>CM049798.1:1866659-2466659 GCA_027422405.1 Ptychobarbus kaznakovi
TTTGTAACATTGTAAATGTCTTCAATGTCACTTTTGATAAATTTAATGCATTCATACTGAATAAAAGCATTAATTTCAATAAAAAAATATAACGTTTGAACAGTAGTGTATATAAAATAGTATGAGTGATATGCTATTCTGACCGTATCTCATGTCTCTGACAGAGGCCCAGAGGAAGCTCATTGGCCAGCATGCCGGAGGAGGCGGAGCCAAAGGGAATGTTGTTCAGTTTAAGTCTCCCACAGCCCTCCAACTCTCCAGAGACCTGCTGAAGGACAAAGGCATCGCTGGTCTCTATAAGGGACTGGGGGCCACTCTATTACGGTAGTCACTCAAACTGTGGGATGCTTTCTCTCCATCCTTTACCTCACACTGGTGTGTTCTTCCTCTTTGTCTCCCTCAGGGATGTGCCCTTTTCCATCATCTACTTCCCACTGTTTGCTAACCTGAATAGCTTGGGCAGGAGGAACGCTGACGGTTCAGCTCCGCTTTACATCTCCTTCCTCGCTGGCTGTTTTGCAGGCTGTGTCGCAGCTGTTGCGGTCAACCCTGTGGACGGTGAGATGACCTGTGATGTATGACTGGGTGCATTTAATGTGGTGTACTCAATTTAAAAGTTTGGGGCAATTCGTTGTTTTAAACACATTTTTTTAAAGTGTCTTATTTTGACCAAGGCTGCATTTATTTGACCAGTTAAAACAGTGATATTGTGAAATATTATTGCAATTAAAAATGGCTGTTTTCTATTTGAATATATATTAAAATGAAATTTATTCCTGTGATCAAAGCTGAATTTTCAGCATCAGTGATCCTTCAGAAATCATTTTAATATGCTGATTTGCATGCTGCTTAATATGATATATTTTTCAAGTTTCTTTGACAAATAAAATGTTCAATAGAACAGCATTTATTTGAAATATATATTTTGAAACATTGTGTCTTCACTGTCACTTTTGACTAATTTAATGCATCCTTGCTAATTAATAATATTAGAAAAGTATTATTTCTTTAAAGAAAAAATGCTGACCCAATATTTTTGAATAGTGTAAGTGTATATAACAACAAGAAGTACAAATTCACGATGACCAGAAAAATGAAATGAGCCAAAAGCCAGGATTGGGTATAATACACAAATCATAAAAATATGGCAATGTAGTAAATGTGTTTGTTTATTTATTTGAATCCTCAATGTTTACTCTTCACAAAGAATATGTTCCTAAATGTAGTTAGCTGCCTTGCTGTCCATGTCCCAAGCATCTTAACTGAAAGGGAACATCGTAAGTGACTGATTCATGTATAATAACTCTTATTATACAGATAACGCTCCTGACATAAAGCACACAGAAGATCTGAGTGGATTTCAGTAGAGTCCGAGTGTAGTGTTAGCTCTCTGAGCACTAAAATATCAGGTCAAATTACTTTTATTTTACTATATTAAATATATTTATATTTTTAAATAATATTCACACAAACAAATATATAATAAAATATAAATAATATAATTACTTTTATTTTTAGTTTAAATATAATAATGTTATACATATATATATATATATTATAATATATATGTATATATGTAATATTTTATATTGTTATATTTTTTACATTTATATATAGAATAAAATGTTTCACATCAAATGTAGGTTTGTCAACCATGCCAAATATTATTGAGTGATCCTTTATTTAATTCAAAATAATTGCATATCATATTAAATCCATAGGTGACGTAGTTTGCTCCTGTATTTTAGCGTCTTACTCCCAAATATTTCATAAGTAGTCAATTACATTTGAATATGTTTTGCATACAAGAGTCAATGTTAAAAATTACAGATTAGGATGAAAAACAAATGACAAGTCATGTGTGTAATGGTGTGTGACACTTTAGTATGACATAAAAATTAAGTCATATGTCAGTGAGCCAAAATGAATGTGACTGCATCTCAAATGCATTTTTAGCAGTGACCATTTAATACACAGCAGCAGCCTAAGTATCTAAAATAGCAAATGTGGTAATAAAAGTAGTTGTTTCGTTTTTCCCCCTAAAAGAACCGTAATAAAATCTGCAAACATGATTTCATGTCATCAGTATTATTACAGCCCCACATGTATGATTGGGGGGGGCAGTATTTTGTGAATGCAGACTAATGGTGTGTATGTGTGTGTGTTTGTGCTGCAGTGGTAAAGACCAGGCTTCAGTCTTTGGCCCGTGGATGTCATGAGGACACTTACAGCGGAGTCAAAGATTGCATCAGGTAAATTTATAATTGCATACTCATTTATCAAATAATTTCCAGAGTTTTGTTCTTATTTTGGTTCTCTGAACATCTCATCTTCAGTAAGATTCTCCGTCACGAGGGCCCCTCTGCGTTCCTGAAGGGCTCGTACTGTCGCGCACTGGTCATCGCGCCGCTGTTCGGCATCGCACAGGTGGTTTACTTCCTGGGAGTCGGGGAATTTGTTCTCAGTCTCCTGCCGGGACAAAGACGCTGAATCTGTGCTGTAGCTGAAGGTGCTGATCTTGGAACAGTGGCTTGTATTTGGACCGTTTCAGATCTGCTTCACTCTTAAAAATAAAGGGGCTAAAGGTTTCTTCAAGCGATGCCATAGAAGAACCATTTTTGGTTTCACAAAGAAACATTCAGTCAAAGGTTCTTTAAAGAACATCTCTTTCTTACCTTTTTATAATCTGAAGAACCTTCTTTCACCACAAAGAACCTGTTTCATTTCTTCAGATGTTAAAGGTTCTTTATGGAACCATTTAGACAAAAAGCTTCTTCTATGGCATCGTGAAGCACCTTTATTTTTTGTGTTTGAGGACCAGTTTTCATCATTAGCATCATCTATCAGTACAGCCTGACAATAGCTCTGTTCCAAAAGCTAGTGAGCACTGGGTTTTGAGACAGAGTCGATGTTTCCTTGCGTTTCTGGGCTGGTTTGAGTTGTTTGTAGGCCACACTTTGTTCCATGCTAAAGCTAAAACCACCAGCTAATTATTGTTATATTACACAAATTGAAATAATTATAACAGCTGAGTTAAAATTATGTCATACATCAAAAAACAATATTTTAACAGATGACAATTTGTTTGGGGCTAGTAAGGTTTTTTTAAACAAATGAGTACTTTCATTGAGCAAGGATGCATTGAATTGATAAAAAGTCACAGTAAAGACATTTATAATGTTACAAAAGATTTCTATTTCAAATAATTGCATATGGACTTTCTATTCATCAAATCACCGTTTCTACAAAAATATTAAGCAGCACAATTGTTAATAGTAAAACACTGATAATAATAACTAATGTTTCTTTTGCAGTAAATCAGCATATTAGAATGATTTCTGAAGATCATGTGACACTGAAGACCGGAGTAATGATGCTGAAAATTCAGATTTTCTTCATAGGAATAAATTACTTTTTATAATATATTCACATATAAACTATGTTATTTTTAATTCTAATAATATTTCACAATAATCCTGTTTTTTGTGTATATTTTTGATCAAATAAATGCATCCTCATGTGAGTATGACACATTAAAAATCCTGTCTATTAAAATAGATTGTATATCTTCAGCTACTTTTAATATTTCATTATTGCAGATTTTTGACAAATATATTCAGAATGAGTCATTTATGAAAAAATTTAACCATTTACATTCAAATATTTAGCCACATGTGTGAGACTGATTCTTTGTGAGATCTGTAATTCGTCTTGATCTTGTAAATACTGTGAAGCTTATTGAAATCAAGCACGGCTGGTTTCCTCAGTGCAGCGTTTTATTGAATTGTATTTACCTCGGTCTTATCAGAACCAAAAGAGACGCTGTCTTTGAGCTTGTATCTGTGCATTAAAACATAATCCTTTGTGATTTATGTAAGCTATGTACAGCTAAGACTATCTTCAAACACATTTGAAATGAAGTCAGTGTGTTACAGACTGAATTAATTGCAGAACTTGGTGCTTGGGTTAGAGGTTTAGCACAAACCTGAGCAGAATATCTGCACTACATAAATCAATTTCTTCGTATTTCTGTCCTGTATTCCAGTCCAAATATAAAAAACATTCTTAAATCAAGACATATTTACTAGACTAAGATGGCTTAAGATATTCAGTTTTTCTGAAAAGTGTATCAAAATTAGGCAAATTTACGCCTAAAATGACATAAATGTCTGCCAGTGGGGTCTGAAAAATAATGTTATTGTCCCTTTGGTTTAAGTTTCTTTTACTAACCCCATTGGCAGATATTTTTTCACGAGTTTCAAGACTAAACTCTCTTAATTTTTCAGAAATCAAGACTTGTCAGTTTGCCTCTCAAGTAAAGATGTCTTGATTAAAGAATGCTTAGATATACTGCAAAACAAGAGAAAAACACAGAAAGTCAGACAATCATTTTCTCGCAGTGTGAGGAATGTTAATACAGTTCTGCCTTGCAAGCACATGTACAACGAGCGGACAGAAGGGATTGTGGGCAGACATGCTGCTAACCACTCAAGCAAATCAAGGTGGCAGGAGAAATGCATTGATTGCTGGGTATGTGATTGTATCTGCAGGGGCTTTAGATCACATTTAGTATTCGGACCACAGAGCTCCCTTCCATGGCAGGCGTTTAATAGCTTTCACATTGTACTGTCCAAAGAGATGTTTTGAACTCTCCACCGGGTGCTATTTTCATCTGTGCACTGTAGTGGCCGTCTCTCGATTTCATTCTAATCTCTGCCATCTCCTCTCTTCTCTAATCATACCTCTCTGGCCTCATCTCGGAAAAAACGTTTATATCTCCCCGGTGGCCACTGTTATTGATTTTTGTATGTTTTGTGTGTTGGTAGTATTTTGCGTCTCATAGCATTGGACAGAAGTGGCGGCAACGCAAACTTATTCTGGGAGATCCGTTTCATCTTGATATCATAGTCCTGAAATGGCCGAGCTCGAGGCGCTGATTGTGAATTCGCAGGAAGAACACAGAGTAGCGGAGTATACATGCGATGCATGGACAGCTCTAATAGCTGCGCTTGCGTCTTTGCCTGCGCCTTAGGGAATATCTGTCTGCCGTCTACATTCTCCTCTGATTTCTGCTCATAATGAAGCCAGACCTTTGTATGTGCAGCCAGAGAAGTCACTTTGTAACTGAGATGCAAAAGATGAGCTGGGAACATTGGGGATTAAATCTTCACAAAGGGGTTCATAAGAGAGATGCCTTTTTTAAAATGTAAAACTTGTAAGTGCAGTCTCATTTACCGTTGCATTGTGAAGTTTCACATGAGAAATCCAGTCATTCCAATAGGAATCCATGTACGTGCTAAATCCAGTCATTCCAATAAGAATCCATGCATGCAAAACATAGTCCTTCCTATAGGAATCCATGCACGTGCTAAATCCAGTCATTCCTATAGGAATCCATATACGTGCTAAATCCAGTCATTCCAATAGGAATCCATGCATGCAAAACATAGTCATTCCTATAGGAATCCATGCATGTGAAATCCAGTCATTCCTATAGGAATCCATACGTGCTAAATCCAGTCATTCCAATAGGAATCCATGCATGTGAAATCCAGTCATTCCAATAAGAATCCATGCATGTGAAATCCAGTCATTCCTATAGGAATCCATACGTGCTAAATCCAGTCATTCCAGTAAGAATCCATGCATGCAAAACATAGTCATTCCTATAGGAATCCATGCATGTGAAATCCAGTCATTCCTATAGGAATCCATACGTGCTAAATCCAGTCATTCCAGTAAGAATCCATGCATGCAAAACATAGTAATTCCTATAGGAATCCATTCATGGGAAATCAAGTCGTTCCAATAGGGAATCCATACATGCAATGTCCAGCTGTTCCAATAGGAATCCATGTATGTGAAACGGAAATCCATGAATACGAAATCCAGACATTCCAATAGGAATCCATACGTGCTAAATCCAGTCCATTACAATAGGAATACATGCATGTGAAATCCAGTCATTCCTATAGGAATCCATTGCACGTGCTAAATCCAGTCATTCCAGTAAGAATCCATGCATGCAAAACATAGTCATTCCAGTAAGAATCCATGCATGCCATGAAATCCAGTCATTCCTATAGGAGTCCATGTATGGGAAATCAAGTCGTTCCAGTAGGGAATACCATACATGCAATGTCCAGCTGTTCCAATAGGAATCCATGTATGTGAAACGGAAATCCATACATGTGAAATCCAGTCATTCCTATAGGAATCCATTCATGGGAAATCAAGTTGTTCCAATAGGGAATCCATACATGGAATGTCCAGCTGTTCCAATAAAATGTATGTGAAACGGAAATCCATGAATGCGAAATCCAGTCATTCCAATAGGAATCCATACATGTGGAATCCATAATGTAAATCATAAGTGCACTGGTTTGTAGACGACAGAAATGGGTCTTTAATGGTTTTAGGAAGTCAGGTAAAGCTAAAAAAAGAGCTAATTTTGCTCATAGTTCTGGACCATACACTGAATTTGCTATGCACTCTGTCACCCTAAAATAAAAGTGACAAAATGCATGTCTTCCCTTTAACCATTCTAGGGACCAAAATAGCATCAAGATATGAGGTCAGCAATCAGCATCATGGTGGTGACAAACACCAGTCACATTTTCTAGAAAATTTACAATTGAAGTTTCACTTGCAATGTGAAATGTTTCGCATGACATCACATTATAGGATCCTATTAGGTCTATAACCCTTTTTGTTTGATGACCATTGTCAGTATTTTACCTACACTCTCAAAAACAAAAAATGGTACAGTAATGGTAGACCCTTTGAGAAGGTACAAATATTTACACTTTAAGTACCAATATGTACCTTTAAATATGCACCCTTTAGGGTTAAATAAGTTACAAAAGTGTACCTTTTGAAAAGGTACCATCCCAGTGACAGTTTTTGTACCTTTTTTCTGAGAATACATATATCACATTGTTTAATTCATAAAAAGACAGTAAAGACAATTTCTGCAATGAAATGTACATTTATTTAGGCATCTCACTAGGTTTTGGAGCAAAGCCAGGCTAGATAAAATGTGATTTACTCAGAGAATTTGTTATAACAGGTGATGTGAGGATTATGGGTAAATGTCAAGGACGTTGACAAGAATTTACTTAATGGTTTTTACAAAAGAAATCTGGTGTCAAGTGGGTTGAGAAAGCCTGAGTCGATAAATGCTGAACCGGTGTGTGTGTGTGTGTGTGTGTGTGTGTGTGTGTGTGTGTGTGTGTGTGTGTGTAGAGAGAGAGAGAGATACAGACAGACTGATGTAGGAGTGATCGTGTGATATCAATGAGTCAGCGGCAATGACAAGAAGCCAGCATATAAGGTCTCTCTCACTAAGGTGTCTAGCTACTCTAAGTCAAGGTTAAGCCCCCAGCAGATACAAACGAACACCACAAAAGGCCGACTGATGCCCGATGCTCTCAGTCTGTTTCCTTTTTAAATTCTTTATGCAAAAACAATGCTTTGCAGCCAAAGTCAGAAGATCACATAAATCAAGCAACTTTCTGTCCTTGGAAACACATGAAGTAATAGAATGTGATGTACAGTTTACTCTACCTAATCTTTATGAAGTAATAACAAACTCGTGGTGGTTTTCAGGTTACAATTGTACTTTATGAAATGTATATGCAGCTGAAAGAATAGAAAAGACATCTGGTGATGCAGTGGTTGAAATAATAAATCAATTAATACTGTAAAATAAATGTGCTAATTATAAAATGATTTTTAGCTGGGTTTTAAAGGATTTTTATGTCATTTTAGGAGTGCAGTCTGTTGAAGTACAGAACGCAAATAGTCTTAACCATCAAAAAATAAAAACACTAATTCAAAATATTAATAAAAAGTATACTAAAATACAAATTCAGGCATTTTTTTGTTACATTTAAGGCAATAAATTAAAGACAGACATAATTAAAAAACAACCAATTTACTAAAATTTTACATTTAAAATGACTATGGAAAATATAAATAAACAAAAATTTAAAATATGAATAAAAACTATAATAATATCTCAATGCTAGTAAAATAATCAATTCACACCAAGCATAAATGTCATGTTTTATTTGTTAAGGCATGAAGTTAATAAATACAAATTTTTAAAACAAAAATAAATAAATACAAATTTAACATATGTAATAAAAATGTAAAATTACAACCATAATAGTATCTAACTAAAAACAACATTGGTTCACACCCTGCATAACTGCACTTTCTTTTGAGGCATGATTGCATCCCTAGATGTGGATCTAACCCCCCCCACCCCTGGATCTGTGTTCTGCAGTGAGGGGCTACTGGCTTGACAGGCTGCGGTTTCCTCTCCATTCGAATTCTAATGCAACTCTAGTGAAGATCCTCTAGGGGGCGTCAGTATCACTGGGTTTCATTGGAGGATCTGAACCTGCAGCCGTGAGCTGAAAGTCAATTTGATTGCTGTGTTGTTCCAGCAGCTGGGAAAACAGATTGCCTCAGGAGACACAAAATGTAGTGTGATCCCAGATGAGTCTGACTTCATAAAAGCAGACATTTCTGCGTGTTTAGAGGACATGCTGAGTATGATGGCACTCTGTGCAGGTAATGCTGTCATCAGCGCATCAGAAGGTATAATTAGCATAAGCAGCTGTCAATCATCCAACATCAAGTAGTGATGCTAAATAGCTTGAGAAAATCAGCAGGAGTGGCAAAACACTGGCTAATTACATGCTGTGAAGACCAAATTGATAGGCTTTCAAGTTAAGGTTTCAAATGTCGCTAGATATTAGCATCATAAAACTGCCGATATTCTGTCAAACCACTACAATCTGTGCTCAAAGTCACTACAAAATGCAGATAAACTCAAATCTGTAAATGCTTATGAACTATATTATTTGGGTAATTCAGAAATGGTTAATTCTGATTTATATTAATAAGTGCAAATATTTATTGAACTTGCTCACCAATGGATGCTCTGCAGTGAATGGGTGCCGTCAGAATGAGAGTCCAAACAGTTGATAAAAACATCATAATAATCTACAAGTAATCCACACCAGTCCAGTCCATCAATAAATGTCTTGTGAAGTGAAATTATGCGTGTTTGTAAGAAACAAATTTATCATTAAGACGTTTTAACTTTTGCTTCTGGCTAAAACACAAGTCCTCTATACATATTGCTTTATCCAATTAAAAAGTTGTTTCGTTTGAATTAGGAGAGAAATTGTGATGTAAAATATTGAATTATTGTGATGTTTTTATCAGCGGTTTGGACTCCCGTTCTGACGGCACCCATTCACTGCAGAGGATCCATTGGTGAGCAGGTGTTATGCTAAATTTATCCAAATCTGTTGTTCTGAAGAAACAAACTCATCTACATCTTGGGTGGCCTGAGGCGGAGTATGTTTTCAACAAATTTTCATTTTGGGGTTAACTACTCCTTTAAGTGTAATAAAATTGTTACCATAAAAGAGTCCACGTGTCTTAGGATGAAGGCTACAATAGGCCACTTTCCTTAAAAGCAGCATAAAATATGGTTCAGCTGCAAGCTTGAAATATAAAAAGAAAGCTACATCAGGAATGAAGACAAATCAGCAACTGCCCTGGCAGATAGATTGGAAAATACAACATAGCTAATATGAGCCTGGCAGCATCAGAGTTATGGGCCTGATTCTGAGGGAATTCTTCAATGCAAGTCACTTTGGATAAAAGCATCTGACAAATGCATAAATGTCCAGTCACAGATCAGGTAGCAATATACGGGTTAAAGGTATATGTACAACATGTAGTGTGACCAGGAATGTTTTCTTCCATTCCACAAGAACACACACCACCAGCTATAAAGCCAAGAGGTTCTTCGCCAACTTTCTGTTCAAATATGTATAGAGGCAACACACGTGAGAGATTACGAGAAAGCAAGCAAAAGACAAAAATGTTAAGTTCTTTAAGATTCTATTTCCAGTCATGGACTGCTGCAGGAATGACCTATCTTTGTAGCCCCCTCCAATGTCAATGTGTTTTTGTTTTCAATTGTGTTTATAATCATGCTTTTGAAAACCAATGACTTTACAAATGCTGGATGGTAAAACTTTTAGTTGCTGTTCCATTTTATCAGCTAAAATTGAACACTTAATGAATTTATACAATTTTGACGATTTTCATGAAAATTCAAGATTGTATGTGGTCTTATATTGCATGAATACAGTATCCAAATATATACTCAAAACATTTTAACAATTATTTTGATGCCATATTTAAAATAAGTGCATTTACCATTTTTTTTTTTTTTTTTTTTACTCACAATTATGATTTTGCGGTACAAATTCACGGACTCGTTTTAATCTAACTCTTTGACATCTGACATTTAAATGGCTCGGGCTTAAATAGTTTTATTTTGTGAGATTTTCAAGATATAATGCTAAAATAAACCCGAAAGCTGCAGCATGCAGTCTCTCGGTGACTGACCAAAACGCGTCCCGTTTTACGCGACTTCACCCACATAAACGGAGATGTGCCATCAGCTGGCGCTGACACGGACACAACACTCCTCGCCCTCATCCCTCCCTTCAAACCCTCTCACTGCCATCTCGACATCAGCCGAATGAGGGGACTGGGAAAGAAAAACCAAGTGAGTGAAAGAAAGAAATAAGCAGGGAGCGGTGCTCCATGGTCACTAGCCCATTGGAAGCTCGAGAGCGCATTTTGGATTCGACTTTTTCTTGGAGGGGACTTGAGAGAAGAAACAAGCGTTTGTTGGCGTGCCAAAGGCGAACAGCCATGCACCTGAATCGGGAGGACGAGGACGGAAAAGGTGAGCTACTTTGGTGGATTCCTCTCGTTTGTTTTCAGCGAGAACGCCCGCCCTTGAGCGGCAGACGTTGTGGCGGCACCCGGTAGCCTACCGCTCGCGTACGGGTCAGTACCGTGTCATTTCGATTGGATTTGGCTTCAATTTGTCCTCAACTGCAAACTGTCCCTCGCCGAACGCGCAAACAGGTGCAGCCAGGTTTCTCTATAAGCGTTCGTTCGCGTTTTCACACATTCACAGCACCTGTTGTGTTGCGTACCGCGAAGGTAAATGCATGTACGCCGGTGCCTTTGAGGGAGTTGTCATCTATGCACGCGCAAGGTCATCATCTCTCATCACATAGTCATGATGATCGGGTGTCTGCGCGTGCGTTTATTGTTCGTCTTATCGACTGCAGCTGACACAAATGTATCAAAAGCACACTTTTCATATGCAATAGTGAGAGAAGTGAGGATGGTTCATCATTATGAGGACGAAGGGAAACGGACATGCATTGGCCTCTGCCACCTCCTGTTGCGCGCCACGAGATTTGTCAGATGGTAAAATTACGATGGTCAATTGTGATGTGTGTGCACAGACTAAGTCCTGTCATTTGATTGACTTGCAAGAGACACTGTGGCAGAAAAACAGTCGTGTTTTTGCAAGACGTCAATTCATAATTAAGCAATCATTTCTGATGAGAGGTGCCAGTGCGGAAATAAATTAAACAAAAGCCTTTACTTTAACCCTTGAATGTCAGGAGCGTAAAATACCTTAATTAATGGCTATACTCCAATTCAGTCATGACGTCAATTTGCTGACCAACCCGGAAGGCTAATTCGTCTTGAGTATCCTTGGGTATTTCTTGTGGGTTACAAAAACAGTACACATCAGTGCTGTGTGCACAATATTGATTGCTATTTACAGTTTAATACTTTTTAATCTCCCATGAAAATTATGTATGCTGCAAGATTTCCAGGGTCAGCGCTGCATAACTTGAAATATTTTCTTCAGGTATTTTCTGGAACTCACTATCTCTCTCTTCTGCCTCTCAAATGTCTGTATCTTCCAGGATATACAGTGTTATCCATTTAAAAAGTTTGAGTAAGGCACATATTGTTCTACCAGTAAACATGCAGAGATGTTGTGAAGTTCAATGTATTTGTACGTTAATTGAAAAGAATCGACTCAAAACAGTGATTCATTCACAAACCATACATCACTCGCTTTGATTCTAAGCAGCCAAGAGAAACTGTGACACATGATTAATACAATACTGTCTAGAATAATGTTTCTTAGGTACAATATACATATAGTAATCGCTCTCATAAGACAAGAAATAAATCAGTAAAATTTGATGAAATTGGTTTTGTAAATGGATTGACCGGGAATGCACGTGAAATGTAGATCATAGTTAAATTGTTAACTCTTTGTGATGGAATTTGAGTAAAAATTATATTTGTTAGCCACTTTTTTTGATACACTATATTGCCAAAAGTATTGGGTCACCCGCTTCTAATGAAAGGTTTGACTACTTTAGTAATTTCCATGAGTACAAATCTTAATGTTTAAGCATATAATGATATTCTAGGGAATTGTGTGCTTCTAATTTTATAGCAACAGTTTGGACAGAACTCTTTTCTATTCTAACATGACAGTGTCTCTGCGTATAAGACAAGAATCAAAGAGAAATGATGATTCAGTCAGTGTGGAAGAACTTGACTGGTCTGCAGAAAGACAGCTGAACACCTCTGGTGTGACTTTAAATGCAGACCTTGAGCCAAAAACTCATCACCAAAACACCAATGACTTGTACATATGGGTACAGTCATTCATACACCAAACTGGCAACAAAGATGGAAACAAAATGTACTTAACAAATATATTTCCACCTCTGTCGCAACAGTTTTTAAGTGTATGAAATGACTGTACCCACAAGTTGGTGTTTGGTGATGAGTTTTTGGCTCAAGGTCTGCATTTAAAGTAGAGATCGACCGATATATCGGTTTACCGATATTTTTTCCAATATTTAAGCATTTTAAACAACCTTGGGTTACAAGTCGATTTCTCCATTTGAAAACATTAGACATTCTTTTGCTTATTGTTAGTATCAGTGTTGCTGATGATGCTTTTTATAAATAAAATGTTTTTATTGTTGTAATTTTAAGATTAAATTTGACATGAAAATGTAAATTTTCAACAGTTTTTTGTTGTTGTTAAGATGACTGAAAGGAGGAAAAACCAAAGCGAAGAATGGACTTCACTCTGTTATTTATTTACTTTATAACAGTAAATAAATATCGGTTCTGCATATTGGTTATCGGGTACATAAACATGCAAATAATTGGTATCGGTATCGGTTATAAAAAAATAAATATTGGTCGATCACTAATTTAAAGTCACACCAGAGGAGTTCAGCTGGGATTAGGACTTGTCTTTCTGCAGATCAGTCGAGTTCTTCCACACTGACTGAATCGTCATTTCTCTTTGATTCTTGTCTTATACACAGAGACACTGTCATGTTAGAATAGAAAAGGGTTCTGTCCAAACTGTTGCTATATAGAATTAGAAGCACACAATTCCCTAGAATATCATTATATGCTTAAACATTAAGATTTGTACTCAAGGAAATTACTAAAGTAGTCAAACCTTTCATTAGAAGGGGGCGACCCAATACTTTTGGCAATATAGTGTATATTGTATACTACTCTTTGCTTTTTTGCTGTGTTACTGTTTAATTTTGCTGAAAAGCCTTCTGAACATATGCAATAAAAAAGCTGTTTTTACAAGATATGCGGTTATACAGCAACTGATGTAAACTTACTGTGAGAAATGGTTTCTGCATTGAAAACTGCATCCTTGGTTTTTCTTACCATGGTAACTGTGGTTTCCACCTCAACACCATAGATTCTTTCTACAGTCGTTGTTCCCACAGTTCACTGGCTCCTGTGGTCATTGCTGGTTAATCCATTTACCAAGCCAATTTCATCAAATTTGACTGATTTATTTCTTGTCTGATGAGAGCGATTACTGTATATTGTACCTAAGAAACATTATTCTAGACAGTATTTCATTAACCATGTTGTGAGTGTCCCATATTTTCAGCTGGCTGCTTAGAATCAAAGCTAGCGCCGCTCGACTTGTGAATGAATCACTGTTTTGAGTCGATTCTTTTCAATCAACTGTTCATATGGGCTGCATAGTGATGTCTGATTCGTAAACGAATCATATATTTGACATGTTTCTTTCAGTGACCCGTGTCCAATTTGTATGTTTCTTGCCATTTTGTACCACCCAAATCCTTAAGGATAACTAAACCGAATCAGTGGATGCAATGTCACAAATATTCATTTGAAACTGAGAAACATATGGAATAATTCTAGTATAATAAATGTTATATTTAAGAGCCAAATTACAAATAGTTTGACAGGTTTAATGTGAGGTGAAGCCATATCATATTAGAGTACATGTCTTACTCAGGATTTTTTCCCATTATAATGGACACTGGGTCTCAACACAAGCATAAGAGCTGTACTGAATATTACTGTAAAGCTGATAGATGTGATTTCAGTAATAATCCTCCTGCAAATTTTCTTTTGTCTTTACCATAACTGAGTCGAGAGATCTTTAGACCACTAGACATGCTTGACAATAGATTTCAATGGACATTTTAAATTCAGACCCGTTTGCCTGTAACAGCAGCAGCAGTGTTTTTGTCTTGACTTTCAACTTTGTATGTCTTTTGAGCAAGAGGCACTAATCAGGGATATGCAACCTGAACCTAGAATGACATTGCAAATTGTAATTTATAATTTAAAATGTTTTATGAGTAGTTGTTAGCATTCTGTAATTAATTAATTAATTAATGTTGATGCATGGATATCACGTTTCCACATCGTAGTAAAAATAAGTGTAGTAACTATTTGCACTACCATGGTAATTTTATTTGTAAGGCATGTACATTTTTATGAGAAGTTGTTGTAGTAGTATTGTGGATGTAATCAGCTTTAGTTCGTCTTAATGTGAATTCAGCTGGGAATCTCAAGCTGAACGTATTGCCAAAGATTTCATGCTGTACTAGACAAAAGCACATTTTGTAAGCACGGATTTGGGAATATCCAGTTGAAGAAATGCTTAGCCCAGTCAGTTGAGCAGAGAAGCATTTCCTCTGGTTTTTGTTTTTTACAAAACACATACATGGACACTAATGCTTTTAAAAGAGAAAATAGTCACAACTAAAGTGAGAAATGCTGATATATGGCTTTTAAAACTCTAGGTGAACTGGACTGGCAATCTTGTGACCATAATGACAAATTTAAAGTAATATTTCACCCAAAAATGAAAAGATGTAGATGAGTTTGCTTCTTAATCTGAACAGATTGGGAGAAATTTATCATTACATCTCTCACTCCCCAATGGATGCTCTGCAGTGAATGGGTGCCGTCAGAACGAGAGTCCAAACAACAGATTAAAAAATCACGATAATCCAAAATTAATCCACTCCAGTCCATCAATTTGTTTTGTTTGTATGAAACAAATTCATAATTAATTTTTTTTTAACTTCAAACCATTGCTTCTGAATAAAATACTGGAGTCCTCTGTCAATAATATTGCATTCTCCAGTGCTTTCTTACACCGTTTGTAGTGTATTTGTGTTACTATGAATTAAAACCTCTTAATGATAGATTTATTTCTTATAAACACGCAGCTTTTTGCTTCTCAAGACATTAATTGATGGACTGGAGTGGTGTAGATTACTTGTGATTTTTTTTATCAGCTGTTTGGACTCTCATTTTGACGGCACCCATTCACTGCAGAGGATCCATTGCTGAGCAAATGATTTAATGCTGAATTTCTCCAAATTTGTAGAAGAAACAAACTCACCTGCATCTCGGCTGGCCTGAGGGTACAAGTTTGAGTAAAGTTTTGGCAAATTTTAATTTTTTTGGTGAACTGTTCCTTTAAGGACAGCTGAAGATCAAACTGACAGTTCAAGGATACTTCTCACAGAGACCTGCCCAGCGGTGGTTTTGCATTGCCGCTGTGCGATGAGCGATAAGAACGTATATGTGAGACACTGACAAGGGTTAATCTTTGACAGAGGCAAGATTTCAATCACATCAGATCATTTCACACTCCATAAGCCATCTTGTCTGTCTCCGCATTAGACGTCCTCACACGTGACGAAGCGTCTGCCTCGCCTCTAATTCACCACAGAAACTCTGATTCTGCTCTGTATCTACTTTTTAGAAACCCTTTCATGTACTCTCAACCCAAGCACACCGCGTTTGAAGTTTGCAGATGATAACAACAGTTGTTTCAGAGCGCTGAGAGCAAGAGCTTTGACATATTGTGGAGTCGAAACTGGATGCGGGGTTGTTTCCTGGATAGGATCTTAATGTCATTGGTATTCCTGGCATGTTCTGATGTTGTAGCAGCGGAGTGATAAGACAAACACAGCGAGAAGGTCAAGTGAAGGCCTCAAAGCGGATGGTGGAGGGTTTGGCGAAGGACACCTCTGGATGGAGCAGGGAGAACGTGGAGAGATGCGACGGATGTCCAGGTGCATTTGGAGGCTCGCCAATCACTTCCACTCAGATTAGAGTGATATTGTGAGTTTGTAATGCTTTTAGCTCGCGTCGATGATCGCTGATGGCCAGTGAGGGATCAGATGATGCTTCTGCATTTAGGTGCTTCCTGTTTGAATTTCTGAATTTTTCAATTTCATCAGAATATTGAAGTTTAATGAAAGTTGCCAATGTGAGAGCTCTGTTACTGCTTCTGCACCGAAATGATCCGCTCTGCCAAACTGATGACCAAACCCTTTTGAGAACTGGCTTGTGTTTCAGCCCATGACTCTGAAAACTGACTTAAAGCATATTCTAGGTTCAATACAAACTCAATCGAAAGCATTACCACAAAAATAAATAAATAAACAAAATGCTGATTTGTCCTCGTTTTCTTTCAAAAAATCAAAAATGGAGGTTGCAATGAGGCACGTACAATGGAAAGAAATGGGGAAAAGTTTTGGATGATTTAAAGTCAAGTCAAGCCACGTTTATTTGTATAGCACTTTATACAATACAGATTGTTTTAGACCAGGGTTATTATTAACTAAATAAAACCATTACAATTTTTTTTATTATTTCAAATACAATAAACTGAAAGATAATAGAAACTAAATTAAATAAAATCACATTTTTATATATTAAAATATATTAACTAAACAATTTAAATATTTTTATTTTAGCTAATTTGCTAGGCAACATTTCTCATCTTTGTTTAAGTTGAATTACTAATGATTACTAAACTAAACAAACTTAAGCTAAAATCTGATACTTAAAATCCATATAGACATAAAAAAATTAAAAATGGCAAAAACACAAACTGACAAAAAAATTAAACTTAAAATGAACACCGTTTCAAAGCAGCTTTACAGTAATAAACAGGAAAATAGCAGTATCTATATTGCAAAGTTCATCAAATATGTCTTTAAAGGCAGCTTTTCAGGAGATAATAGTGTCATTTTTCAGCTTTGTTCATTTCAAGTTTTTGAGTTCACGTCCATGTTGTGTTTTCTAAATATTACTTTTTGTAACACAGCAGGCACACAACATCATAAGACGTTGATATTTAGTTAAATGCCATTGTGAAGTATATAATATGTCATTATTTGAAGCAACAGTCAGATGTTGTTTAATTACATAGTGATTGTAAATAAAATCATTTTATTTCAGACAGTAATTAAAGTGAAAAGAGAATCACGACCGAAATAAAAACAGGGTGTCTCTCACCTGAAAGCGTGACACGTCAGATCATCCGCTTTCATTGTAGAAAGTTTGTTGGCTATAATTGGAGCAATCTAGTTTTATGCCATTCAGTTGTGTTTAACATAGGTTTAGCCAGACAGGTCTGAAAACCATCTGATTAGGACATTATTCTGCTCTCACAGCCACTTCTTGGGTTTCTTTTTTAGTACAAAACTGCTTTTTCTTCAGCGGAACGGGGCCGGATTGGGCCCTGGTGTTATGTAGGGTTTCATCTTTGTCCACTTACAAGGTGACTGACAGACCTCCTGAGTAACGTATCGTAAAGATGTTATCGCGAAACCTTCCTCCAGCCCTCACCGCTGCTATAAATCTACAGCTGTGACTGTGGTTTAAGGTGCAGTTGTTACGGTAATCATGCAGTGAGAGCAGTGCTTGAGATAAACCTGCCAGTCTAGGTCAGAGGCTGAAAGACAAAGACGACAGACGAGCGCCAGAGACGGGAAGAAAAACACAGACGCAGGTTGACCTTGTAGTTTGTACACATCACGTCTCTGGGTAATTGCGTGTTAATGGCTGTTTCCAGTCCTGTTGTCAAAGGTCCTATTAATATTTCATTCAGAGACGGAGCGAACGAGAAGCGAACAGCTCGAGTATACTGACAAATGCGAGTGACGTGAGGTACAACCAGACAGACGGAGGGAGGGAGGGGAGAGAGGGAGAGAGAGAGAGAGACAATCGCAGCGGTTAGTCAGGTGCTGTGAGTAATGCCTGTCTCAAATATATTTTTATCCTTTAATGCAACTTGCGATGACTGTGAGAAAAGTGCAATATTTAACCCAGTTACATTTCAGACTAACAACTAGAGATGTCTCTGCATTCAAACATTTAGTGCAGCATTAGTGCAGACTTTTCTTTTTTATCTAACTTTTGAGTGGAAAGGTTTAGCTATAGACTGATATTTTTCGTCCAGGGCTGCTTTTCCCAAATGCATCGTACAAGTAGATCTTATAGACCAAAATGTTTTTTTAGCCAAACCTCTTTGACCTAAAATATTTATCTGAAGCACTTCTAGACATCTTGAGTTAATATTAGCATGCTCATGGTTCTCTGGCATTGGTTAATGGTCATATTTATTTCCTTTAGTAAGTATTTTATTTAAATTTTTTGTTTAAATTTTTACTCATTTATGATTAAATTATTGATTAGATTTTCATTGACTCATGAACACCCTGCAGTGATCATATTTTAGTTTTATACATATGTAGTTTTATTAATATTATTTATATAGTTTTAATTTTACATTTAGTCAGTTAGCAGATGCGTTTATCCAAAGTGACTTACAAATGAGGACAATAGAAGCAATCAAATCCATGTGATTAGAGGAGGGAGAGGACCAATCTATAGTGATTGAAAGCGTATATTGCTTTGATTTTAATGAAAACCTGGAAAAGCTTGAAATTTTAAAACAGCAATTTCCATGCCTGGAAAAGTTTTGTAAAGTCATGGAATTTTATTTCAAAATCTCTGTATAATAGAGTTATTTAATAGGTCAGGTCCTGAATTTGTGTGCTTAGGCTATCGCATAGTTTTACTCATTCCTGCTTTGCTTTCGAGTTTATAATGAGGGAAATTCATGCAAACATTTATTGAAAACAGTGTGAGTTTAGATGAGTAAATAAATCCACACACAAAATATCAGAAAATCAGTCATTTGAAAAAGTGAGTGTGATTCATTCATTCTCTGTTTCACTCTCTCAAAGCGGCTCACATTGGCATCTCGTCTTCACTAATTGCATGCTGATCCAAGACTGTGCGATCTCGGGATTATCAGAAAGAAAACACATGCATCGCATTTGGTCTTTGTGAAGCGGAGGTCCGTTCAATGTTGGTCTTTTGTGCTTCAGCTTAATAGAAGATTTTTCATGAATATATGCATCTATAGAGCACAAACGTCTTTCATTGGCGAACGGTTCTTTCAGCAGCCTACCGTTGCAAGTGTTTAGAATATTCGAAAATCGAATTGAAAGAATATTCAACAACTTCAACAACTGAGAGCAAGGCAGTTTTGGTCGAATGTCTACTTCTGAAGCCAGTTTGGTTGCTGACTGTCCAGGAGGTTGTTCTGTGTGAGAAAGGCAGAGACTTGGTTGAACACAACTCATTCAAGTGCTTTTGCAATGAAAGGTAGAAGGGAAACCGGTCTATAATTCCCTAAAAGAGTTGGGTTAAGAGTGGGTTTCATAAGAAGTGACTATTTGACAGTTTTGGTGTGGAGAATTGTGCAGTGAGGTTTGTAATTGTATTAATAAAGAATGTGGCAAAGTCGTCAGCTGTTAGAGTTGATGAAGGAGGGAGGAAAATGTTTTAAAGAGCATGCGAGAGTTAGGCGAATTGTTCATTTTGTCATGATAGTATGACCTTTTAGCAGTGGAGACATTAGCAGAGAAGTCAGAGAGGTGTGATCAATATAAATTAAGGTCAGTAGGATTTTGTGATTTGCGCTATACCCTTTCTGCATCCCTGAACTTAGAACGATGTTTGCGGAAAACGACAGATAGCCAAGGCGCAGAAGGGGTGGTACGGGCTAGCCTGGAAGATAAGGGGTAGAAAGTATCAAAACAAGACATCAGAGTGGAACAGAAAGTATCAGTAGCACTGTTAGCATCAAGAGATGATAACTGTTTAGTGGGAGGAAGCGATGATGAAACCATAGCAGATAGTCAGGAGGGTGAGAGTGAGCGTAAGAGGTCTACATTCGGGATTAAATTCCTGAATAAATGCGGTAGCGGTCGGTAACTCTGGTGCAATTTGAACAGGAGCGGGTGGTCTAACAATATCCTGTTTCCGACGCCCTTTCAGAACAGCAAATCTGCGCTTTATACTTTGTTTTCTTTATAGTTGTTTCCTCAAAAACAGAGAAGTGTGACTCCTGTCCAGATATATTTGGTGAATCCCCCTGTCAGGGCACAACCACTTTCAGAATAAACTTTGACAGTAACCTTCTTCCCATACCAATCCATTTAATAAGATGCTCTCCAAAGGACACAGTGGTCCGATGAAGTTCACTGCATTCAGCTCATTCATTATCCAAGAGCTGGGCCTCTGGATCCCAGGATGAAGAGGATGAGAAAGAGAGAGATCTCAGGCTAAGTGTGTGTGTGTGTGTGTGTGTGTGTGTGTGTGTGTGTGTGTGTGTGTGTGTGTGTGTGTGTGTGTGTGTGTGTGTGTGTGTGTGTGTGTGTGTTGGTCTTATTACGTAACCGTCTCTAGATCAGTTCAGTCACACTGGCAGTCTGGGATACGTTTCCGTGCGTCGGCACAGCCCAGTTTCCCTCTGCTTTGTTGATCTCTTTATCTTCTAAGCAAGCACGTCTATCGCCCTCCTTTTGTCTATGTTTATTTTGAGTTTTTATGGCGAAAATAAAAAATCGCCATTACTGTGTCAGGGAGACCATGGATGAGTAATGATAGCATAGAGAAAGGCGTTATGGAAAAAGAGACAATTCATATTGGAGGACAGGAGCAAGGTTATATCCTGTGAGGGCTGTTTGTTTGGGTTCACAAGGGTGTCCACATTTTTTGCCTGTTGTAGTTTTTGTAAGTTGATTTTATGTATCATTCATGTTCGTAGCAGAAATGTAGCACGATAAGTTATGTGGAGAAGTTCAGGCTTAATAATAATGTTTGTTTTAGCAAATACCCATTAATAATTGTGTGTATGATCTTAATTTTATTTATTTACTTTGAAACAGATAAATATTTTTTGATTATTTTATTTTTCAGCCTTCATTGTTACCAGAATGGTAATCTTAATATAATTCAAGGTATATATATATTAAAAATAATCAAAGCATTTGGTTGAACACAGTTTCAAACTCAATACATTTCTCATTTTTATGCACCAATATAACAAAGTATAAAAATAAACAGCAATAATATGTCTTTATATATAGTTTTTACAATAGAATGAAAATGTCTACTTGACACTTGTGAGCGGTTGAGTGGTGACATAACAGTTTTGAATCAATTCATTATTAGAAATGAATCTAACAGCTGTAATGACATTTTTGCTGTTGTAGCATCAGCCTTAAGTTCTCATAGTTGCTAAATCTTGAGAAACTATTTAATTGCAATACTAGTTTAATGACACAAACATTCGAAATCTTGATGGTTGAAACTTGGGGTCAAATAATAGGAGAGATCAGACGGGAATATTGAAGAAAAACAAAAATAGTGATGAATGAAATTGAAAAAGAGAAAATGATTGTTCAAAGCTTCAAGCCATATGAGTGGTGTTTTGTCTTCATGTCAGGAATGAGGGAAATTCAAAAAGAGGCTCCTGGGATTGATGATGTTTCGAGGCACCATGTGAGACGGAGGGAGGACCGCTGAATTGTCGAGCATCTGTTTTGAAGAGAAATGAGGCTGTGCTGTCATCCAGTGAATTCAGTGTCAGCATTTTGTAATATCTGTCAGTTTTTGGTGTCATTTGTCATGTCAGTAGCGGTAAATATTTGATAAGATTCTGACATGAACAAACACAAGTGGCTTTGAGTGCAGAAGCTTTGCAGGCTGTGCTAACATATATTAAGACAGTTCACAAGTGCTTGTCTTAAGGAAATCTGCACTGATATTACACACTTCACACACAGAAAAATAAGGGTTTAAAATTGTACCTTTTGGGGTACAACAGCTTGTCGCTGGAGCTGTACCCTTAAAAGGACATATTTGTACCTTTTTTACCCCTAATAGGTACATATTAGTACCTTGGGAGTAGTAATACGTACCCTTGAGGTACTAATATAGGTAAAAAAGGTACAAATATGTCCTTTAAAGGGTACAGCTACAGCGACAAGCTGTTGTACCCCAAAAGGTACAATTTTAAACCCTTATTTTTCTGTGTGCACCCTTATACTCCCCACGTTTTTCAATGGTCTGACAAACACAAACTGTTTGGGATACAACGTTTAGTTAGCCATAATGATCATACTTTTTATGGGAATTAACCTACAAATGGCTTACTTGTTATAAGAAAGCAAGGACAAAAAAACACATCACCTTTTAAAGGAATAGTTTGCCCAAAAATAATAAATATCCCAGGGAACCAGGGTTACAATAGTAACAGAGTACGTTCCCTTTCGATACTTCACTGGTACTGCATCTTTTATTTAAGACTCATATGGGGAACCAGTACAACCACGCCGTGCTATGGTGGGGGGATGACTGCATCTAACTTGCCATGGGCACTGAAGGGCCATGGGACAAGTAGTAGAAGCCCTCGAGGCCACAGGCTGAGCTCATGGAGGCCACACCTGGCCTGGGTCATCGTCCTGAGGGGGACCTAATCTGCCTCGGCACCCTGGGGGGTTGAGAGCGCACAAGTAAGCCACTGGTAAGTCGGGCATGTTACGGCCGAACTTTGCTCAGTGCCTGTCCCACCTGTTAAGGTTCACGTCCATTCAAGCAGAAAGGACCCGTGCCTGTAAAGCAGGGACTTCCAGGTTATGAAACCTAGGGAATGCGGATGGCGAGGCCCAGCCGGTCGCCGCACATATTTCTGCGATGGACACTAGACCATGCCCACGACGAGGCAACGCCTCTTGTGGAGTGTGCTCGTACTCCAATGGGGCAATGCAGGCCCAAGGAAGAGTTAAGCTAGCATAATAGCATCAACTATCCACCTTGAAAGTCTATGCTTCGTGACCGGATGCCCTTTGGTGCGGTTACCGAAGCAAACGAAGAGCTGGTCCGACTGCCTAAAGAGGGAAGAACGCTCCAGGTAGATTTTCAGTGCCCTAATGAGGCAGAGTAATTTCAGCTCCTGGTCCTCGTCTGAGGGAGGAATTGCAGAGAGTGAAATGACCTGTGCTCTGAACGGAGTCGAGAGCACCTTTGGTACATAACCATGCCTTGGCTTCAGGACGATCTTGGAGTCATTAGGCCCAAATTGAAGGCAGGTGGGGCTCACAGAGAGCGCCAGTAAATCACCCATCCGCTTAACCGATGCAAGCGCCAGTAGCAGGGTGGTCTTTAGCGACAGGGATCGTAGGTCGACAGACTGTAGCGGCTCAAAGGGAGGGCCCTTCAGAGCCCTCGGTACAGTGGGCAGATCCCAAGTAGGGATTGTGAAGGGGCGAGGGGGGTTCAGCCTCCTGGACCCTTTCAGAAAACAAACAACTATGTTGTTCCTGCCCACCGACTGGCCCGCTATAGGAGCGTGTGAGGCTGCTATAGCTGCTACATAAACCTTGAGCGTGGAGGGAGAGCGTCCCTTGTCCAACAGCTCTTGTAGGAAGGACAATATCAGCGATATGTCACAGGAAATCGGGTCTGTGCCACGGGTTGAGCACCAGGCGGCGAAAACAGACCATTTAAGGGCATAGAGGCGTCTCGTAGACGGGGCTCTAGCCTGAGTGATTGTGTTTTAAACGCTCTCGGGGAAGTCTGTGAGCTCCCATCGAGAGGCCAAAGGTGCAGAGCCCACAGCTCGGGCCTGGGATGCCACATCGTTCTGTTCGATGTAATTTCTCCATTACCCATATGCGATTATATTTCATTATGTATTTTATCAAATCACATAAGTTTGTAAGAAACTGTTTAATTTTCTAAAAATATTTTTAATTATAGGAATATAATGTACCACATGCTGATAAGAGGGATGTGGGTGGGATGTAATGCCAGAGTAAAGTAAAGCCACAACTTACACAACAGTGTTCAGATCATCTTTTTTTTCCTGAGAAAAGCAATATAATGCAATATTTCCATCTGCTAAATGTAAGCTTTTCCATATTCAAAGCTTGCCTGCTGCACTGGGGACATCACATGCATGTGCAAGTCATGAAAATTATGAAAATAAATGTAGGAATTATTTGATTGTTGGATTTTAAATCAGCGGGGTTGAGGCATCAAAAGTAACTAAGCTGTTTTATGGATGATAACTGTAATATTATAACTGAAATCCTATAAGTAATTAGTTACTGCAAAAAGTAATATTATTACAGTAACTAGTCACTGCCCAACACTGCTATTGGGATGCATAAATGGAAAGGAGAAGAAAGATTTGGATAACATGTACTACTTTTCTGCTGCTTTTTAGAGCCTGGCATCTCCTATGTTTTCACAATATGTTTTCATTGTTCACGAAGCCTTTGTGCTCCCCAGAAGAAAGTAAGTCATACAAGTTTGAAACGACATGAGGGTGATTAAATGAAGATTATTTGGGGGAAATTATTCCTTTAAATGTAATCCATTCTGATGTCTTCTGTAACGTTTGTAAGGATTCCAGCTAGGGCTTCAAAGTATGTGTAAAATCCTCTGAATAAAAATTAACCCGGTCAAGCGAACTCTTATCTGAAAGCCAGGCAGGAGGAGTGAGAGCAAGAGAGAAAAGGAGACAGTGCCCAAGTAGAGGTCAATAGCACAGTTCGGCAGCTTGAAATTATGGGCACTTTGTAAATGTTGCACAGATAACGGATAATGACAAATGGCATTGACACAAGGAGGATTCAGAGCGCAGCTCATGGAAATACATATCAACACATGCATTTAAAATAAAGCAATAGGCACACTGTGTTATAATACCATGTTGTTATGGGTTTTGAACTTGTTAGGTAAAATCTTTTAGTTTGCATTAAGTTTCCAAATAAAACCAGAAAATATTCAAATCAAATTAAGCACTTGTCCCTTGTAAAGTATTTATATACTGTTCAAAAGTTTAAGGGCCAACATAATTTATTTACATTTTAAAGACCCTCTTATGCTCACTAAATTTGCATTATTTGATCAAAAATACAGTAAAAACTGTATTTTAAAATGTAATTTATTTCTGTGATGTAAATCTGTATTTTCAGCATCATTACTCCAGTCTTCAGTGTCACATGATCCTTCAGAAATCATAATAATATGCAGGTCTGAAGAAACATTTCAAATGAATATCAATGTTGTGCTGATTTTTATGCTGTGGAAAACATGATAGGTTTTTAATTTTAGGATCCTTTAATGAATATATACTTGAAAAGAACAGCATTTATTCAAAATTGAATTTTTTTTGTAACATTTTATTTGTTCTTACTGTCACTTTTGATTAATTTATTGCATATAATTACTAAATAAAAATGTAATTAACATTTTTTACTAAAATAAAATCATACTGACCCGCAAACCTCTGAACAGATGATTTATTTCACTGGGTGATACAACAATAGGTATTTACCACATGGTTAAATCTACATATAAAGTAAACCATTTTCTTGAATTAAAAAATAAATAAAAATGTTACATGCCATAAATTCATACTGTGATATTTTGGTCATGCCACCTGTTCCTGTGACATGCTGGTACAGTGGACAGGAGCTCTGATCAGTACACACACACACACATATACTTAGAGACAGATGCACACACTCACCCTTGTCAAGAAACAGATGGTGAGACATCTATTCTCAGACAGGCTGGCCAGGTACACACATACAGACTGTGAAAGTACAAGACAAATGCTTGCACACACATACACACAGTAATATCTAATTGTATAATCATAAAAATGAACAATGGCTCACTGATGTTAAGTGAATTTATTATTGGCTGATGTGTGTGTGTGTGTGTGTGTGTGTGTGTGTGTGTGTGTGTGTGTGTGTGTGTGTGTGTGTGTGTGTGTGCGTGTGTGTGTGTGTGCGTGTGTGCGTGTGTGTGTGTGTGTGTGTGTGTGCCTGTGTGCGTGTTTACGTGTGTGTGTGTGTGTGTGTGTGTGTAGGTCAGGTTTGCCTATATTCTTCCGCACAAAGATAATAAATGTCCCTATATGGTGTGGACCAACTTAACAGTCCCCATGAGAAACTTCATAATAAACATAGTAATTAATGTCTTAATAAAAATGTAACAATGCAGACATGCTTGTGAGCATGAAGTGTAGGGTTAGGAGAAATAAATGATCATTAGCTTTGTATAAAACAATATGGAATGCTTGCTCCACCGTGATAGAAAAACACATGTGCTTTCGAGTCAGTCAAACCCACAGTGTTCATGGCCTTCAGGGCTGTCTTTACTCCAAAAAGGTTATGAATGCAGAGATGAAAATGTTATTGCTTAGAGGTAGAGGTGCATATCTTTGAGAGCTGCAGAAAGTTGTACAGAGTTGTAAAATTAATGTTGATGGCTTAGCTCAGAAAATGCGTAAAGAGCTCAATTTTGATTACAGACTTCTTAGAAACCTTGAGTATGTTTGAGAAATTGTTGATCTCTTCTTGCTTACCACTCCATGTAATATAATTGCTGTGTCGGAGAAACATTAGAGATATTCATGAGAATGTCTTTTGTGGTCTTACTTTCCTGTGGGTGTGACTTGAGATTGGTTTTAATGGTGTTCAACCATTAGTATGAGGGAACCATTAGTACATACATTACTGTTCAAAGGTTTGGGATCAGTTTTTTTTGTAACAAAATTAATATTTTTTTCAAAAAGGACACATTAAATTGACCAAAAGTGACCATAAAGATTTTTATAAAAGATCAAAGAATAAGCACAACTGTTTTATACATTAATAATAATAATAATAAATGTTTCTTAAGTAAATCAGCAAATCAGCATATTAGAATGATTTCTGAAGGATCATGCGACACTGAAGACTGGAGTAATGATATTAATCCTATTAATACATTCAATTTTAAAATATATTGAAAAAGTATTACAGTTTTTTTTCTGTATTTTTTATCAAATAATGCAGCCTTGGGGAACATAAGAGACGTCTTTTTTTTTATTATTTATCTTATCGACCCCAAATACATTACTAAGAGATTGCTGAGGCTTTGCACATAGATGATATATACATTTGTATTTTACTTGATTCATTTCATAGTATTTATTTAATAAATGAACTTTTCCCCAGAATGTGTACACCTGTGTAAATTCTTCTTCCTCTAGGTGATTCTTTAAATTGACACATTTACTTACTTAAAATAGCTTAAACATATGAATATACGTCATATTAGAATTATTCTATATAAATATACTTATTTACTATACTTAAATTTATTTTAATTTTTGTTTTTTAAAGGCCAAAACTATTTGTCGATAGGACAAAAAAAAACTTGAATAAAAAAATTTTTTTCATTTTTTTTATTTTATAAATGTATCTGTTTGAAAGATGTTAATGTGTTTTATTCTTGGAAAACAAGACATAAATACTAATTTAAAAAGTGTTTTTTTCCAGATAGATTTGTACTATAACATTACATTGGCTTTGTCAATGTAGCATAATAGTAAATGTTGCATGAAATGGCTACACAGACCCAAAGACAACAACTTTGTACTCCCCACCATGAGTGCAGCAAACATGCGCGCACACACACACACACACGCACACACACACACACACGCACACACACACACACACACACACGCACACACACACACACCCACACACACACACACACACACACACACACACACACACACACACTCTCTCTCTGCTGCGGTTGTGGACCCCTTCGGTTCATCAGTAGTCTGCTCACTGCTGGAACACACTGCTTATCGTCTGCTGTTTGCTTTGCCACTGCTGTAAAACAGGGTGGTCTACAGAGAGACCAAAACAACCTTGCCTTCTCCCACCGCCTCTGACTTCTCAATCTCTCCTCCCGCCTAATGAATTTATCCTCTCTGTCTAGCATTCACAATGTACAGTTCAAAAACGACTTAGTTTTGAGTAGAAGTAAAGAGAATCTCTGCCTGCTCATTCTGTAGGTCTGTAGTGATGTTTAAGATGTGAACGAATCTTTTAGTAATCGAATCTCGTTCACTTCCATGCACTGACACGTCTCTAATCTAATTTGCACTTGTTTAAATAAAAACTAGCGTTTAAGTTCGAGGTCTTCAGTAAACGTTGGGGCTAGGTTGACCATATCGATTAGATGTGTATTTTGATGAACTGCATCAATTCTTATTTTCTAAAATGTTCTTTTGTATTGATGCGTGGACAAAACTTCACTAAATATTATTTGTAACGCGCCTCTCATCATGTCTTTCTTTTGATATTAAAAAAGTCTCATCTTTCAGATTTTGTCCATTTAATGACTAAATTCAAACAAGAAATACCGTTGTGGCGTGCTTTAATGTGATGTGACCATTGTTCTGCAATTGAGCGGAAATAACCGATCATCTCTCCCGCTTTTTACTACTACTAGCTTTAACACAAATATACATGAATGAACATCAGAAAAAGTACAAATTAATAAAATGTTTTGTGTCTCATATAATCACTTAATTGGTCATTCAACTGTTTAAGGATGACGATAAAACAGCTTGCAAACAATGTGCGCATAACACGTTATACATTTACCTCAGGAAAGCTATTCAGTATCAGTAACTCGTAATTTGGCAAGAAAAATAAGTCTAGACTGCAGATTTTTGCTGGCTCTGTATTCCTTATATTTTATAAATTTATAATTTTAAATTTTATTTTATTTTGTTTATATAAAATTTTTTTTTTTTTTTATTTTTATATATTTTATTTTTTTTTTTTTTTATAAAATTTATAATTTTATAATAAATTTTAAATTTATTGTACACTGTAAAAATGACTGAATTTAACGTAAAAGACTTTAAAAATGTTACAGTAAAAACCTGTTAAATGGTTAACGGTAAGGTCCCCTACTATATACATTTAAAAACTGTATTGGGCATTACATGTAATTTTACAGTAGTATACCATTTTTGGAAGTGAAAAAAAGTGAATAACTGTAAATTGATATTCCCTGTTTGTTAAAATAACTCATTTTTTTCTTATCAGTTGTGTACATTAGGGTTGTATGTTACATCTAATGTTGTTAAATTAATGTTTATTGTTTCATGTGTGTTGCATGATGGTGTTTAGTGTTTGTGTGAATGACACTGTGCACCTTTTAAATATATTAATATCTAAAAGCTGCTTGTGATAGGCTTTGGTTCATCAGGTGACTTTCTCATCACCACCTGCTTTTGGTGGTTATCAGTGTATTACAAAGGTACAAAACAGATGTCAGTACTTCAATAGGTTGCACATTAACATTATATCAGTTAACGAAATTACGGTGTTTAAATATACATTTAAGTTACAACCATAATTTTTACAACCGTATTTTTTACTGTAAAATTCTGGCAACCACGTTATTTACCATACATTTTATGTTTTTTTTTTTTTTTTACAGGGTATGTTTGAATAAATCTGTCTTTAAAACAAGTTTTTAGGGCAGTCACTATTTATTTGTTTATATTTCAAAAATTAAAACGGAGTAGAAACATAATTATATCATTAAAAAGTTATATAAAACTACCATACAGGCTATTTCAGTGTTTAAATACAATGCTGTTGATCAGTGTATCTAAAAATAAATATAGCGCGTAGGTTTCTTGTATAGTTTACAGCATTACTTCAGAGATAGTTTTCCTTAAGAAAAATGTACATGTTCTGTACCTGATATATCCAAATTAATTACTATCGAATCAAAATCATAACTGAAGCAAATCAAGAGCTTGTGATTTGGAATCCAATCGATTTGTTAAATATGTGTTAACACTTAGCCCTTGTAAAGTTTTTCTAGTATTTTAGTATAGCCCAATAATTGTGTGTGTGTGTGTGTGTGTGTGTCTGTCTGTCTGTCTGGTCTGTTGTCTGTCGTCTGTCTGTCTGTCTGTCTGTCTGTCTGTCTGTCTGTCTGTCTGTCTGTCTGTCTGTGTGTGGACATCGTGTGTCTGTGTCTGTGTGGACATCGTGTGTGTGTGTGTCTGTGTGTGTGTGTGTGTGTTGTGTCTGTCTGTCTGTGTGTGGACTGTCTGTCTGTGCTGTGTGTGTGTGTGGACATGGTGTGTCTGTCTGTGTGTGTGGACTGTGTGTCTGTCTGTCTGTGTGTGGACATCCGTGTGTGTGTGTCTTTGTCTGTGTGTGTGTGTGTGTGTGTGTGTGTCTGTGTCTGTCTGTCTGTGTGTCTGTACGTGTGAACATCCGTGTCTGTGTCTGTGTGGTGGACATTCGTGTCTGTGTCTTGTCTGTGTCTGTGTCTGTGTGTGGACTGTGTCTGTGTGTGTTATTGTGTCTGTGTCTGTCTGTCTGTCTGTGTGTGTGGACATTCGTGTCGTGTGGTGTGTGTGTGGGACTGTGTCTGTGTGTCTGTCTGTGTGTCTGTGTGTCATGTCTGTGTGTGGCTGTGTCTGTGTCTGTGTCTGTGTCTGTGTGTCTGTGTTGAACATCTGTCTGTGTGTGTGTGTGTCTGTGTGTGTGTCTGTGTGTCTGTGTGTGTCTGTGTGTGTGTGTGTGTGTGTGTGTGTGTGTGTGTGTGTGTGTCTGTGTGTGTGTGTGTGTGTGTGTGTGTGTGTGTGTGTGTGTGTGTGTGTGTGTTGTGTGTGTGTGGTGTGTGTGTCTGTCTGTCTGTGTGTCTGTTGTCTGTGTCTGTGTGTCTGTGTGTCTGTGTGTGTGGGGACTGTCTGTGTGTGGGACATCCGTGTGTGTGTGTGTGGTTTCTGGTGCATGTTGAGCCACATGTGCACACTGGAGAGGATGTGGTGGAGATCTGTGAAAGGCCTGCGGATGCTGGTGCTCATTGAAGATCAGTGAATTATTCAGAGAATCTAGCAAGAGGCTTTTTAAGGACTCTACAGATTTCACCATAAAAGGCATATCATTTCTGACTGCTGTTGTGTGTCACCACAGAGTGCTGGCTCTGTTTCCAAAATCTAGTAAGCTGTCTACTGCCTACATGCTGCCTTCTAAGACAACACCCTTATTAAAATGGAACTCATACGTGACTGATTTACAACATTCTATAGATGTGTTTTTATGCATGTGATCTCTAATAAGCATGACAAAAATTGTGCATACATTGAGTAATATAATCAATTTTTAATGTGATTTTGGATTATTTTTGTGTGTATGATATTTGAATGAATTATACAATTTAGATGTTTATTTTTTCCAGCATGGCAGTGCATTATGAGAAAGCCTTATGCATTAGGGATAAATGGTGCCCCTGAATTCGGCCTTAAGAAGCTATCTTTAAAGGCAGCATAATCAATGTGATGGCTTAAAATGCTAACTACATTGGAAGCTTTGGAACAGAGCCATTATGGTACGCATATGGATCTTACAATTTGCAATGATTAGAGGGGAAAAGCGTTACACTATTTGCCTGGAAATTATAGAAAGGACACTAGAAAATGATATTGAATTACTGTCTGGACTATTGAAGAAGGTATGAAAGTTTGACAAATGTGGAAATGACCTTCTAATCGGGCCGAAAGCAGTCCACTGTGAATAATAAGCCTATATCTGCTGCACACAGTGTGCTCTCTTGTGCCTGGCAGTGAGTTTGTGTATGTTTACCACGTGTGTGTTTGCGTTTGAGTTCATGTGTGTTGTTGCATGTGCGTTTGATGATGTGTTTTGGCCAGGGGCAAAGGTGCAAATGGAAGAAAAGTGAAGGGAAAAGTATGATTAAGAGTGTGTGTGCTTTTTAATTAATTCATTTTGTATGGATGAGAAAGTGAGAGAGAAATGTGAGGATATTTTAGGCTAAAAATGGCCCTCATGATATAATGAATAATTTCCCTACAGGCATGTAGTGACAGATAACGTATGACTCGTAAGCCCTAGACGCCAAATGAGGTGCTGGTAAAGAACACAGCGTTCTGATTGGCTGACTGGTACGTGTCCGCACATGGCTGGGTGAATAGTTGTGAGGTCACATGATCAGTTCATGATCAATTCAAACGGATGGATACACCATCATATATTGTTAGTATTGTGTATTGCATCCAATGAGAAAATTGTCAGTCAAATTGTGTTTTGTTTTGTTGTTCTAAAGTTTGAGATCAGAGTAAGATTTTTTTCAAAGAAATTAATAATTGTATTCAGCAAGGATGCATTAAATTGATCAAATATTCCATAAAAATATTAAGCAGCACAACTGCTTTCAACACATACTGTAAATGTTTCCGCTAGGCCTATCTGAAGAATCGTGTGACACTGAAGACTGGAGAAATGGCTGCTGATAAATAACTCAGTTTAAGTTCAATTAAACTGTGTTTTGGAAAATTGAGCTATACTATTGTTCAGAAGTTTTGGGTCAGTATGATTTTTTTAAAGAAAATAATTAGCAAGGATGCATTAAATTGATCAAATATTTTTTTTTTTTTTTTTATAAAAAATGCATTTTAAAAGTTTTTAAACTTTCGTTTCATCGAAAAATAATGAAAACTGTTTCACAAATTCCAAAAATATTAAGCACCACAACCGTTTTCAACATTGATAATAATAAGATATGTTTCTTATATCTGAAGGATCATGAAGACTGGAGAAGTGATGCTTTGCATCACAGGAATAAATTACATTTGAACATGTATTGTCGAATAGGAAACAGTTATTTAAAATGGCAATAATATTTTCACAATATGACTGTTTTTCCTGTATTTTAATAAGATAAACGGAGCCTTGATGAACATGAGACTGCTTTAAACAATATTTGTTACTCAAAGTTTGTGAGAAATCTGCTTGCGGAATAAGGGTTGAACCTTAGTTTGTTGTCACATGTCAAGAAGCCACATTAAGCGTTATTGTCAAAAGTTATGTCATCATCAAGTCTCTAGTGAGTATCAGTCTTTGCCAAGTCATAGTCATGCACCCTTAAAACTCTGACCCAAATCAGACTCAAGTCCATGTGCAATAGTCTTTTATATCCCATTTATGAGAGCGTGTATCTGAGGTTAGTCGTCAGCACTTCTGTCCTTTAGGGAATGACCGCTGCAGTGCATCTCTCAGCGGATGGACTCTGATTCAGTGGCTGTTGTTTGTGGATGTTTTCTTGGGTTTGTGATTCACGTGGTGAATTCGAATGCTAGCGCTGCTCCACGGTGGCCTGTCCCAGCCCTGGAGTCAGAGTGGATCAGCTGGCTGCCGAAGGAAAGCCACGCTCTTATTATGAAGAGCAAACACTATTGTATCTGTCTACACACTGGAGCTGGGTGATTCATCGAAATTTATTTTACCATTATGGCTTCTAATGGTTATGGAAACAAGATAAAATGATTATTGTACCACTTTCCATTTTGTTTGCTTTGTTTCATGTTATAAATCCAACGCAACCCTTTTTCGGTGCGCTTTCGCTCCTCCCTAAATGTTTTGTAGTTTTCAGTTGGTTGGGAAATTGCATTACAACAGTCATCTTATTTATTTTTTATTTATTATTGTAATATTTATATAATAATTTATTATGTAGTAATTATTTATTTTGTTTTTATTTTTTGTTCCTTTTAGTTTTATTTATTTAATAAAATTTAAAAATTATATTATAACTGTTTATTTTATGAATTCTGAAGTTCAAAGGAATCCACTGCAACATAAATATATATATATTTAAAGTTTAGTGAATGCATGATGTTTCTAAAGCAGTCCTGATTATAGCTACTTTTCATAGTATTCGATCAATATAATATTATAGTTGTAATTGTGTGTATATATATATTGTGTGTGTATGTGTGTGTATATATATATATTATATATATATATATATATTCTTATATATAAATATTTCTTATATATTTTTAATAGGTAGCCTATCTGTCGTCAAAGCCCCATTTTAACAAGTATTTTTATTTATTTATTTGTTTGTTTATTATTTGTTTATTTATTTAAACATTCTGGCCAGTTATGGTTACTGTGCACTTTTATGTTTCTACATTTGTATATACAGTACAGCAAATAATATGCACATATTTACGTCACATATTAAGTCTTAGTCTTTAGTTGATTTCATCTAGATGCTTATAACAGTATTATTTTTCATTTTTGATTTTTATTCCTGATCTTACTTATGGTGAACAATTCTGTTTAAGTTTGTTTGTGTATATAACTGAGGCAACATCTCCAAGATACTTCAAGAAACCTTCCTGCAAAGCTATAAAACTGTTAAAAGTTTAAAATGTAAAATGAGGATGCTGTCAAACATAATGTCATAAATAGATTTTCCTATTAATTAACTGACATCGTTTGGTGTGAGCATCTTTGTGTGCACGTTTGTCCACTTTTAGTGTGTGTGTGTGTGTAGTGGTGTGTGTGTGTGTTTGTGTGTGTGTGTGTGTGTGTGATATCAAATACTTGGACTATCTGGTGGAGCTAAAAATTAATGGCTCTGCTATTGTAAGTTGTGCTCTCCTTGTTTCACAGATGAATCAGCATTGTGTATTTCAGCACAAGATTTCTCACATGGCTTTAGTTTCAAACTGAAAATCAATAGAAGTGGATGGACTCCAGTTGAAACGCTTTCCGTTCATTTAGGAATCTCCAGCTTAATCTTTTGTTTCTGAGTTTTTAAGTTGGCTTTTCTGTTGTTTTGTGCGTGTGCACTTAGCTCAGGGGCTTCAGTGCCTGAGACTGTGTTCTAATAGAGCCGGGGTAATGACGTTAGATAAATGCCAAGAAATGATGCTTAGCTCCAGGTGAGGCTTTAATGTGCTCATAATTGGACAAATTGTATGACTCAGGATAATATACATATCCTCAAGCATTATGGTTTTATAAGATTTGAATGAAACATAGCTGAAGCATCTTCAGTCACGTGAAGTCTCAGAATGCTCCTGTCCTGAACTGCCTCCAATTTAAAATAATGTTGAGGACCAAAGAGGCTTGTGTAGGTAGCAGGTGTTTTGTATCTCGTTATTAAATGTGCTGAGTTTGTACTGTACTGTTGTTTATTTGCAAACCATATCGCTTCATAGAAGTGGACCACAAAGTTTCTGTGCAGAAATGTAAATGAATGAATAAATGATGCATCCGTTGCAGAGGGTGAGTAATCCACGCTTTGTTTAAAAGGCTATGCAATGTCTGGAGAAAATGTGGTTAAAATCTCTTGGTGTAGTGATTTTATGAGCATACATTCATGAAGCTAGTGCTATATGGGCCATTCCTACCCTGCAGTACATTTTCATGTCCTCGTCATATTTTAATGCATTGTATAAAATATGAAACTCATAATTTTACCAGCCATTTTTGCTTCTTTTTTTTTCAAGCAGAACTGAAAAATTGCTGATTTATTTAGAAATATTCCAGGTTTTTTTTTTTTTATGGAAATGCTTCTATGCAATGCTTCTTTCCAATATTTTCTTATTGAAATGCTTCAAACAGAGTATTATTTCATTGAAATCAATATGACTTTTCTTGAATTTACATATACATTTCTATAGGTATCTGTCAGGCTTATTTCACATTTTGGACTTGATTATTTATGTTTTTCTTAAAAAAATTTTTTTTTTTTATATGCAAGACTATAAAGCTAAAATCAAAGTTTATCTGGAGAAACTTGACACATTTCTGTCTATGAATTCAAGTCTACCTTAATTAAAATGCAATTCTGCTAAAACTTTTTACATACTATTTAAAAATCCAGGCATTTCTTAATATTATTCTAATTCAAATGTTCCGAGAATATTATTTATTTGGCTTTCCATCATGTTAGACTTTCGTACTGTCTCTTTAAGAATAAAATGACATCATTCTCCAGGAAGTGATGGAGTTTTGGAGGGAAAACAAAAGAACAAACATTAGTATTTTAAATGGATTAGATGAATTCTGTGATTAGATGGTTTGATAATATTACAGAAAATTAAAAAGATATTTGTTAAAAATGAGATAACTATTTAGCCTGCATGGGCAACTATTTCAATTCTGTTCAGAATCCTGTTCATTCTCTTGTTGTTGCATAAATAATATATCAAGATATGATTAATAGTGTCTGCATATACATTTTTTCAAAGTTTTTTTTTATTTTTATTTAGCGTTCAGTTGGTACAACAGAACAGGAATGACCCGGCCATATGTCATTACGACTTTGGTTCGGTTTAGTTTGATTGGTTTTGTTATTAATACATCCATTTCAGTTAGAATGTCTCCAGTGTAGTCAGCAGACCCTTGTTGTTAATATTGTACATTAAGTTGAACTGCTTGTAGTCAGGTTTCTCTAGCATTATCTATATATGAAGTTGTACCTTTCAGCAACTGATATAATGACTTGAACTTGTTAAAATCATTGTCTCCAGTTGTAGACAGGGTTAGCATTACAATATTGTTTTAATTAGAGCTAATATGCTACTACAGCGTTCTGTTAGATCCTGCATTCAGCTCTGATTTGCGTCTGAATTTGTTCTCGATAGGCTTTGATACCGGCACGTTTATTCATGCTGTTAGGCATGCTAAGCTAACTCACCTGTCTGTTGTTTTGCATGCGGGATCTGGGCCAATTTAGAAGCAATTTAGTGTTCAGAGAGTTTCTTGCATCACAGAAAGACGTGATTATCCGTGCCCACATGGTTTATTATTATCATTTCACGCTGTGTGTTTTGCCAAACGGTTATGATAATTGGTGCACCGTGTGGCGGGTGTAGAATGACGTTGATTTGAGGGTTTATGACAATAATTCATTTCTGAGACTAGAGACATGTCCTCTTCAAGATTCAGAGGTATGATATCAGGCGTTTTTTCATGATAATAATATATAATTTGCAGTGGGCTGAGCACTCGCTGGTCTCACCGTCACCACGGCTCAGTCTATACAATAGGAGAGGCGTGATCAGTATGCCATAATCAGGATCTGCTTACCATAAAATATATGTTTCTTTGTTCTTTTTGCATGATAATCAGCCATACTGCGTTACGAAATTAGGTTCATAGCTTTAGCATTAGATAAAAATTAATTAAAGTAATTCAAATTTAGCTTTGGATAAAAGCGTCTGCTAAATGACTAAATAAATACATTTATAAATAAATTAGGCAGTTTAACGGTGAATTGCAACAGCTTTATTTATATATAACATTGAATATATACATATATTTTGAAATTTTACATGATAGATAGGCAGATAGACATATAGATAGATAGATAGATATATATATATATATATTAATTATATACATTATTAATATGAAGGATATTTTTATGCTTTTGATCAGGAAATGCATGTTCACCAATGTAGCATTTAATTAAAAACAATCAAAAACAGTATTAATGAGATAAAAAATAATATATAATTTCAATATTATAAATTAATAAAATGATTTAATTTAAAATTAAAAGTTTATATATATATATATTATTATTTGAATGAATAAATAGCACCTGTGATGTTAAAGCCCAATGAAGCTGCATGCATCACTTCTGTCTACTAAGTAAATTGTTGTAAAACAGTGGTCATCCTTAAGAAATCAATCTAAAGTGCTCATTTGGTCCTCCGGAAAGCTGTTTTTAATCACCTGCACAGCTGAAAAGGTTGTTCTGCTCAATGTAGTGTGGAAACGGCAGTGCACGCTGAAGTATTGAGTACACTTTAGTCTCTGCAAACTCAAATTTGGGTTTTAAAGATGGTGCTAGAAACATTTTTCTAGAAACTCAAGTCTATTATTATTTTTGAGAGATGAAGGCCACGCAGTTCTGTTTTGGTGGAATAAATCAGTAATTAATAATACGTCTGGCATCAGTCCAAGACAGCAAGGCTAATATTATAAAACATAATATTACATTGCAATGGACCATAAAATGTGTAAGCTCTGGAGCAAAGAGAAATGATCAGTGAATAACATCTTACAACTAATTTCGATCTGTTTCTCACACAAAGCCATTGTATGACTTGGACCATGAAGAATTGGAAAATAGAGTCCAATGGACTATTGTTATGGTGCTTTTTGTCCTGTTTGTACTTAAATAAGCATCGGCTGTCTAACATTTCATTTAGTTTTCCGTAGAAAAATAGCAAATAAATAGTCTAAATGACATGAAGGTGAGTAAATGGTAATGAATTTGTAATTTTTGGTTGAAGCAGAAATCACAGACTGTCTTTTCCAAGTTTGACCTCTGTGTGAATACAAACTCTAGGATGTGTCATGAAAGTAGAAATCCTTCTCGAATATAAATGCACATAAAATGCATTAATATTCATTGACTTGTTTAAAAACTGACCTGTTTGAGAGCTTCTCCATGTCTCCCTTTTGTATTGTTGAATGTTTGTTGTATTAAATTACTTACAAGCTTCAGATTTGATCCGTTTTTTCCTCATTCTTTGCGGATGTTCAGTGGATGTTGGTGGAAACAGCTGGCTCTATACCTGTAGGTTTTCTTCTAGTCTTCGGGCACTGTAAGGCCCTGTGGGTCCCCATGTGAGGAGCACAGACAGACAGCTAGAGGACAGATACTGTAGGAAGCAGACAGGCATAGGATGGTCAGCTCAGATGTATTTGTGCTTCAGTCTCTTTGCAATGGACTGAGCCGTCACAAACACTCAATCAGCCTGCTGCTAGACACACGCACACAAATACACACATTCCCATGGCCACCACGCTGGCGATGAAAACATAAAACAGTGATAGGAACAAAGTGTTATGCAGTTCAGATTTTTCTGTACTATTTTTTCCAGTTTATACATGGTATGATTTTACATATCTGACACAAAGCAGAAATATATAGAATTGAAGAGCTTCCACAACATAACTGTAATATAAGTATTACTTTCTAAATCTGCATAACTCTAGTCTGCTTATTCTGCTTTGGTTGCCTGTTAAATAATTAGTATTTACTACTTTTGGATGGACAGAAATTCTCAAACCTGAGACTATATAAGATTTATTTTGTGTGTGTGTGTGTGTGTGTGTGTGTGTGTGTGTGTGTGTGTGTGTGTGTGTGTGTGTGTGTGTGTGTGTGTGTGTGTGTGTGTGTGTGTGTGTGTGTGTGTGTGTGTGTGTGTGTGTGTGTGTGTGTGTGTGTGTGTGTGTGTGTGTGCCTCAGAAATTGGCTAGTAATTTCAAAAAATTTCACAAATTTTTCACACACACACACTCACACACACACACACACACACACACACACACACACACACACACACACACACACACACACACCAAAATAGGTGTTGGATTTAATTTTGAACAATTTCAGCAAGTGCTAATAAATTTACAAATAAATCTTTGAGTTAAATAATAATAATAATTTCACAAATAACTCTGAGTTAAATTATAAATTAAGTGGAAAGACCGAAATAATGTAAGAAAAAAAAACTATGCTTCATAAATCATTATTTGCAGCTTCAATTTATTTTAGAGTGTATTGTGTAGATGTTTTATGTTTTTGTACAAGAAATGTATGCTTCTGGTCACCAATGTAGCTTTTTAATAAAAAAAATGAGTCATTAACATTTTGCTCCAATATTATGTTATTTCTTTCTTTCTTTTCTTTTTTATTTAATTACATTTTTTGCAGTATTTAAGTTTAGCCTGTGATATTAAAGCCCAACTTTCTCTGTTACATAACCTGCATTACTCCTGTCGGACAGACAGAATGTGTGATAAGTTATACACACTTTCTGCTATAATTTTCCTTTGTTTTCTGTACAACTGCCATGACTGATTGCCTTTCCAGTAAACAACCACTTAGCAACCATCCTGAACACCCTAGCAACCGCATAGCAACACTCTGGCATCATGGCAGTGAGTTCTGCACCGGCAAACACCATTCACATTTTCTACAGACAATTTAACATCCAGTGGTAACACTCTCTCACCCTCGGGGAGATTGTTTTTGCTTTTACCGAAGCTTATGAGGCAGATGTGGACTCATGTGTTCACTAAACGCTCGGTCAACGCACGCTTTCACAATTGTGTTCACGGTGCTCTGAGGAAGCAGATGTGACTTAAAGCCCTTCTCAAAACAGGCCCTTCTCAAAACAGTCACCATGATCGTGAGATCGTTTCAGATATCGGTAACGAACAGCTAAACAGCTTTACGTCACTTTCCGAGATGCTCGTCTCAGGGACGTGCTGTTGTTTCCGTCCGTTCAGCTGCGGCGGTGATAAACGAGCGGCATGTCTTCTCAACAGACATTCGAGTCGGCTGTGAAATGGCTTTTGTAAACATTCCAGTCTGTCTCATTCAATTCCAATCAGTTCAAAGGATGATGTGTCCTCAAATTCAACATGCAATGCATCATCACGACATCCCTTAAACTGCCCGTGACAGGCTCTGGTTCTCCCGATACAGCATTGCTGGTGTTATTTCCTCACATTACAAGAAAATCCTGCTTCATCTGTTGTTATTGAGCCACTAGACATTATATGAAGATGGTGAAATGTCAAAACTGATTGCTTTTTGGTAATAATACTGCAGGTTGATGCTACAGAGTTATACAGTATTTTCTAAGTGTGTTATAAATCACTGGTTCTTAATTGGTATGTTATGATTGAATTCGGACAGCTGGGAAAAACTATGTTAGACAAAATTAATAAAATGCAACTAGCTATAGAATCGTGCATATTTAAAGGGGTCATCAGATGCAAAATTCACTTTACAAGTTGTCTGAACATAAATGTGTGTTGGAAGTGTGTGTACACGTCCATCCTATAATGATAAAAATCCACCCAGTGTTTTTTTTTTAAATCCCCTTTCTCTAATCAGCTGTGCTTTACAGGCCCCTCCCACAATAGTTGATTGACAAGACCGTCTTACCTTAGCCCCGCCCTGAGTGAGCCGAGAGCTGTCCGCCTCCGGTGCAGGGGAAGACAGGTGTCTCAGATTAAGCGATTGAGGCGTTTTGTTGTTAGATGTAATAATGAACATAGCAGTCGTCCTTTACTCCAGACATCTGAGCCGCTGAAGACTCAGAGAATTAACATTACTTTAGTTTTGAAGGGAATGCGACGATCCCGATCTACTTAAATGCGTCTATGTTCACGCGAATCATTCGTGATTCAGCTTCATCTACAGAAGAAGTTAGTAAACATTTTTTTTATGAATCTTTGCAAATCGCCTTTCCTAATAATGTGCTAGTTAGCCAGTTTCACAGCTAAAGTAAACAGTACTGCTCGTCACTCCACGGAAGAGAGGGGCGGGGTCAGCAGAGCTCATTAGCATTTAAAGCAACATGGACAAGAATGGCTTGCTGAAAACAGAGCTGATTTTGGCAGGGTAAAAAGGTGTTTTTTACACTACTATTGAGAAATTTTAACCAAAGAATGTAATAGACATTTCATTAAGACCCTAAAGATTCATATCAACTTGTGGAAAATGGGCATTCGGTGACTCCTTTAAAATAGGCTTATATTAAACTAAAAGATCCCAATTTCACTCAAACTCTAGAGTATTTTGCAGAGAATTCATCTCAGTTAAAACTTGGCAAATCTAGTCGAATTAGGCAGATTCCAAAATTGATTGGTTGTGTGACCATACTCTTGTATGATGTATAAACAAACAAACTATACAAGTTGTAACCCATACTGCATTTTAGTCGAATAGAGGCAGTTACTGGTGTGTGTGTGTGTTTGTGTGTGTGAGTGTGTGTGTGTGTGTGTGTGTGTGTGTGTGTGTGTGTGTTGTGTGTGTGTGTGTGTGTGTGTGTGTGTGTGTGTGTGTGGTGTGTGTGTGTGTGTGTGTGTGTGTGTGTGTGTGTGTGTGTGTGTGTGTGTGTGTGTGTGTGTGTGTGTGTGTGTGTGTGTGTGTGTGTGTGTGTGTGTGTGTGTGTGTGTGTGTGTGTGTGTGATATTACAATTTTTAAAATAATTTGGCCTAACTTTGTAGCATTTATAATATTTTATAAAGAATAACAAGACATTTTTGTTTATTTTGTATGATTCTGGAATTATGTTGGATTGTGATGTAAAATTATAGAACATTTTGAATCATATCTAATTGGGAACAACTGATATTTAAAAAAAAAATGCAAACATGAATGCTTGACCATTATACACACTTAATGTTTTGTAATGTATTTTAAAAAATATAGTTATGGTATAGTTATAAGAATATAGTTATTCATAATATAATATGTATATATTATAATCAAACATTTATAAGACATTTTGTTTATTTTGTCTGATTCTGGTATTTTGTTGGGTTGTGACTTGAGTCTTAAAGCAAAACTAATCACTGATACAAATGCTTGACCGTAATATAATATATGTTCATTTAAATTGGCAGCCATGTTAAGCAGCAGTATATTCAGAGTAAATAAAAGTACATTTTTCTGCATGCAACAGAAATGTTTCACTATTGTATTAGATGTCTTTCCAGTTTTGTATTTTTGTGTGAAATATTTGAGTAGTTTTGAAGCCTCTTAAAGTGTGAAATCATTCTTATTATCTTGATTTAAGACGTGTCCTTTGTTGTTTTTTTGCTTTGTCTGCATGTTTCGAAGTCTAAACATAAAAATTTATTTTCTTTTTGGCATGCAACATATTTCACTATATAAGTATGTTTTACCAGTATTATATATTATTTTAAGTTATTTTATGTTATTGATTTTTTTTTTAAAAAAACTATTTATTAAAACATTTTATTTTATGTTTTTATTTTAGATACCAGAGTTGCTGTCCTCTGTTTCTTAGTAACTTTCACATGTTATTAGCATCCTGCCCACTGAAAGCTGCACAAATAATGTATACCGTGGTATATTTCTACTATCATGTTATATATCCTATTATACCTCCCAGGCCTATTAACACTCTTAATGAGCATCTCATGGTGACAGCAGGGCATATAAATGCACAAACACACATATTCTACAGAAGCGAGTGTTTCCGGCATACAGCAGACCAAACACATCAGGCTTTCCTTTCCCACTAATTTAATTCCTCCATCCTTCATTCTGTATTCTGTCACTCAAGTAGCACTCAGTGTCTCATCTGTCATACTCCTTCATGAGCTGCCATCACTCTCTCTTTCTCTCGCTCCTGTGTGTCCTCTACCCACATGCCTCCTGCTCTTAATTCACTCTCTTTCTCTTTCATCCCCTCGTCCTCTCCATCCTCCACTCCCAGCTGACCTTCCCACCCTCCTCAATCCTCAACAGCACTTACTGTCTTAACTTCAGGCCTTTTCATCTCTTCTTCCATCCTGCATCTGTCTGTTTTAACTCGTCTCTCTCTACCTTTCCTCAAAATATATCCCTTCTACTTCTCAAGATGTGATGTTTTCAACTCTCTTTCAAACAAACCAGGTCCAGGCTAAAAACAATAGTAGGCTCTGACTGCATGATCGGTTCTGATTGACTGGCTTTATGCAACTTCCAGGTGTAACAGCACACAGTTTTTATTATTTGTGGTGTTTACAATGCACCATGCTTACAGAATGAGCACTTCTGAGAAAGAATCACTGGATTTGCCAAAGTTATTCATTTCTTCTTTTGTTCGTTCGTTCATTCATTCATTCGTTGGACTAATCCTATTACGTTTGGAAAATAAAAGAGCTTAAAGTGTGTGAAATATCAGTGCCACTGCGCTCAACAACGCAGCTCAAACGACGTAACCGGTTACGTGCTGTCTGCCCCGTGACCTCCCCTTGCTGGGGTGCATCGAAAGACATGATCTTGTCAAGCCAGAGATATTGTCAAAAACAGCAATTATTGGCAATCTTAAGAGCATTTGGCATTTCCAATTCATGTAGGACTGTTACTTTTTTTATTAGGCATATTATTATTATGAAGTTACTTTTTTATTAAATTAAAAGTGCAATTAATTTGCCCCTGAAATAATTAACGCATAACTGACGTGCTGCGAGGATAAGATTAGGCTTTTTACTCCTTAGTTTAATTTTTTAAAACGGGTCTATTAGGATATAGGCTACCTATAATGAATTATAGTCCTATAATTAAAATATTAACACTGCAGTCATCAATAAAAATCAATGAAATAACCTGTTTAACACAAATACGTCTCTTATTTTATTTTAATTTTTTTCAGTGTACGGGCCACAAGAGAAATATTAAGGTAATAAATAAAAACAGCTATAGGCTATATCGTTATCAGCATGTGCTGAAGTAGATTCATATCTGAGAGAATAAGCGGCGTCAGATGCTGAAAGCTGAACACAACATATTCCCAGTAAACTCAGCTGCACAATATTAATCAGCTAGAAATGACTATTTGTGAGTGTGAACTCGTTCATTTCATTTATCTGGATTCTTGCTGTATGTGAAGTGCAGTCTCATTCGTGGCTACTTTCAATTTCTGTTTTTATTTCACAGAAACCTTTGAGAGTCGAAACTCAAAAATAATGAATTAATGTCTTTTTTTAATTCTTAGCCAGTAATGGTCATGGACATTGATTTGTCCAAAGGTGTGGGAGCTGGAGGGCCTCACTGAACACATGCAAACCATAGAGCCTCGCAGCAAAATGCTGGTGAAGCGCTCCGATGAAGCCGGCCGTCAGTCTCACTGTGTTTGATTAGCTCACTTTGACTTAGCTCGCTCTGAAACACGTGCATGAATAAAGCAGCCGAGCGAGTCACCTGTGTGGAGAAACTGAGAGGATCCGCCATCATGTGTGTCAAGTTTTGCTTATGTATAAAGAACCCTGAACTGAAGCATTAAATCTAATGTCTGTTTTATCACATTGGTGGATAACACACAGGGAATAAATGGAGACTGGATGAGGATGAGTGCAAATATTGCAGATGGATAATGAATTGAGTTGGATGGAGGGAAAGTGCAGAGGTGTGTCAGCCCGATCTCACGGCAATTCGTACATATTTTACGAGGTGCTAATTCGTATGAATCGTACATTTTTACGAGTTGCCACGAATGACCTACACCTAACCCCGCCCCTAAACTTCCCGTCACTGTGTTTAGACAGATCGTACGAGTGAGGTCGTAAACTCGTAGCCACCTCGTAAATATGTACGAATTGCCATGAGATAGCGTTGGGGGTGTAGCTTTCCATACGGTGAATGTTATTAATTATTCCTGAATTAATTTTGGTATGCTTACACTGGGAAGATAAACCTCTAGGACGAATAATCACATATTAAATGTCACTAATGTGGAAATTGTTTCTCCCAGCCAGCAATGAGTTTCAGTGAAGAGCCAATATAGTGACCTGATTCTCCTGTGAACTCGGTTTTATTTCCCCATATTTTCTATTTTATTATATCCGAAATTCTTTGTAATTTTTAAATTCAATTTTAATTGTTTATTTTTTTATCTAATCAATTGAAATGATACAACTTTGACAGTTTATTCAAAATGTAAGTTTTATTAGATTTATGTATTTATTTTCTACAGTTTTTATTTCAACTAGTTGCTTAGACAGCGTTTCTCTTTTTTTGTTTAGTTTAACTTTTATATTTTTTTCAGTTAACAGTAATGTAATAAACTACATTCATGGGCATTTAAAAAAAAGCTTCTCCTAAAAAATATTCATTTTTTTTGTAATCAAATATCAATTAAAAAAATTGAACTGTATATACTTGCCATTTGCATGTATGTATTTTTTGTTTGTAAAAATGATTTTATAATGATAATAATAATAATGTCAAATCCTTGTGAATTAAGACTCTTAAATCTTATTATTCTTGAGTTTGTCATAAATAGAGCCTTTGATGCTGATATGGTGTAAAATAATAAATACACATACTACTTAACTGCACATAATTTTTTTACAGTTATGTACATGTGTTGTCTTTGTATACCTCTCTGTATTTTTCTTTATTCGTACTGTTTAAATGGTGTACTGAGTGTATAATGTGTAATTATGCATGTGTTTATGCAGGCTGTATAACAATAATACAGACCTCAAGAGTACTCAGAATCTTCCCTTCTACATCACCAAATGTATTGTGATTTGTAGTGTCACAAAGTCATCCACTGTCAGGGCCAACAGAAGCGTGGCTGACAGGGAGGGTCTACAGATTGAGGCTCGGAATGCTGCCTTTAGAGCACAGAGCTGAGGGCCTGAAGACAGCTAGGGCAAAATATCACGCGGCATCAGGAGGGCCAAGAGACAGTACTCCAGGAGGATAGCCCATCGTTTCGCGACAGCAGAGACACTCGGAGCTGTGGCAGGGGATTCAGACCCTTACGGACTCAAGCCCCCACCACAGACTGTGACAGCCATCCCCTGCTGAACGAGCGAATGCCTTCTTCGCTCGCTTTGAAGCACAAACAGCACCACTGCACAGAAGACTACATTCCTCCCGGCGACCAGGTTGATGACGCTGTCCCAGACAGCGTGTGATGATACTCAGCAGGATCAATGCACGCAAAGCTCGGGTCTGAAACATTCCTGGGCGTTTAACTGAGAGTCCTGTGCAGTGGAATCACTGATGTTTCACAGACATTTTCAAATATCACTAATAGGCTATTTTGTCCCACATGCTGCAAAGCTTCACCATATTCCAGTCCCAAAGAAGTCATCTCATCCTGTTTCAATGACTACGTCCAGTGCACTCACTCCTATTCATGAAGTGCTTGAACGGCTAGTCTGCAAAACATCAAATCTTGTCTCCCCCCCTCATGGAACCCCTTCACCGTTTGCATATAGGTCAAATAGCTGACCGATGATTGCCATCGCCACTGCCATCACCAGCCTCACACATCTGGACAAAACGGACACTATTCGGATTGCTGTTCATAGACTCAGTTCAGCATTCAACACATTCATCCCTCACAGCTCAGCTTAGGTTCAAATGGTCCAGTGGGCTCAACTACATCGCTGGGCAACTGATGTTGGACTTTGCCGGTAGACCTCAGCAGTAGGGTCGGCAGTAACACATCCAGCACCATCACACTGAACACAGGGGCCCAAGGATGTGTGCTGAGCCCCCTCCTTCTTAACTCTGCTGACCCCGGTGCACACAGTCTCACATTCAACAGCTTCATTAAATTTGCGGATTGACACAACTGTGGTGGGTCTCATTCAGCAACAGAGATGAGACAAACTACAGGAGCGAGGTGAGCGCCTGGCCGGGTTGGTGCAGTGCAACAAATCTCTCTCTGAATGTGGATAAGACGAAGGAATTGTCGTTGACTTAGGAGAGTGCATCTTGCATGCTCCTCTGAATCAATGGTTGCGACTGTGGAGGAGTGTGCAGCACCAAGTTCCTGGGTGTAAACATTACAGAGACCGCTCCTGGCCAACAACCCTGCAGCACTAGCGAAGAAAGCACAAAGCGTGCTACTTCCTCCGGACAATTTTAGAAGAGCAGAGCCCCGGCCCCCATCATGTGCACCTTCTACAGGGCACCATCGAGAGCATCCTGACTAGCGGCATCACGGTGTTGGTATGGAGCCTGCACGCGTTGCCGCAAGTCCTTCAACGGATAGTGCGAGCAGTGAGAAGATCGTTGGTGTCTCTCTCCTCCTCCGGGACATCTACAGCACCCGTCTCAACCGCAAAGCCCTCAGTATTGCAGGTGATACACCCACCCGAACATCACACACCACACATCACACTGAGAATCACGTCACTTGTACAGCATTGACCTCATTAACTACTCTTCTGCATTTGAATTTAAAAAAAGACTGCTCCTTGTTCCTTTAAAATAGTCTTGATAAGCTTTTGCACTACACCATTTTATTTTCTGCACTGTTTGTTTGTTTGTTTATTTCACTGATTTGCACTATCTGCCATGTGCCTTATGCACTTTTTCCATTTTTTTTAATATTATTATTATATTTTTTGTTATTAAGGTTTTATTTATTTTTTCCGACATGTCTTATTTGTATATTTTGTAATAGTTGCATTTTTGTGTATGTTTGTGTGTTTATATATTTATGTATATATACTTATATATATATGTAGATGTGTATATATAATATTAAGATTTGTTACTTATCCTGTATTTTTGCGTTCTAATGATAGTGTATAGTGTTAACTGTATGCCCAGGGGGAGTTAGAGAGTAACACATTTCAATTCTCTGTATGTATGTACGGTACATGTGGCAGAATTGACAATAAAGCTGACTTTGACTTTGACTTTGATAGTATTAGTGTACAAAACTTGTGTAGAGCATCTGGAGGTTGCTTCATTTTTACATATACAGTGACAATAAAGAACTTAAAATACATACTTAAAATATCAAATAATGAACGGAGATGACGTATGATTAATCTGTAAGGTATTTTACTGGGATCTCAATGCATTACGGCACATTTTTCTACCTGGATTATGAAAAGCAGAAGGTGTGAGTTTGCACTTGTTGCTGTGCAGGAATATTGTCTGTGCGTGTCGTGACTGCAGGGGGGCGCAGCAGGGCTCCCATCTGGCCTCTTCAGGGGTCCTGTACGCAGAGAGGGGCTGGCAGGTCGCCTCTAGCTCATAATCTAGCAGTGCTTTTGCTCTATAGCTGCATTCACACAGCTGGAAGTCCACTATATCCCATGCATACTCTGTTTGGAAGACACGTTTATTTGATTCAGGGTGCTCATATGTCAGTATGTGTGTTTCCTGCATGGGAGCTGAACCCATGTCTATAGTGCAGTACTCTACACTGGTTAAGAAAAGTACAGTTGGTAATGAGAGCACTTAACTGCATCCTGCTGACTACTTCTATGCTTTCACTATTTCTTAATCGCTCCCACAGCTTGTGCTATTCTGGACCATGTTTGAAACTTTGTATTGCTAGCACTTCTTGTGTTTTTGCCTCCTAAAATGAATCGCTGCTTGTATTCCTTTTTTTATTTCTTTAAAGTTTATTTTAAGTTGTATTGGATAAAAGCATCTGCTAAGTGAATGAATGTTAATACACTGCAATGTTAATACACTGTTTGATGCCTGCGTTCCTTTACCAAACTTTGAGAAGAGTTGATATGTACTTGCTTTGTCTTTTGTGTTGAGTTTTGGTTTGCATGAATTTAAAATATATAGTTTTTAACTTGTTTTGGATTCATTGCTTCATCTTTGAGAACAAGCTGTAAGAATCAGTGTTTGTGGGTCTCGCTCAGAGAGGAAGGGATTTCAGGTCAGATGTTTTTCAGTTTTTATTTGTTATTTTCTTTCTTTTGATTAATTTTTACTTTTTTCATATTTATTGTCTTTTGATTTTTAGTTATTTATTTGGTTCTTAAAAATTCTCTAAAATAGCTGAGAAATTAAATGTATAAGGTAATTCTCCAAATTATATCTAAGAAATTTAATTTATAAGGTAATTATTAATTAATAAAAATCTTATTTACACATTTTTTTTAAATAAAAACTTCCAAAATATAAAAAAAGATTACACATTTTATGTGTTTACCTGCATGTCATGTAAACATTAATCAACGTCAGAGAACTGTGTCTGTGATCATGCTAATCTGTTAAATTATTGAAATATTAACTTTGAGTCCCTGATTTAGAGACGCAAATCACACCTTGATTCTGACTCATTTACAGTAACTGTTCACCCGCCTCATTGTCTGTGCAAACATAAGTTATAATATTACATTTATGTTGTGGAGATAACTGATTCATCTTCTTATATATTGCATGCATCTGCAGGGCCAATTCTCAACACAGTCATATTATTTGCTCTTTTTACAGTTTTCTTCTTCTGAAAACTTTTTTTTCTTCATCAAATCATTTTCACATGTTTCATCAACAATGTGTTTTAATCAGGGTTATTATGGTTAACTAAAACTAAATCCATAATTCATTACTTGAAATGAATTGTTGACTGATATTAAAAATTTTTTTTTTTAAATCAACATTTTATTTCCCAAGATGTTGCCAGGTTTAATTTTGCATTTAGTTTAACTGTACGGAAATAACTACAACTAAAACTGAAATTAAAAATTAATTAAAACTAAATACATTAATAAAAAATAATAATAAAAAAATAACTAAATAAAAATGGAAACTCAAAATATACAAATAAATTCTAAATAAAAGTATTTCAATGATAATAAAATGGTTTTAATCCAAATTGTATAATTGAAGTCATGGTGCATCTTTTTGTCTCATCTGTTATTGTTGATGCAGTCCAAAAAAAAGCTTAGTCAATTAGCACTTTCGTCAGTGAGTTTATGGATTAATGAGTGAGTTTGTGATGTTTGTCTGACTAGTGGCAGATGGGGAAAGTGTTTGGGAATTATAAAAATAATAATCCCAAATGTAGCAAGAGCATCAGGCTCAAGCAATGTACCTGTGACTGCAGAAATCCCAGCAGGACATTTTGCTTTAAAAATAGATGAAGTTCTTTGGCGTAATGTGATCATCTTTAGATGGAAAGTATCTTGTAATGGAAAGCCGGATCGTCCGGGCCGCTGTCCGGCATCATAGCTCGGCATTACATAATCTCTGATTGTCTTTATTGGGTCAGACGTTTCTCACCGAGCCGGCCCTGCCGAAGCATGTGGCAAATGACATCTATTTCATCACCGCCGAGAGAGTTTCAGATTGCTAGCTAGGATGTTATTATAAAGGCAACGTGTGCCCAATAACCTGTCAGGACAAATAAAGGGTCGAATAAATTAAAATAGTAAAAAAAGCAGACTGCTGTACACTTTGTCTTTGTCAAATATGAACGGAAAAAGCATTCGGTTGCTCCAGTTTTCAGACTTTCATCAACAGTATGTTTATTTAGGGTTAGTATAGTTAACTAAAACTAAAACCATAAAAAATTGTTACTTAAAATGAAATAAACATTAACTGAAAGAATATTTAAAAAAGCTTACTTACTAAAATAAGTAAGCCTGACTAACTAAATAATAATAAACTATAACTGATATAAAAACTACAGACATATATAAACGAACTGATAAAAATGACAAAAACACACAACAACATCAATAAAGATTTACCTAAAATTAAAATGCAAATATTAAATATTTAAGGAAACTCTCATTAAAAATATTAATAAAATCTATATTTTTTTCACTTTTCACTTTTTTCCCCTCAAATAATATTTTCCTAGATTCCAGATTTTCATCAACAAAATTTTCATAAACAAAACTTGAATATCTTTGTTACTTGAAATCAAATAAATGTTAACTGAAATAAAAATATATAAAATAAGCTTATTTTATTTGCCAGTTTCTCATTTTTGTTTGATAACTTTAAGTATGAAAATAGCTATAGCTAAAGCTGTAATAAAATGTAGTAAAAAACAATATTAACATATTAAAAAATATTAAAATAATAATGTAAAATATAAAAGAAACACGTTCAACATATTGTTAAAATTAATGAATGACATTACACATTTTATTTAACAAATGTATGTATTCAAGATATTAATGCCATAAGTTAATTATATTGAGTTTCTATAATATAAATCTATTTTAGAAACTTAATTTCCTGAGAAGTTGCTTTGCAACGATTGTATCGTAAAAAGCGCTATACAAATAATCTTGAATTTAATTGAATTGAATAAAAAAACAATAAAATCATGGGAGTTTCAATGATACCAAAATAACATGTTAATCCATATTGTTTTCTGTAGTTTCAGATAAAGGGTAAAATAAATAAAATAGTACAAATATCAGACTGCTGTACACTTTGTCTTTGTCAATATATGAAAGGCAAACTGTTCCCAGTAACCTGTCAGAACAAATAAAGTGTGAGTAAATAAAATAGTACAAATATCAGACTGCTGTACACTTTGTCTTTGTCAAATATGAATGAAAACAAACAACAACAAAAAATTTGGTTGCTCCATTTTTTCCCCCATCTCCCAACGATGAGAAACACAGTTCCTCATATAGACACTGAGTTGATGACACCAGCAGACAGCTGGATCTTTGGGGACCGCGCCGGGGCCCGAGTTAGCCTAAATAAGCCTCTTGACGTGCTGTGCAGATATGAAGGGGTGTGAATGGGCTCCGTCTGTAAGTAGGTTGCTGGAGACCCAGAGCGCCCGAACGCTGCCGTCTCCTGCTGTTTGGGCAGTGCTTGCTTCTGACCCCCTGTCAGGGTGCGCGTTTTGGACCTGGTCCTTTACTCTGTGATTCTTCCTGATCATTAGCAGTGGCTTTTATCCCGTTTTGTCCGCAGTCTGCACTTTTCTTTGATCAGATCAAAGAGGCCTCAGTTTTCGCTGTAATTTAGCTGCTTTAAGGGCACTTGCATCATTTGTTACATGGTTTACTAAGAGCATCCCTGTGGACCTGAAACCGGTGTGCAAACTGAAAGCATTGTTATAGAATGTACTAATGCATTTCAACCACTAGCCTTTAAGCCTTGAAGGTTGATTTAAATTGTAATACATCAGATAAATAATAATGGAAGCAATGATACAGTACTATCTGGCTAAAAGTGAACTTGTCTGTCTGTCTGTCTTTTTGTAAATATTTGATTATATCTTTTAATATGACAACACTGAAGAAATGACACTTTGCTACAATGTAAAGTAGTGAGTGTACAGCTTGTATAACAGTGTAAATTTGCTGTCCCCTCAAAATAACTCAACACACAGCCATTAAAGTCTAAACCGCTGGTCACAAAAGTGAGTACACCCCTAAGTGAAAATGTCCAAATTGGGCCCAAAGTGTCAATTTTTGTGTGCCAGCACTGGCCTTACCCTCTTGGGCTGGAGTTCCCAGGTTCACGGGTCGCCATGGAGTATCTTCCACTCCTCCATGAGGGACTCACGGAGTGGTGGTAGTTTACAACATACAGGGCCCTCCGTATATATTAGAACGCAAAGAAAAAAATGTTTATCTGTGATGTGGATCAAGACACTTGCAAATATGATTAAAATATGAATATGTGAGCAGAATTATTGGGACAGTGAACACAAAGCAGATATAAAAGTTAAAAAGTGTGTTATTTATTGCAGATCCCTTGCACACAATCCCAGCAGTGAGTTGTGACACATAGACATCAACAGATCTTGTCTCACTTTGAACTTACTTTTCCCAGACTTTAATGCAGCAATTTGTTCCTGCCTTTCTCTCCTCACAGCTGGTGAAAATTCATGTTCAACGGGTTTAAATCTGGATATTGACTTGGGTCATCTAAGACTTTCATTTCTTTACCCTTATAAATCCTAAACTGAACTGCAGGGTGGTTTGGGTCATTGTCCTGACGCAATAAAGCTTTCACAATGAATCTGGTGGCAATTTTCCTGAAATATGGTAGGCAAGATGGTTTTGTACCCTTCCAAATTCATTCTGCTTCTGTCATCAAATGAAGTCACCAGTAAAGATGGATGACCTGGATCCAAGAGCAGCCATTGCTGCCATGCATAAACACCTCCACCATGCTTTTCAGGTGGTACATTCTAAACTCTTCTGGCTACTTTGGCTTTTTTGCAAAATCTAATCTTGTCTTTCTATTTTTGGTGCTGGTCAGAGGTTTGCATCTTGCTGTGACGCATTCTGTAAATTCTGTGTCAGAGTCCCCGAGGACAGTAATGGTCAAGCACACCCACCTTTCTGAGTTGTTGCTGATTTTCAGCACGTCTTTTAGTCTTTCACAGCTTTTATAGATTTGTTGTTTCAACACGTTGTTTTCTCAGACGATCATGTTGTTAATTTGATGGTGTCGCTGGTGGTTTCCAATCTCTTGATTTCTCCATGCCCTTTGTTTGGCTAAAGCTCTAATAGGACTTCCTCTTTTTTTTTAGCATCCAAATTGTTCTTTTCTCTCAAGTCAGCTCCCTCGTCTTCATCCTGGCTTGAGTGTGTCACATCGAATGCAAGATTCGATACAGAAGTAATGGATATAAATGATATGACCATTCCCTGCTTTTAATATATGAAGAATTTATGCAACCGACCATCTGATCAGAAGACCCGCGAGGCATTCTGTCAAAATACTAATGATCACATCAGAATCGGGGGATTAACTTTAAAAGTGTGAAATTCTTAACTGGTAAAACCTCTATGTGTTAGAATTAACCAATAATAATGTGACATTCTGTATTTTGGTCCATATCATCTTTAATCATATTTGAAATGTCTGACCCACTGCCTACAGAGCAATTTTGTTTTACTGTTCCAATACTTTGGGGAGGGCATTGTATTAGTAGCATCATTACTCCAGTCTCATGACAACAATTTCTTATCAGCGCTGAAAATGCGTGCTGCTTGTATTTTGAAATGTGATCTTTTTCAGGATTTTTTTTATTCAGTTTTCAAACAACTGGGCATTAATTTGAAATTGAAAATATTTTTGTAGCATTAAGAGTATTTACTTTAATTTGATTAATTATTAAATATAAATAATTATTAAATAATAATTAAAGTTGTATATATTTTGTATCTTAGACCCAAACTGTTGTTGTTTTTATTATGATATGATTATGAATATCATCATATTTTCAAATCATGATTTGCCATCTCATGGTGGCAGGAGGCTGCAAGCATTAATTTATTAATTTTAGTCAAGTGTTTCATTTTATAATACAGTACATGATATGATTATATCGCTGAATAAAAAAATGTGTAGGATTTACTTTGGGACAGTTTTTACACAGAAACTGCAAAAATAAATTACAAAGAAACTGCAAGTCTCAATGAAATAAACATGACGTTTGAAGTTAAAAACTCTAAGACATACTCTAATAATCTTTGTTGTATTTACAAACTTCTAAAAATCATTTTTTACAGTGTAAAGATTTTAAACTCATATTCAGTATAGGGATGGGCGATATATTGCATGCATATGCATGGCATCTCGTCAGTAAAGCCGGTTCCTTGATTAGCGCTAAATCTCCATCACTGTTTTCAAAGGGCGGTATTGTAATACGGAGCCGTGTTCACAGACAAGCTACGCATTTGCTGATATATCACCTTCGATATGAACGCGATATTGCGTAGCTTGTCAGTGATTTACGGTCCGTGTATTAAATACCGCTCCATTTGAAAAAAAGGTGATGGGATTTAGCGCTAATCAAGGAACCGCTTTACTGACGAGATTCATGCAATCGCTTTGAAATATCGCCCATCCCTAATTCAGTTTTCATTTGAAACTTTGAAAATAGCACTAGCTCTATGCACAATATCAGATCAAACCGTTTGAGGTCCCCCATTCCCACCTTTTGTTTCTGTAGCGATACCAAGACGCGTCTTGTTTGATTACCTGACCTCTCCGCTGTAGTAATCTGAGATATTCAACGAGATCTCCACAGGGGGCTCTCAGACAAGCATCTAGACGATTGGTTTTCCACGGCAGGGGAGTTAAAAAGCCTGGTTTTGCCATCCAGGATGAGCGAGAGGTGTGTGATTGGGCTTGTTCCAAAAATGCAAATGTTTATCAGCAGACGCTGCCTGTGTTTGGGAGGCCTAATGAGTTTTAATTATTTGTCCTTGTTACTGTGTGGCTGAGGGAGTGAGATACACTAGATAGATCCCGATAGACAAACAGTTCTCATTTGTGGGTGAACTATCCCTTAAAATCACTTTAAATATGCAGTCATGCATCTACTGTACATCATCAGCTGTGAAAGCTGGACTGAAATGCATCACTCGGTGCCATTAGGCCCGTTCAGACGTCCCATCATACACGAGTGAAGGATCTGCTCTCGTGGCTTTGCTGTGGATCTGACCCACAAATAATCTTGTCAGTTATTTGGCACAACCCTGTCAGAATCCTTGCCGCCGCTGCTTGAGAAATATCCGATGAGACACGACACGGCCCCATTTGTCTCACGGTGTCATGACCCAAAATGACCCAAAAAGATGTTGTTATTATTTGGGCCAGTGTCTCATAACAGACTTTATCAAGAGGATAATGTTATTTGCAGGTGATCAGTGACTAATTGGCTTATATATATGTATTGTCATATGACATCACTGATCAGAGACCAAGATTGAGCACTGTTCAGAATTTAATTGAGCATGAGTTTTAATTTCAGTTTGTACATTTTAATTTGTATTTAACAAAGTACTGAAATGAAAAAAAAATCATATAGACTGCCATTCAAACGTTTGAGGTCAGTAACGTTTGTTTTTAAAGAACTTAATACTTTTTTTCGGCAAGGATGCAAAAATATGATTAAAAGACATTTAAAATGTTATAAAAGATTCTAATTCAAAATTTTTTTTTTTTTTTTTTTTTTATTTAAAAAAATATATATTGCTCTTTCCACAAAGATATTAAGCAGCACAACCATTTTCAACAAAGTAATAAATTGATTCAAATTCTTGAGCTGCATATATTATTATGATTTCTGAAGATCATGTGACACTGAAGACTGGAGTAATGATGCTGAAAATTCAGCTTTGATCACAGAAATAAATTACATTTAAAAAAATATTCAAATAGAAACAGTTATTTTAAATTATAAAATATTTGTAAAATATTAATACAGTATGTTTTACTGTATTTTTTATTAAAATATTGATAATTGGTTAGCATTAGAGACTTTATAAGAGACACACATTTTGATAAAATACAGATTTTTGGAGTCAAAAAACCTTGTTTGACAGTTTTGAGAAAAAAACAGTTTATTAAATAGGTTTATTTGAGTGATTATTGGCCTAGATTCCTCTTCTTATTATTTAAATGTGAGCCAGTGTTTCAGTTCTGGATGAGTCCATCCGTCTCAGGTCATTTTCTGATCCCTTCCTGTCTCCTCTCTCGTTGTTTCTGCTTCTGAAAGGCCAGAGATGTTAGATACATTTGCTAATGGTGCAGTCAGTGGGGAGCGGTTTTCAGATATCACCCCTCAGAGACACTTTAGACCAGAAGGAGCTTCTCGTCTTTCACGGTACAGCGAGTGTTGCCAACAGAACAACACAAGTCAAGACATCCACAGGTGAATCAATGCAGATGTCTACAGGAGGAAAGATGAAATTCTGATCACGGTCACTAGTACATATCTGCTCTTTTACCAACGCTGCCTTTCAATGTCACAGTATCATTTCAAAATGTTTAGTAATCTTTCCCCACAGATGTTTCCATTAGTAGTGGTGTGGTTTATTTCAGACAAATTGTCAAAAGCTACTCAAATCAGAAATGTATCACAAATAAAAAAAAAATCTTATTTTATTATAAAGCATGTTTCTTTAGGGATTTTACTTGAGACCTTTATTACTCATATGCTTTAATAATCATTGTTTTTTTCAATATTGTATTTTTAACCATCTTCATGTACTTCACCACTCATACACATTTTAGTTTTTATACTTTATATTCTTTATATTCTTTTATAAAGTATATTTCTTCCAGATTGTGTACTTGAGACCTTCATCACCCATACAACATTTTATTTGATCTGTTATATTATTATTTAAAAAAATAAATACTTTTGTAAAGCATATTTCTTTAGGATTTTTACTTGAAACCTTTATCATTCATACTATTTTATTTTACTATTTTAATATTTTAATTTTATTGTTTAAAGCATGTTTCTTTATTATGTACTTTATCACTCATACTATTTTTATTTATTATGTTTTTTTATTAAATAGGTCGTTTTCTAATAAAAATACCTAAAATGATACATAATAGCTTAGAAGATATTACTTGTTTTAATAGAATACATCTTAAAATAAGTAAATTTTTCTTACCTCATTGGAAAATCGTTTTCTTGTTTTTAATGAAGCTCAATGAATTATGTTAGATTTGTGCTTAAAAAGAATAAGAGAAATTCTGAATAATTACACAGCTTTGCTTCTCCAGTATGTATCTTGTTTATGAATGTTTAGGTGTTTTAACTGTAACACAAGAAGTAAACACTAACTATAAGTGCAGTGCAGTCAGACGGTTTGTTCCCATTGAAGTGGGCGGTTCTTAGCTGGGATATGAATCAGCCTTTATGCTGTTAGTCATACGTCTGGCTCCACAAGACTAATACGCTGATAACATTAAATAAAAGCATAGAAAAATTCCCATAACCTCAGCACACACTATCTCTCTCGCACACATTTATCTCCTCTTCCTCCTCTCACTGTAATTTTCCTCATTTTTATATTTCTTAGAGGCATTATAAAATCATTTATCCTGCTCCCTTCCGCCCCCTTTCTGACAGAACCTCTCTTTTTCTTCTTTCTTCCCCAGTATATATTATTCCCTCTTTTCTTCACCTTCTCAGTTACAGGATTACCGTCAAATTTTCTCTCACTTTTTTGGATCTAAAGCATTACCCTTCCAACCCTCAAACTATTCATCTGTGCTTCTAAACAGCAGTTTCAAAAGAGGAAAAGATTTCAGGGCGTTTTTCTATTCTCCTGGTCTTCTCTTCACCCCCCACCTAAACCTCCTCGGCTCTGAAAGTCTCACGGACAGACCTCACCCGAACTCTTCTGGAGTCACGACGGGGTCAGTTGTGTTATATTGGACCAGACTCTTCTATATTTCACTTGTGTTTTAGTCAGTTTAACTGGATTACACGTTCTGCCCCTCGCAGTGAAAATGAATCACTTTTCTGAGCAGCTGTCTGGGTTTTATTTCACCGCGCCTCTCACTTCACTGCTGCACCAGACAAATTAAACCAATATCTGTCCTCAATAAAGTTTATTTTACCTAATTAAACAATGCCAATGGGGCAATATAGTACAGGGCAGCCTAATCAAATAATGAATTAGATGTGCCCCCATGCCTAATAAACATTTATTAGCATAGTTTAGTTATATTTGATCATGAAACATGTTTCTTTAGGGTTTTTATTTGAGATGTTTATCACTCACATGCAATTTTTACTCGTGTCGTTTTTATATATTTATTTAAGATATTTTTATTATTAAGAATGTGTATTCGGGATTTTCTATATGTGATCGTCATCACTGTTATTTTTTTCATATGCCTTTTTACATTTTTAAACCATGTTTCTTCATTATGTATTTCATCACTCATATGCTGTTTTTTAAACTTTTATACTCTATATTATTTTATTATAGTCTAAAGCATGTTTCTTCAGAAATGTTTTTAATTTAGTTTAATTTTATATTATTTTATTACAAAGCATGATCAAGCATTCTACTTGAGGCCATATTTCACAAGCAATTATTTGGCATATTTATTTTAATATTTAGTTAATTAATTTATTTTTTACATTTTAGATTATAATTTTTCCTTGACCTTTATCGCTCATATTTCTTGTCCCATTGTTATTTTTGATCAAGGTTCAAAGGTATGAATTGGTATGGCGTTTAGGATACGCATGTCTTGTGAGTCACAAGCTGACACAACCACTCATTTAAGCACCATTTCAATTTAGTTACAAATGTGTGCATGAACTGTTAAATATGTGCCCCCTTTGAAATGCTAAATGACCCCTTAAGCGTCGAAACAGCCTTGTGACATTTCTTAAAAAAATTGAAAACATTTTCCTTGCTGTTTTGAAATATAAGCGTGGTCCTAGTGAGCTGCTTTTCTGTCTAAAGCAGCATCCTAACCAAGATGGATCCTCTCCAGTGACTGATTTGGAGCGCTCTATAGACAGCAGCACAAATATCACCCTGCTCTCTCAGTTGATTCCAATACTGTTTGACATTTGCATGTTGGTAAGCTATTGACATGACTCAAATGGAATAAACGTGTTAAGGAAAAGTTACCAGCAGCTCTAATGTCAAGCACTTGTCTCTCCGCAGGTTCTTTGTCTCTGAGTGTGTTCCTGGTATCGGTGGGTTTAACGGTGTGTGTCGTGTGGCTGGTGGCGCTATGCGGGGTCTGTGGATGGTGCCAACGCAAACTGGTGAGTGATGTCACTTCCTGCACAACAGGGGGTTTAAAGTGTCTTAAACAGATGTGCTAACAGACATTGACATCTGTGGGTGATTATGCAATCATGCATCATTATGATAGATCCTATCAGCTATGGAAGAGTTGAGATGCTTTTACAGTGTGTTTTATTGTGTCTTCAGTTTCACGGCTGTTTGTCTGTTACACTCCGACAGCAGTCTACCAACATCTGAAGGACAGACGCATGCGCTCTGTTCCAAAACCTAGTAGTCTGACCATGCAGGCGACATTTTAAATGCAAGCATGATCCTCACATTTAGCGCAGAAAGACAGTATAATTGCACCTACGATTCTAGGGAGTTTTTGCAGAATGTCTTGTGGAGAATGCAATCTCAAGAATGCACTGCATCAAGCTCAATAAAAAAAGAGATATTTAATTAATAAAACATTGCATTAACCTCAGTTGTGTTGATAACAGTTCTAATTAAATAATATAATAATAAAAAACTATTTGTATGTGCATCATCTCAATAAATTAGAATGTTGTGGAAAAGTTCATTTATTTCAGTAATTCAACTCAAATTGTGAAACTCGTGTATTAAATAAATTCAATGCACACAGACTGAAGTAGTTTAAGTCTTTGGTTCTTTTAATTGTGATGATTTTGGCTCACATTTAACAAAAACCCACCAATTCACTATCTCAACTAATTAGAATATGGTGACATGCCAATCAGCTAATCAACTCAAAACACCTGCAAAGGTTTCCTGAGCCTTCAAAATGGTCTCTCAGTTTGGTTCACTAGGCTACACAATCATGGGGAAGACTGCTGATCTGACAGTTGTCCAGAAGACAATCATTGACACCCTTCACAAGGAGGGTAAGCCACAAACATTCATTGCCAAAGAAGCTGTTCACAGAGTGCTGTATCCAAGCATGTTAACAGAAAGTTGAGTGGAAGGAAAAAGATGCACAACCAACCGAGAGAAACCGCAGCCTTATGAGGATTGTCAAGCAAAATCGATTCAAGAATTTGGGTGAACTTCACAAGGAATGGACTGAGGCTGGGGTCAAGGCATCAAGAGCACCACACACAGACGTGTCGAGGAATTTGGCTACAGTTGTCGTCAGAGGCGTCTTACCTGGGCTAAGGAGAAGAAGAACTGGACTGTTGCCCAGTGGTCCAAAGTCCTCTTTTCAGATGAGAGCAAGTTTTGTATTTCATTTGGAAACCAAGGTCCTAGAGTCTGGAGGAAGGGTGGAGAAGCTCATAGCCCAAGTTGCTTGAAGTCCAGTGTTAAGTTTCCACAGTCTGTGATGATTTGGGGTGCAATGTCATCTGCTGGTGTTGGTCCATTGTGTTTTTTGAAAACCAACGTCACTGCACCCGTTTACCAAGAAATTTTGGAGCACTTCATGCTTCCTTCTGCTGACCAGCTTTTTAAAGATGCTGATTTCATTTTCCAGCAGGATTTGGCACCTGCCCACACTGCCAAAAGCACCAAAAGTTGGTTAAATGACCATGGTGTTGGTGTGCTTGACTGGCCAGCAAACTCACCAGACCTGAACATAGAGAATCTATGAGGTATTGTCAAGAGGAAAATGAGAAACAAGAGACCAAAAAATGCAGATGAGCTGAAGGCCACTGTCAAAGAAACCTGGGCTTCCATACCACCTCAGCAGTGCCACAAACTGATCACCTCCATGCCACGCCGAATTGAGGCAGTAATTAAAGCAAAAGGAGCCCCTACCAAGTATTGAGTACATATACAGTAAATGAACATACTTTCCAGAAGGCCAACAATTCACTAAAAATGTTTTTTTTTTATTGGTCTTATGAAGTATTCTAATTTGTTGAGATAGTGAATTGGTGGGTTTTTGTTAAATGTGAGCCAAAATCATCACAATTAAAAGAACCAAAGACTTAAACTACTTCAGTCTGTGTGCATTGAATTTATTTAATACACGAGTTTCACAATTTGAATTTAATTACTGAAATAAATGAACTTTTCCACAACATTCTAATTTATTGAGATGCACCTGTACTACACTACTCTTCAAAAGATTGGGATCAGTATGGTTTTTAATGGTTTATAAAGAAGTCTCTTAAACTCAGAAATACAGAAAAAAAAAAAACTTGTGAATATGTATTACAATAATAAATAAATAAAACAATTAATACAATTAAAGTTTTCTATTTTAATATACTTTAAAATACAATTTATTCTTGTGATGCAAAGCTGAATTTAATCAGCCATTGCTCCAGTCTTCAGTGTCACATGATCTTTCTGAAATATTTACATTTATTGTTAATGTTGGAAACAGTTGTGCTGCTTAATATTTTTTTGGAACCTTTGATACTTTTTTAGGATTCTTAGATGAATAAAATGTTAAATAAATAAATAACAACAAATTTTAATTTAATTACTGAAATAAATGAACTTTTATATATTAATTTATTGAGTTGCACCTGTACCACACTACTCTTCAAACAGTATGGTTTTTATGGTTTAAAATCTCTTAAACTCAGAAATACAGAAAAAATCTTAATCTTGTGAAATATTAAAACAATAAAATTATACAATATAGGGGTTGGTCTTTTTTTGATCTTTCTGAAATATTTACATTTATTGTTAATGCTGGAAACAGTTTGCTTAATATTTTTTTGGAACCTTTGATACTTTTTTAGTTGACTATAAAATATAAACGTCAAAAGTGGGCTTGGTCTTTTTTTTATGGTCACTTTAACATATTTTGTTGACTATAAGTAACGTTTCACCTACTTGTCTAATTTAAATGATTGTATTTTGTATTATCACCAGGACTGACTGGTGTAATGGCTGCTAAACAGTCACAGAAACAAAAATTGTGAAATATATTTAAATATGAAAGTTATTTTAAATTCTAATAAGTTTTCACAATATTTTACTGTATTTTTGATCAAATAACTCTTGGTGAGACTAAAAATAAAACAATTACAGACCCCAATCTTTTACACAGTAATGCATGCATTTGCATTAACTCCCAACTCTATTGCAATTCTGTTTGAGTTAGGATGCTGCCTTAGAAGACAGCTACATATTTAGCAGCTCACTAGGTTCAGGAACAGCGCCATGATGTTATCAAGTTTGATATGTAAACCTACTACAGCGGTGTTGGGGGCTCAGTTATAAAACAGAAGAAAATAGGGCGTTGCCTTGGGGTCATCTAATTATTTTTGTTTGCCATTTCCACAAATTGGTGCTCTGCACACAAATAAATTGCCGAAAAACTAAAAACGTAATCGGCGTATTGTTAGTATTGCAGGAGGAGGGGAGGGGGCATGACGTGCCCTCATTTGTGTTTACATCAGACCTCCATCCAGATTGCCTTTCAACAGTTGTAAATCTTATTTTCTGTCTGGATAATTAGCCGTTGAGCCTGTAGTTTTCTGTTCAGCCTCAGCATCTGCAGAACAAGATTTGCCATTCAACTCGTGTAAAGCAATTCAGCGCAAGGCAGCCAAATGAGACTGAATCGTGACGGAGGAAGAGCGTGTATCAAGGAAAAAGAATAATTAGGCTAAATGATTTATATATAAACATGAACATGTGATTACACCCACTTTTTGATTAATAGCCAGTTGATAAATAGAATCCAAAAACTAAATTAATCACCTTTGCTCAGTTTAATTGAATTACCCTCTTCCCGAAATAAACGGATCACCTATTATTCAAAATTAATTACCTTTAACACATTTAATGTGTCACTTGCTTGTTGCCTAGAAGAGTAGCCGAATGTGGAGGCATGGTTTGTCAAGCGAGCGGGTTTTATTTACTTCTGGTGGGCTTTGAGATGGTCAGCGCAGGCCAGACGGAGCAAGTGAAAGAGAGGAGATGAGAGGCAGACGGGAAGACTGCAGGGTGGCTAAAACGAGATTTCAAGCTTTAATTACACTCAGTAATGACTTCTCCACCACGTGCCCGGCCTGCGGGCATCTACTGTCTTCATGTTATTACAATGAGGGATTACAAACTCGCTTCTCATTTTATTCGCTCATGCTTTTCGTCACATTTTCATACTTGGTATCTTTCAGTCTAAACCGGATGTTATAGTTCCCCCTCCTCTGTTGTTCATACTGTACTAGGCTGTTCTTAATTGCTGTTAGGTGACCATAAATTGATTAGCAAAATACATAGTTTTGTCATCAAAATATTAGTGTTTTCACAACAGAGCTTCTGGTGTGGACCCAGACCTGTCATCAGAGGTTAGTAGCCTATGTGTCACTGATTCTGCAAAACTTAGAGCTGGTTATTAATGCAAAATTACATACGTGACTGATTTATAGAAGTGTAAATCTCATGAAAAACTGGGGTCTCTTTAACTTTAGTGTGGAACACTAAACAGTGGAAATAAATCTGTCATTTTCTGTGCTGAAAATGACTTTATTTGACATATTTGGAATAAATAATTTCTTTGCTAGAATTATATATTCTAATAACACACTTTTTGTATAATTTGACTTTTACAGCTTTCATATTTCATCTTGTCTCTTTGGTAAACAAGTTAAATGTCATATTGTTTGTTATTATTTTTATATTTTAAGACTTAAAGTCTGAGAAAAACAATACGATCTATAAATAACGTTTGAAAAGTAGGGAAAATGTTTCTGTTTTGAATGTGATTGTTTATTTTTAGTATGGTTTATATATTGTTATAAAATGTTATATATTTTGAATTAGCTTTTATTTTTATATTTAGTTTTTATTTTAATTTGTGTGACATTTTTATTAGTTTTTATCTCTTATAGTTCTATTTATTTTTTCTATTTACTCTATTTTTATTTCAATTTCAATTTTGGTCATTTTAGTTCTTGAACTTTTAAATGTTTTATTTCATAAAATATAATTCATAATATATTTATTTTTTTGAGTTGCCAAGACATCATTTCTATTTTTGTAAATTGAAAATAAATAATATAATAATAATCTGTTAGTTTTAATAAAAATAAAAGTCCCGTTGAAGAAACACCCAATTCTACTTTGGTTAAAGAAATGAAGTTTGTTTTAGGGCCATTAACCATTTTAGTTTTTTTGCATGGAGACATTTTTTTCATTATAATAAAGCACATGTTCACAGGAAACTCTCATTATCTTAATGCATCCAGATGTTTTGCTTTTGAGTTTTTATAATTATCATTATTAATGGAAAAAGGGTGTTTATTCAAATCAGCACAATTAAAGGCATTACAAAGGTACTGTATAAATTCTACATCTTATTTATTTATTTACATTGACACATTACGTTGATTTATTTATTAAAATAATAAATAATTGACACATTTTTTTAAATGAGAATTTGAGGGTAACGTACTTGATTGTCAAGTAAATAATCCAAAAACACAATTGTTCTCAGAACTCCTTGTTTCAAGCAAGAAGTCATTGATGAGTCAACATCAGGCGCGAGATTTGTGAGATTTGCGGACTTTGATTGTTGCAGAAAACAAGGATTGGTGTTGTTGTTTTAATTAAAGCGTCTGTGGTCAGTCTTTTGATCAGCAGCAGCAGAACAACAGATTCTTAACGAGTGAATGAGCCGGGATGTGTTATGTAAGGCTGCACAGCGAGAGTCTCCCTGGCCTTTATGTTTCTCATACGCTGCAGGGCTCACTAATGATTCATATGTTTCTTTGCCCACAACACCCCACGCTCTGCTCCGTGCAGACAGACTGCCTGCTTTCTCCTTCTCCTCCCAAATAGATTTGACAGAGCTGGGCGGTTTCAGGTTCTCTCTGAACAGGGGATCTGGAGAATGTGAGATGAGAGAGCAGCGTGTTGAAGTGTAGGGAAGGCTCGCCGAAGCTGATGTCTTGTATCTGCTGGAATGATTTTATTTCATTTCAAATGCTGTACATTCATACTGTAAAAGTTCTGTTTCCATCCATCCATCCATCCGTCTGTCTATATCTATCTATCTATCTATCTATCTATCTATCTATCTATCTATCTATCTATCTATCTATCTATCTATCTATCTATCTATCTATCTATCTATCTATCTATCTATCTATCTATCTATCTATCTATCTATCTATCTATCTATCTATCTATCTATCTATCTGTCTGCCATCTGTCTGCCAATATCTATCGTCAATCGGTCTATCATTATATCTATTGTTCTATTATTGTATGAATCATTCCATCCATCCATCCATCCATCATCCATCCATCTATCTATCCATCGATCTGTCTACCATCAAATCTACCTACATTTCTGTTGATCTATCCATCTATCGTTCTTTCTATCCATCCATCCATCTATTGATGTCTATCCATCTATTTATTCATCCGTCTCACTCCACCCATCTATCTTCCATCCATCTACCATTCTGCTTTATTTGTCTGTCTATCCATCATCTATCTGTCGTTCTGTCTGTCCATTTATGTTTCCATCCATCCATCCATCCATCATCATCTGTTGTTGTTTTTTGTCTGTCTATCCATGTATCATTCTATCATCCCTCTGTCTATCGTTCTGTTTAATCCATCCATCTATCTGTCCATCCGTATCATTCTGTCTATCCACCTATCTATTCATCTATCTATTCTTCTATCTATCTGTGCATCGCTCTTTTCATAAATCATATTTATGTTAATAGTTTCTTTGTCTGGCTCTTTTCTTTCGGACGTGACTGTTAGGATCATTTCTCGCTAGTAAATCATGTAAATAAGATGAAGCAGAGGAATGCAGATGTCTGAGGATGCCACTCTCTCTGTTTGCTCTTAACACATGAGGAGGATCTGCTGTGAGAGCACCTGTGAAAGATCTCTCTTTCTCTCACAGACCGTCTCACTCTCTCTGTTTGCTCTTAACACATGAGCAGGATCTGCTGTGAGAGCACCTGTGAAAGATCTCTCTTTCTCTCACAGATCGTCTCGCTCTCTCTGTTTGCTCTTAACCCATGAGCAGGATCTGCTGTGAGAGCACCTGTGAAAGATCTCTCACAGACCGTCTCGCTCTCTCTGTTTGCTCTTAACACATGAGGAGGATCTGCTGTGAGAGCACCTGTGAAAGATCTCTCTTTCTCTCACAGACCGTCTCGCTCTCTCTGTTTGCTCTTAACACATGAGGAGGATCTGCTGTGAGAGCACCTGTGAAAGATCTCTCTTTCTCTCACAGACCGTCTCGCTCACTCTCTCTGCTCTTAACACATGAGGAGGATCTGCTGTGAGAGCACCTGTGAAAGATCTCTCTTTCTCTCACAGATCGTCTCGCTCTCTCTGTTTGCTCTTAACACATGAGGAGGATCTGCTGTGAGAGCACCTGTGAAAGATCTCTCTTTCTCTCACAGACCGTCTCGCTCTCTCTGTTTGCTCTTAACACATGAGGAGGATCTGCTGTGAGAGCACCTGTGAAAGATCTCTCTTTCTCTCACAGATCGTCTCGCTCTCTCTGTTTGCTCTTAACACATGAGGAGGATCTGCTGTGAGAGCACCTGTGAAAGATCTATCTTTCTCTCACAGACCGTCTCGCTCTCTCTGTTTGCTCTTTACACATGAGGAGGATCTGCTGTGAGAGCACCTGTGAAAGATCTCTCACAGACGTCTCGCTCTCTCTGTTTGCTCTTAACACATGAGGAGGATCTGCTGTGAGAACACTGTGAAAGATCTCTCTTTCTCTCACAGACCGTCTCGCTCTCTCTGTTTGCTCTTAACACATGAGGAGGATCTGCTGTGAGAGCACCTGTGAAAGATCTCTCTTTCTCTCACAGATCGTCTCGCTCTCTCTGTTTGCTCTTAACACATGAGGAGGATCTGCTGTGAGAGCACCTGTGAAAGATCTCTCTTTCTCTCACAGACCGTCTCGCTCTCTCTGCTCTTAACACATGAGCAGGATCTGCTGTGAGAGCACCTGTGAAAGATCTCTCTTTCTCTCACAGATCGTCTCACTCTCTCTGCTCTTAACACATGAGGAGGATCTGCTGTGAGAGCACCTGTGAAAGATCTCTCTTTCTCTCACAGATCGTCTCGCTCTCTCTCTCTGCTCTTAACACATGAGGAGGATCTGCTGTGAGAACACCTGTGAAAAATCTCTCTTTCTCTCACAGATCGTCTCGCTCTCTCTCTTGCTCTTAACACATGAGGAGGATCTGCTGTGAGAGCACCTGTGAAAGATCTCTCTTTCTCTCACAGACCGTCTCACTCTCTCTGTTTGCTCTTAACACATGAGCAGGATCTGCTGTGAGAGCACCTGTGAAAGATCTCTCTTTCTCTTACAGATCGTCTCGCTCTCTCTGTTTGCTCTTAACACATGAGGAGGATCTGCTGTGAGAGCACCTGTGAAAGATCTCTCTTTCTCTCACAGACCGTCTCGCTCTCTCTGTTTGCTCTTAACACATGAGGAGGATCTGCTGTGAGAGCACCTGTGAAAGATCTCTCTTTCTCTCACAGACCGTCTCGCTCTCTCTGTTTGCTCTTAACACATGAGGAGGATCTGCTGTGAGAGCACCTGTGAAAGATCTCTCTTTCTCTCACAGATCGTCTCGCTCTCTCTGTTTGCTCTTAACACATGAGGAGGATCTGCTGTGAGAGCACCTGTGAAAGATCTCTCTTTCTCTCACAGACCGTCTCGCTCTCTCTGTTTGCTCTTAACACATGAGGAGGATCTGCTGTGAGAGCACCTGTGAAAGATCTCTCACAGACCGTCTCGCTCTCTCTGTTTGCTCTTAACACATGAGGAGGATCTGCTGTGAGAGCACCTGTGAAAGATCTCTCTTTCTCTCACAGATCGTCTCGCTCTCTCTGTCTGCTCTTAACACATGAGGAGGATCTGCTGTGAGAGCACCTGTGAAAGATCTCTCTTTCTCTCACAGACCGTCTCGCTCACTCTCTCTGCACTTAACACATGAGGAGGATCTGCTGTGAGAGCACCTGTGAAAGATCTCTCTTTCTCTCACAGACCGTCTCGCTCTCTCTGTTTGCTCTTAACACATGAGGAGGATCTGCTGTGAGAGCACCTGTGAAAGATCTCTCGCTCTCTCTATCAGCTGATGAAGTCATATTTCCCCAAGCTCATTCGCTTTTCTGTTGTGATTGTGAATTCTGTTTGAAAACCCACTCCTACTCTGCCTTTGGTGTTTTCCTCCTCTCTTGATAGCGTACAGCATGTCTGTCAGACATCTACACTAGCATTTCTTATCGTAAACAACTGTGTCTGTGTGAGAGGAGGCGCGAGAAGTATGATTTATTCATACTTTATTCATATAATCCTATAATAGTCTTTAATTATATTCTTGTTTGGTTGTTTTTCATTTATGGGACCAAAACAGAAACTGAATATCAATTGTCTGATATTTTAGTTTTTGCATATAGTATTCATATTAAATTCAACATGAAATAATAATGACCTTTATTTACTTTAATACACATATTCTTGTACATAATTAAAGCAAATGCAAGTTGTTAGAATTTTTTTTTTAAATATATAAAAATTTAATTATTATTAAATGCGTATTAATCTCTAAAAAAGCAGGGTAACATGCATGAGACCAGCTATTCTTAATTCAGTTTAATTGTATATTCTTCATGTAAATTGTAAATATAACCATAGTTGTGCATAATTGTAATTTAAGGATTTGGAGGGGAAAAAAAAGAATAAGGTCAAAAAGGTCAGAATATTTCTGTACATGTATTTCTTAGAAACATGTTTCATTTTTCGGTGTGAATTAACCATAAACATGCTATCATACATGACAAACGGGGTATTTCCAGAGACATAACATGAAATTAATATTTCATTTTTAAATTTAATTTATATACTGTATATTTTATTTTTGATGTATTTTATGGCATATTCAATTTATATTTTATGGGTCATTGTGGAAGAGGACTTTAAATATATTCAAATTTGATTAATATTTATTTTAGTTTGTTTTTCTCTATTTTAATGTTAATAATTTATGATTTAAAATTTAATTTAAAATATTTTTTTTATATATTAAATAATTATAAATATTTAACAATAATTTTAAACATTTATTAATTATACATATGTATTAATAATTTAATATTTTAATTAAATCTTATAAAATGTAAAAAAAAAAAAAAAATAATAATAATAATTTTACTAATATTTATCTGTAAAGCAGGATTTTTATAGTACAAATATTGTAATTACTTAAAACAAACATTAACTACAAACTAAAAATAAATAAACATATTTCACCTTATCTCATTTTCATTTAGTTTAACTTGCACTAAAAATAAGTAAAACTAAAACATATAAACCTCTTTTTTTAAATGACAAAAACATGCCACAAAATTAGTATAATTTTAACTTAAATTAGAATTAACAGAGAATATAAAAATAAAACCTAATTAAAAAATAATATAAATAAATAATAGTGGGTCAAAGATGTTAAGTTGACTGCGTTTTACATATCTGGAAAAAAGTAATAATTAGTCAAAATTAATGTTGCTGTTTTTTCCTGTTGTTGCAAAATCTCGCTTCTTGGGGTCTCTTCTGTGACTGTTGAATTTATTTGACTAAATTCCTCTTCCTGCCATTCCAGTTCAAATTCTATTTCCACTTCCTGTGGGGCGTCCAGTTCCCGCTCATGTGTCCTATGCAAATGAGCGCGCTCGTGTCACAAATCACGATGTTTGTACCTGTGTATGAACACGCTTGTTTCACTTCCTCTTTTGTTACGTTCATTACATGGGTAGACGGATCATGGCATGTTGGCAGGCGGCGTAATTTAAATGCTGGAAACTGGCAGGCTATTGCTGCGCCCGGGCCAAGACGCTGCTCTTTCTTCCTCCCGTTCAGATCATTTATCATCTCTTACGCAACCGCTGGCGGCTGATGGCTTTCACCTGCAGAATCACTTTCAGATGGATTGGCCAATCAAGCGATGGTGGGGAGGAGTGCATCTTTCACAGACAGGAAATGATGTAATTAGCCTTTATGTAATTGGTTGCATCGATCAGTGGAGTTGTCTCAGTTGTCTGCCAATAGCACAACTGTTTGCATATGGTGCATTATTGTGTATGAGTGTTTTCTCAAGCTGAACTGTTTGGCTCGAATGTCCATTGAATCGAAGCTGTTCAGTTTTAGGGCTAATTATGCAGTGAATGAGTGTTTACGCAGTATTTGGCCACATTTTCTAATGTTTTTCAGTCATTTTCCTTTACCTAGACAGTGTGCACATGCACATTCAAGAGTTCAGAATTAGTCCAAATACAGTTTGATAATTATAAATCATAATAAAACTTTATTGCTCTATTTTAACTAATAGATTATATAGTGTTTGTGTGTATATATATATATATATGTATCTATGGTTGATATTATTGTTTTACATATATTTAGATTAAATATTATTATCAGTTATCTTTCCAATCAATATAATTGTATATATTAATATTAATCTGTAAAAGAGGGTTATTATAGTCAACTAAAACTGTTACAAATATTTTCATTACTTGGAATAAATAAACATTAACCATGTTTGACCATATTAGCATGGCTCTACTTTTATCTGTTTTTTTTTTCAATAAATATTAATTTCAATATTCATATTATTTTGTAAACCAGAAATGTAGTTAACCAAAACATTTGTGTTAATTAAAATAAAACATGCAATTATTTGACCACTGTAGCTGTCACGGATGTACTCACGGGGATCCAGGAACGAGGAGACGAGGATTAACACAAATAGGGGTTTTAATGAATCCACAAACGTAGGAGGCACAGGAACACAAAGGAAGACGTTGGCACAGGTATGGCGTAGACATATACACAGTTGACATTAACAATAACTGGAAGGACTGGGGCTTTTAAAGACAGGGTTAACGAGGGAACTAAGGAGACACACCTGGAATCAAATTAACAATCAAGACACAGACGGGGACTAATAAACTAATGATGACATGAAACAGGAAGGACCAAATATGGGCACATAACACAAGGGTAAGGAAACAAAGTCTGACATTACCCCCCCCCCCTCTCAATAGGCGCGTCCCGCGCCGTATAACATCGAGAGGGGAGGGGGGGTGGGCGCTCTGGAGGCCTCACGGGACACGGACACAGGACAGGACAGGAGGCCTCCAGGGCGGCGCCCGTTCCAGGAGCCATGGCGGAGCGGGAAGCTCGGGCGGCCATGGCGGATCCGAGGACTCAGGAGGCCTTGGCGGGTCAGGGGACTCGGGAGGCCATGGCGGATCGGGGAGCTTGGGTGGCCATGGTGGATCCGGGAACTCAGGAGGCCTTGGCGGGTCAGGGGACTCAGGAGGCCATGGCGGATCGAGGAGCTTGGGTGGCCATGGTGGATCCGGGAACTCAGGAGGCCTTGGCGGGTCAGGGGACTCAGGAGGCCATGGCGGATCGAGGAGCTTGGGTGGCCATGGTGGATCCGGAAACTCAGGAGGCCATGGTGGATCCGGGGACTCGGGAGACCATGGCGGAGCGGGGAGCATGGGAGGCCATGGCGGGTAGTCCCCCCCCAAAATTTTCTTGGGGAAATTTCCCAGCAGGTACTCTGGAGAGCCGGACGGAGCCGGCAGGGGCTCTGGAGAGCTGGACGGAACCAGCAGGGGCTCTGGAGAGCTGGACGGAACCGGCAGGGGCTCTGGAGAGCCGGACGGAGCCGGCAGGGGCTCTGGAGAGCCGGACGGGACCGGCAGGGGCTCTGGGGAGCCGGACGGGACCGGCAGGGGCTCTGGGGAGCCGGACGGGACCGGCAGGGCTCTGGGGAGCCGGACGGGACCGGCAGGGGCTCTGGGGAGCCGGACGGGACCGGCACTGGAGGGCGCAGTCTCGGAGCAGGCACCGGAGGGCGCAGTATCGGAGCAGACACCGGAGGGCGCAGTCTCGGAGCAGGCACCGGAGGGCACTGGCGTGGAGCAGCCACTGGAGGGCACTGGCGTGGAGCAGCCACTGGAGGGCACTGGCGTGGAGCAGCCACTGGAGGGCACTTGCGTGGAGCAGCCACTGGAGGGCACTTGCGTGGAGCAGCCACTGGAGGGCACTGGCGTGGAGCAACCACTGGAGGGCACTGGCGTGGAGCAACCACTGGAGGGCACTTGCGTGGAGCAGCCACTGGAGGGCACTGGCGTGGAGCAGCCACTGGAGGGCACTTGCGTGGAGCAGCCACTGGAGGGCACTTGCGTGGAGCAGCCACTGGAGGGCACTTGCGTGGAGCAGCCACTGGAGGGCACTTGCGTGGAGCAGCCACTGGAGAGCTCTGGTGTGGAGCAGCCACTCGGGAGAGCTCGGGAAGCGCAATCACTCGGGGGCGCTCGGGAAGCGCAATCACTCGGGGGCGCTCGGGAAGCGCAATCACTCGGGGGCGCTCGGGAAGCGCGTGCTCTCGGGGGCGCTCGGGAAGCGCGAGCTCTCGGGGGCGCTCGGGAAGCGCAATCTTCGCCGTGGCCGGGCTCACGTGTGCCGCGAACGGCGTCAGATTTCCCGCAAACCGCGGGATGGACGAGCAGCGGACGGCGGCGGAGAATCCCCCTGCCCGGCGAATCGCGAGCCGCGTGCCGCGGAATTGCTCCATCTTGTTTAGGTCGGTTATTCTGTCACGGATGTACTCACGGGGATCCAGGAACGAGGAGACGAGGATTAACACAAATAGGGGTTTTAATGAATCCACAAACGTAGGAGGCACAGGAACACAAAGGAAGACGTTGGCACAGGTATGGCGTAGACATATACACAGTTGACATTAACAATAACCGACAAACACTAACTGGAAGGACTGGGGCTTTTAAAGACAGGGTTAACGAGGGAACTAAGGAGACACACCTGGAATCAAATTAACAATCAAGACACAGACGGGGACTAATAAACTAATGATGACATGAAACAGGAAGGACCAAATATGGGCACATAACACAAGGGTAAGGAAACAAAGTCTGACAGTAGCTTAGACTTTCCTATCTATATATTATCCCAGATGTCAATTTGATTTTATTTTCGAGTTTTTTATATTATGGGTCATGGTGGAGGAGCTCTTCATTGCTCTAATTTATTCAATAAATTCTACAGCAAAAAAATATTTATAAAAAATAAATGTAATGTATATTAAAATCAAATTTGGTTAATATGTTTTAAAATTCAGTTATTAAAATTATTTTTGTGTTTGTTTCCTAATAAGTATTTATTTGAATATTAATATTTATCTGTAAACCAGAGATATTATAGTTAGTTGTTAGTATAAATATATCATTAAAAAATGTCCTTACTTGAAATAGGTGTTAACTGAAATAAAATATTATATACATTTCTACATAAAGGAAGGATACATTTCTACATTGTGGAAGTCGTGGCCTAATGGTTAGAGAGTCGGACTCGTAATCGAAAGGTTGTGAGTTCGAGTCTCGGGCCAGCAGGAGTTATAGGTGGGGGGGGGAGTGAATGTACAGCGCTCTCTCTGTCCTCAATACCACGACTGAGGAGCCCTTGAGCAAGACACCGAACCCCAACTGCTCCCCGGGTGCCGCAGCGTACATGACTGCCCACTGCTTCAGGTGTGTGTGTGTGTGTGTGTGTGTGTGTGTGTATGTGTGCATGTATTCTGAGTATGGGTCACCATACTTGGCTCCATGTCACTTCTATTTAGAAAGATTGAGTTTTTTAAGACTGAAGAAAATGTCTAATTTGCAACCAATTCACTGTAGTCCTGCTTGAATACAGATTGACCTGCTCTTTCGACTTCTTCAAAGCACATCTTATGCTTTCCAATCCATCAAACACTCTATCAGAGCTTCTCTAGTGTGTAAACACCCCGAGGGTCTCAGACTTGTCATTAATATCAGCGTAAAACGCCTCTTTGGCTGTTGATGGTGTGTATTAGCTCTATCGCTGCATCTGTCTTGTGTTTACAAGATGGCGCCGTGCACTCTATCGCTGCATCTGTCTTGTGTTACAAGATGGCGCCAGCATCTGTCTTGTGCACAAGATGGCGCCGAGGATGGCAGCCGTGTTGCGTGCTCCGGGAAAACTTTGCAGTTTTTCGTATGTTTTATTTGTTTTTTTGTTGTTTTATGTGTTAGATGTTGTTAGTATAACTGTCTACGATAGAGACACGCTTTTGAACATTGGTTCCTCCGTCGCGCAACGCAAACCGGACTTTGAGTTTCTGAATGCCGGTGGAGTGTTCAAAGACACCGCATCAGAGCCCTTTGTGTGGGTTGCGAAACCGAGGAAACGCCGCCGCCGAAAACGAGGAAAAAGAGCTGGCGTTCTCATCAGATTGAGACGCCGTGCTTTCCGACCTCCTCTTCCAACCATTTTACTGGCCAACGTTCAGTCACTGGATAACAAACTCTGCGAACTGCGGGCGCGCATCTCATACCAACGAGAAACGAGGGACTGCTGCGTTATTTGCCTCACAGAAACCTGGATGTCTGCAATGATTCCAGACTCAGCCATCGAGCTCACGGGCTTCTCCGCGCACCGCGCGGATAGAACAAAGGAGCTCACAGGGAAAAGCAGAGGTGGAGGTGTGTGTTTCTATATTAACAACTCGTGGTGTGATGAAAGGAACATACACTCTATTAAATCCTTCTGCTCCCCTGATCTGGAATTTCATACGCTTCTGTGTCGACCGTTCTGGCTACCGAGGGAATTTACAGCGATCATAATCACGGCTGTTTATATCCCCCCCCAAGCCAACACAGACCAGGCACTCAGGGAACTGTACAGGAATATAAGTGAGCAGGAAACCGCGCACCCAGATGCAGCTTTTGTTGTCACAGGGGACTTTAATAAAGCCAACTTCAGAACAATAGCTCCAAAATACTTTCAACACGTCACCATCAACACGCGTGGAGATCGTATACTCGACCACTGTTACTCCCCCTTCCGGGACGCATACAAGTCCCTCCCCCGCCCACCTTTCGGCAAATCAGATCATTCCTCCGTCCTGCTCCTGCCTGTTTATAGGCAGAAACTGAAACGTGAAGCACCCGCTCTCAGGACAGTTCATTGCTGGTCTGACCAATCGGACGCTATACTACAGGACTGTTTTGATCACGTGGACTGGGACATGTTCCGGGCAGCGTCTGAAGACGACATAGAGGCGTATTCAGATACGGTCACGTGTTTCATCAGGAAGTGTATAGACGATGTAGTTCCGACCAAAACAATCCGGATCTACCCCAACCAAAAACCGTGGATTAACAGCGATGTTCGATCAGCCCTGTCAGCGCGAACATCTGCCTTTAAATCCGGAAACGCTGATGATCGGAAACAAGCCAGTTACGATCTCAGGAGAACCATCAAAGCAGCCAAACGAACTTATAAAAACAAAGTTGAAGAACACTTCAACAACAATAACCCAAGAAGCATGTGGCAGGGCATCAACAACATCACAGGCTTTAAAGGGAATAAACCAGCTACTGTGAACACTGCCGCCTCTCTACCGGACGAGCTCAACACCTTTTATGCTCGTTTCGAGGCTGATAACACCGCACACACAGAGAGCGCTGCCGCGGCTGCCGCAGAAGAGGTCAGTCCACTCACGCTTTCTGTCGCGGACGTAACCCGATCCTTTAAACGGGTGAACATCCGTAAAGCCGTAGGCCCAGATGGTATACCAGGCCGTGTGCTCAAAGCATGCGCTTTCCAGCTAGCCGGGGTTTTTACAGATATTTTCAATCTGTCCCTCTCTCTGTCTGTGGTTCCCTCATGCTTCAAAAAATCCATCATTGTGCCCATACCAAAGAAAAACAAAATCACATGCTTGAATGACTGGAGGCCCGTTGCTCTGACCCCCATCTTCAGCAAGTGTTTTGAGAAGCTTGTCAGAGACTACATCTGCTCTGTGCTGCCTGCTTCACTGGACCCACTACAATTTGCATACCGCAGTAACCGTTCCACAGACGATGCTATTGCCTTCACCCTGCACACTGCTCTCTCCCACCTGGAAAATAAGAACACCTATGTGAGGATGCTGTTCGTGGATTATAGTTCAGCATTTAACACCATAGTGCCTGCCACACTGGTTGCGAAGCTCCAGACTCTAGGACTGAACAGATCTCTGTGCAGCTGGATCCTGGACTTCCTGACAGGCAGAAGTCAGGTGGTCAGAATGGGCAACAACACATCATCTCCCCTGATCCTCAACACTGGTGCACCGCAGGGTTGCGTCCTCAGCCCACTCCTGTACTCCCTGTACACACACGACTGTACAGCAACACACAGCTCCAATGTCATCGTCAAATTTGCTGATGACACAACGGTGATAGGCCTGATCACCGACAACGATGAGACGGCCTACAGAGAGGAGGTGAGCACCCTGACTAAAGGGTGTCAGGAGAACCACCTCTCACTCAACATCGACAAGACAAGGAGCTGGTGGTGGATTACAGGAGACAGAGCAGAGAACACACACCCATCACCATCGACAAGACACCTGTGGAGCGGGTGAGCAGCTTTAAGTTCCTCGGCGTTCACATCACCGAGGATCTCACATGGTCTGCTCACACAGATGCAGTGCTGAAGAAGGCACATCAGCGTCTCTTCTTCCTGAGACGGCTGAGGAAGTTTGGAACGAGCCCCAGAATCCTCAGGTCCTTCTACACCTGCACTGTGGAGAGCATCCTGACCGGCTGCATCACCGCCTGGTTTGGAAACAGCACCGCTGGCAACCGCAGGGCTCTGCAAAGGGTCGTGCGAACTGCCCGCCACATTGTTGGAGGTGAGCTTCCCTCCCTCCAGGATATCTACACCAGGCGGTGTACAAGGAAAGCCCGGAGGATTATCAAAGACTCCAGCCACCCGTCCCACAGACTGCTCTCTCTGTTGCCCTCAGGGCGACGTTTCTGCAGCATCCGATCCCGCACTAGCCGACTGAGGGACAGCTTTTTCCCTCAGGCTATCAGGCTAATGAACAGTCACAAATAACTCACCTACATCACACTCCCACTCACACAACATGCCATGCACTGCACTTTAACACCGTTCAACTGGACTACACGCACACACTGCACTAATCACAACCTATCTGCTATCACTGGACACCATACAATGCACATCCACGACACTGCATATGCATAATCTGTTGCACCTTTGCACATCTATCTGCTGCTCAACCAACCAATCTGCTGTTAATTTATAATCTGTTGCACCTCACATTATTACTATGCATAGACTACATTATGTATAGATACTGTACATAATGCAGATGTGCCCATACGGTGTATAATGTGTCGTTGATAATTAAGTATGTCTTTATAGTACACTGTGTACTGAGTATATGTATGTGTATTTTGCACATTGTCTTCTGTACAGTCTGTAAATATGTACTGTCCATATGTAAATTGCTGTTGTTGTTTTTTTTGCACTGTCTGGAGCACGCTCATAAGAATTTCACTCACCAAGGCACTTGTGCTGTGGTGATGTGACAATAAAAGTGATTTGATTTGATTTGTCTGGCTTCACTGATTAATTAAAGCGTGTGACTTGCAGCAGTTGCACAGAATTTGCTGAAATATGGCACCTGATGAAACACTCTTCAGTTTCTCATCCACTTTGTGTTGTTCTCTGACGTTCCTCTCTTTCTCTCTGAAGGGGATGAGGAATAAGCCGGGGGTGGAGACAGCGGGACCCCAGACTCGGTGTCTGTGTCTGGGAGAGGACGAGGAGAAAATAAAGCCATCAAGTAGGTGCCTCCTGCAGGGCGTAACTACTGCAGTTAATGTCTCGGTAATGAGAGGAAATATTGATTTTTGTGCTTCTCAAAGTTGAACCAAAAATCCCGAAAGTCTGTGTTTAGAATTTAATATTGCATACTGCACAGTATATACTGGATACTAGGGGTATAATGCTGTACGTAATCATACTGTAGATTTTCATTAGGGGTCTTTCATTTCGGTATGCATGCACTGAAAAAATACAGTTTTAATTTTTTCATCATTATGTTACATATTAACACACATTCACATACTGTGCACAGAAATATCTGGAGTAGCACACTCTTCCAAGCATTGCCTATGTTGGAAAATAATAAACAGCAAATATGTCATTACTAACTGTGTTATTGATACACATGTTTTTTAATTACACATGTTTCATAATTCCCTTCCTATCTGTAATTTATTCAGCGGTGTTCATTTGTATTTATAGTTTCAGAAGTGTTATATTTGATTCTCACACCAGCTGTGGCAATTGTCGTGGTCAGTACTAAATGAACAACACTGGCTTGTTGTTTGCAAATATCAGAAGCCGGCTATATTCTCATGTTCTGGCTAATGCCATTCTGCCATAATTTCATATTTTCAGTGTGCCCTTTCTATGGTGTGCACAGTATGCAAATTTTCATTATGCGCAGACTCATGATACGGCATCTGACATCTGACTTGACCTTGAATATTCAAGGAAGACATTTTTATTTTCTATTTAAAATTAAGCCATTTTTTGTTCGTTTTTTCTTTCTCGTCTCATGTTTTTTAGACACAAAATGTATTGTTTTGTTTTGTTGTTTTATTTCTGAAATTTTTGAAAAGTCTGAGTCAAGTGCAGTAAGCAATATAGTAAGATTATTAACAACAATGTAGTATACTACCATTTGAAACGTATATTTTTGCACTTAATCTGTGATTATATATGGTTGTGCAGTAAATTGTGTTGGGGAATTACAGTTAAAACCCATGGACCAGGTATGATGAACAAAGACCAGGAGTCAGAGTTGCGATGAATTAAAGAAATTTACTGAAGAAATAGTTTGCAGTTTCATCCGCAGAAGTCAGCTTCAACACTCACGAAGTAGTTCGTAGGCCGCTCTGCTTACAATTCAAAATCCTCAACAATTATACCCTAACAGAGATTGCTAATTACGTCAATGCATAAGTCAGCACATTCTGATTGGCTTTACAACCAGATAAACTTAGACGTAAACGCTTCAAGCATATCTCCAACTGATTGGGTAGACGTCAGCGATCAGGGATCATACATGTCTTCCAGACACCTATTCTTGATCAGGATGGCGGCAGCTGGCAGAGACAGTCTTCTAACAGAAGGAGAGAGCTACCAGCACGCACACACACACACACACACACACACAACACACACACACACACACGCACACACACACACACACACAACAAGAGAGACACACACACACACAGAGACACACACACACACACACACACACACAGAGAGACACACACGCACACACACACACGCACACACACACACACACACACACACACAGAGACACACACACACACAGAGACACACACACACACACACACACACACACACACACACACACACACACACACACACACACACACACAGAGCACTTATCAAGGCCGCCTAGCCCTAGCTAGAATCTTATCAGTATGGTTTGTTACACACACAATATGCAGTCATCATTTTAGAGAGTAGAAGTGCAGAATAAATCAGGATTCTTTAATATCTCTTTAAGCACACACGTAAGTCTCAGATAATGTTGCTCTGTAGATGGGAGGTCATCATGACCTTCTGACATGGCTCTGTGACCTTTAGGAAGAAATCGATCTCGGCATGTAAAGCATAAGGTTACGCATTTCACTCTCGCTGCACTGCTCTAATGAAAGACCAAAAACTTCTATCTATAATTATTATTATAGATGGCACCACTAATTTACGTGAATCATCCAATAATCTAGGAGGTGAAATCCTGATCCATAACTTGATTAATAATCAAACAAGAAATAATGTAATGATATAATTAATATCAATATGAAGGATATGGCAGCTCGGCATCCACTCCTTCAATTGCTACAAAACAAGTGCAGTGGATTTATGGTGGTTTATACCAGGATTATTGTTGTTAAAATTAAAAATAAATAAATAGTTGGATTATTTTATTTCAATTAGCTTTAATTTTATTTCAGCTAGTTGACAAGGCATAATTTCTTGTTTTCTTTTAGTTTAACTTAAAGCATGAAAATAACTAAAAATAAAACTCAAATCAAATAATAACAATATAGACATATTTTAGAAAGCAAGACTAATAAAATGACAAAAACATGCAACAAAATTACTATAACTTTAACTAAAATTAAAATGAAATTAGAAATATATATATATATAATATTGTATACCAGTGATACTGCAAACATCACTGGTATTATACAATAATTGGCTAATGCCATTTATTAGTTTAGTCATTGGTTTTGTATGTTCCCATTACATAATATTCAGTGGTCTATCTACTGTACCATCTGTTCATACTGACGTATCAATTTGCTATCAATTCTAAGGAAGCAAAACTTCTACCACAGGCAAAATATTAGTATCAGGCCAACCCTAAAGCCTATTTCATTCTGAACACAGAATTTTCTGAGCAAACCACGGGAATAACCTCGAGAAACTTTACAAATAATAAGTGTGTGTAAACTTGATGAAGTTTATCAGGTCAGCAGTGTGAAGCAGCACACTTCCAGCACTGGTCCACTTGGAGCACTTGCTCTGGTAACCACTGCAGCCGGAATATTAATCAGGCAATGCTCTAATTAGACACAATGCGGCCCGCAGCAGATGGATGCTGTTTTTATATCAGCACAAGAGGCCAGACAGCTAATCACCTGTGACCGCACAAGGGCAGGGAGAGCCGTTCATTCTGTTCCTCAGCCTGCGAATGAGACATTTCCATGAGCCCACAGCACCAGTGAGGAACGTTTACATGCATTATGATACTTAACTGAATGATCGAGTTTTAATACCATGTTAAAATAAAACAAAAATCCACGATTTCGAGAATGAAGTCATAACAGTACCAAAAAAGGTTCAATTCTGAGAATATTTAAAATGTTAAAATATATATATTTTTTAATGTACTTTTTTTCTGTATTGTTACTTCTACATTCATGTGCATACATAATACATAATTATCTAACCAGCTATTAAATGGTTTGTAATATTTATTTTTATTTTTTCAAGCCATAATGTGCTGTATTGTTGTTGTTTTTTGTCTTTATTATAAGTTATATTACTAATATATATATATCATATTATATTATATTTTTTGCGTATTTGTTTTTTTTTTAATTAAGCACATTTAAATTCCCAATTTCTCAGTAATGTAATGCAAATCATATTTATAATCAATATAAATATAATTTAATGTTCAACTAATAACAACAGTTGTGAGATAAAAGTAGTAATATTTTAAGAATATATAAAATATTTAAGAAACTCAAATACCTATTTTGAGATAATTCTCAAAACATTTGACTAACTTTGTTCCCAAATTTTTTTTTTTAAGTGGCACTAAAACACCATCATAATTCATTTATGGTAAAAATATGTAATTGTTTCTTTTGCCAGGACAAATCATTTATTTAGGTGTCTTTTAACTATTTGCACAGCTCATTTGCAACACAAGAAATGAGCCCTTCAATGAAAAAGGTTTGAATAGGTTGCCAGAAAAATACAGATTTGCTACTTTGCAGCATTAAATCATTTGAAAAATAAGATTTAAATATTTTTTTTATGTGACAGTTACAAAAAGTATTACCAGCCAGATGGTGAGTAAATAAGTAAACAAGTTACTAGCCAGTTGTTGTGAAACATTGCCCAGTTTAACTTCTGTTTAGAGCTCGATGAGTGTTCTGTTTGTTTTACCCTTTGTGTAGATAGAAAATTTTATTGTCCCCTCTCTTGTGTGTGTGTTGTAATTGTGTGTGTGTTGTGTGTGTGTGTGTGTGTGTGTGTGTGTGTGTGTGTGTGTGTGTGTGTGTGTGTGTGTGTGTGTGTGTGTGTGTGTGTGTGTGTGTGTGTGTGTGTGTGTGTGTGTGTGTGTGTGTGTGTGTGTGTGTGTGTGTGTGTGTGTGTGTGTGTGTGTGTGTGTGTGTGTGTGTGTGTGTGTGTGTGTGTGTGTGTGTGTGTGTGTGTGTGTGTGTGTGTGTGTGTGTGTGTGTGTGTGTGTGTGTGTGGTGTGTGTGTGTGTGTGTGTGTGTGTGTGTGTGTGTGTGTGTGTGTGTGTGTGTGTGTGTGTGTGTGTGTGTGTGTGGTGTGTGTGTGTGTGTGTGTGTGTGTGTGTGTGTGTGTGTGTGTGTGTGTGTGTGTGTGTGTGTGTGTGTTGTAAATGAATTAGTACCTGGACCAACTCCAATACATTCAGAGTTTTGTTATCATATTAAGTGCTTGTATCGACCCAAATTAAATATTAAACGGGAGATTGATTTATATAGCTTGGAGTTTCAGACATTGTCAGAACAGATGAACGCACTAAACATCACGGCTCACAGACTGGCGGTGTTTAAGTCACCGGCCGGTCCGATTGAAAATATACCTCTTTTCTAACTTCAAATATTTTTCCAAACTCTAGCTTATTATCCACATTAGAAAGAAATTATGTATGTTACATAATGTGAGATGTGTTACATATTAACTTCATTCAGTTGTTTATTTGTTATTAATATCTTGTGCTTTTTAGCCATCTATTATGTTTCAGATAAAATTATAAAACGATGAAATAAGATGAAGCATCTAATGTATTAACTGGATTCATTTTTGCTTAATATACATAAAACAACTATATAGTTTGATATACTGTTATTATGTATGATTTTAGTCATGAAGCTCAGCCCTAATTTGGTTTCCTACCTCTTGATATGTTTTCTCTTTTTCAGTATTTCGTTTTTATAGAGATTAGACGTTTGAAACTACAGTAGGTTATGAAAGACTCTATCCTCTGTGAGTCAGATCCAGAGTACTGACAGCACAGAATAAATATGACTTTAAGTTGTTTGTGCAAGATATCATCTCAAAACCCCTTTAATCTCACCCTTAGAGCTATTTTTACATCAGCTCTTGTGTTCAGAAATCTGGACTTTTTCAAGACTTGGTGCCACTTAAAAACACAGGAGCTCTGGAACGCTGTTAGACAAGAGAAAGCTTCTCTTAAATAGTCTCTCAGTGACTGGATCGTTCCACTCAGCCACTTACTGTAGTATTACACCGGTGTTTTCTCTCTCTCTCTGTCTCTCTCTCTCTCTCTCTCTCTCTCTCTCTGTCTGTCTGTCTCTCTCTCTCTCTCTCTCTGTCTCTCTCTCTCTCTCTCTCTGTCTCTCTCTCTCTCTCTCTCTCTCTCTCTCTCTCTCTCTGTCTCTCTCTCTCTCTCTCTCTCTGTCTCTCTCTCTCTCTCTCTCTCTCTCTCTCTCTCTCTCTCTCTCTCTCTCTGTCTCTGTCTCTCTCTCTCTCTCTCTCTCTCTCTCGACTGTCTGTCTATCTCTCTCTCTCTCTCTCTCTCTCTCTCTCTCTCTCTCTCTCTCTCTCTCTCTCTCTCTCGACTGTCTGTCTATCTCTCTCTCTCTCTCTCTCTGGACTGTGTGTCTATCTGAACTCTTTCTGCAGTTTCTCTGTTTTTTCCTGAAGATGCATTGTGGCTCTTTCTGTCTGTCTGCAGTGATCTTGACAGGGACTTTTGGAATAACAACGACAGCAGCACTGTGCAGCAGCGCTGGACCTCCTATCCACCCAAGGAGTTCCTCCTCAACATGTCCCCCTACGCCCCCTACGGAGACCCTCGCCTCACGCCCAAGTGAGTTTTGGTTTCGGCTGGTAAGGGACCCCTTCAATCTGCGCAGGGCTGTACTGAAAGGGGAAGTCCATTCAGTCCTTTCTGTTCTGGCCCTCGGTTCCAGCGATCCACTTTAGTTTACAGGGACTTACTGTACCTGTGTCATGAAACTTAAAAGGTGATGTCACAAAGCATATTTCACCCAAAAATCAAAAGAAAAAAAGGCTGGATAAAATTATATATATATATGCAACAAATAATATTATATCATCTAATGTTTATATAATCTATGCAAAAAAATATATTTTCTTGACAATTCAGCATGGTTACATTTGCTGAATACAACAATACAAAATTAATACATAATACAAAATGTATGTAATATTAGAATTTTATACACACACACACACACACACACACATGCATATACATACATATATATATATATATTGAAATAAAATAACACTATAAAGAGATATATAATTTATACAACCAATAATATTACAATATTTTTGACATTATTTTCTTGACAATTAAGCAAGTTTTAACCCCCTCTTTTTACTGTAATGCATAAATACTAATATGATGTAATATTATTAGTATGAGTATTAATTTGTAGTATTACATTTTAGTATACATGTGCATATACTGTATATAGATCTAGCATATATAAAAACAGCTCTTGAAGCCATATAGTAGAAATAGGCCGGGTTTTTTTTTGTCATAAATGTTTTTATAATAAATAATTGTAAGATTTTTTTGCCCTTATAGTTTTTTGATAAATTAGAATATTTAAAACCCCAAATTCTTATAACATATCATTAATGAGAATTGGTGTGAAAATTTTAATAAAGTGTCATTTAAATAATATCCTAAGGGCTCTAAAAAAATATTTACTTTTTCATGCAAAATATTATTTCTTAACTTTTATTTAGATTTTTAGAGTAAATTATTACTTATTCTCCAGGTTTTGTGAAATTCACCTCTGATCTCATGCTTAAACTTAGGCTGAACGTGCTAAACTTAAACTTATCGTACTTCTTCAAGGTCAATTTGCATGACCCACAATACATGCCCGACGCCTGGGAGTCGCGCCAGTCGTATTTCCCATTGACCCCATCTGTAAGAGCTATATCTAGGGCAGTCCTTGTCATTTTCTAGCATTCTAGTTGGCTTTTTATCATTCAGCGTAGAGCACAATCCAGCCTGAAACGAGATGAGATGTCCAATCTTTAGGTCAGCCCATCATTCTCAGCGAGACGTGGCTTGAGGGTTGTGAGGTTCACGTTTCCTTGACTTTTAATTACTTAATTGAAGTCATTATCTTCGAGGGGAAGTAGTCTTTCTGGATTAATTCTCAGGGATAAATTCAGAATATAATTGATAGGAGATGGATACCGACTGCAGATCCCTGGCCACTTCTCATACACATGCCCATAATTACACTAACTACATTCCCTCCCACAGATAACATCAGTTTTATGCGCTAGGTATAAGTCATCCACTGTAGAAACATATGTTCAATATTTTTATTTAATTTGACTTTACTTTATCATATAATGAAAGTGCTTAATTCACTTTTTAATTTGCTAAAATCATACATTTTCATACAAATCAAATTGAATAAATTCAATACAATATTGCCAACTCTCATCCTCATGTAATCCTCGTGCTAGTAATCAACTATAGATTTTTTTATTTTAATTTTTGTTATCTTTTCCATTTAATAAAATGCTTTTTTTTCTATAATCATACATTTTCATACAAATTAAATTGGAAGAATTTGTATGAAATTGCCAACTCTTATCCACATGTCAATAATTATAGTCATTCCCTCCCACAAACACAATATTTTAATATATGATCAATCAGATTTCTATTCAGTCATCCACTGTGGAATATTTCATTTAATTGTTTTTTTATCCACTTTTTCCCATTTAATGAAATTGTTTAATATAAAAAAACACATTTTGTATAAATCAATTTGTCCAAATTCATACAAATTCGCCAACTCATAAAATAGTTGTGTTGTCTCATGAGATCTGAATAGTACAAAGCGGTCTATATGACTAATATATGTACTATATGTGACTTGTGTCCTGTATTGTAAGATTTCAAAAGTCATGCATATGTGTATGGACAGACATTTGTTTAATATTTTCTGCCCTGATTTTGGCAAACTCTGAGATAGATGTGTATTCCCATTCTGGGGATGTTTCTGCAGGCACAGATTGCATTTGGGATTTCCACCAGAGCTCTCAAATTTCATTTCGGTTCTCTGTTTAGAAAAACCACAACTGCAAATTAAGTTTGAAAGATTAACGACTTACATTTTGCCTGTTCATCACACAACACTGACATGTGATCTCAGAAGACTTACTGCAGTCATATGCACTACTTTTACCTTAGACAATAAATACAGAATGTCTTTATTTATTATTATTTAATGTTCCAGATGAACAGTGACTGATGGATCAGTCTAAACTAAAATATTTAAGTTTAAGTTTAATTTTTAAAGCACTTTCAAAACAGCCTAGAGGCAAAGTGCTGTACATGAGGAGAATAATAAGTCCAATATAAAAACCACAATAAAATAGGCTGCTCGAATATAACATGGGCACACACAATTTAAAACAAATATGAAAATCAACAAAAAAATAACACATGTTGAAAGCTATAAGGAAAACTGATAAAGAGGGGGCCATTCTAAGTTGTACAGGCAAACCTTTCCACAATCGAGGGCCCACCACCGAAAAGACTCGCCCCCCTGCGTTTCAGACTCGATCAAGGGATGGGCAATAAGTTAAGGTTGCTAGATCTTAAACTTCTAGAAGGGTTTTAGGGACACAGTAAATCAGACAAGTATTTAGGAGCAAGATTATGTAGACATTTAAACACAAATAAAATCATTTTAAAATCAATCTCGCAAAATGGGGGTGGCGTGGTCATATTTGCAACATTTTTGAAATTTTTGAACCAATTGAAGTCGAGCTACCTGAGATTTAGAGATACCGTAAAATAGAGAATTGCAGTAATCCAAACGCAAAGTTATAAAAGCATGGATAACTGTCTCACGACGATTTTTCAGATAAAAAATTTTTTTATTTTAGAGAGTGAATGAAGCTGAAAGAAACTAGAGGCAATGACAGAGGATACATGTTTATCTAATGTTAGGCGACTATCAACGAGTACATCACGATTACGTACACAGCTTGAATTAAAAACAGTCAAATTGCCCAGGACAGAGTTATTAAACTCAGCTTTATCAGACGGACCAAAAATTATAATCTCAGTCTCGGAGTCATTAAGAGTTAAAAAGTTATTAGATAGCCAAAGTTTGACCTCATCAAGGCAGGACAATAGAGTAAGTAAAGCAGTCATTATCTTTATAGGCAGGTAGATCTGACTATTATCTGCATAAAAATGAACGATTCTCAAAATCGAGCCTAAAGGAAGCAAATAGAGGGAGAAGAGCGAAGGTGACGAGATAGAGCCCTGGGGAAGTTACAGATGTACAGATCCCAATTGATATCTCAAGGCCCCTGTTCCCTACAGCCCTGCCAGCAGCGCTAATGTCTCTTAACTGCTAACATTTCCCTCCTAGCCCATGGACGGTTTGCATGGAGACGGACAACCCTCGAAATCTCGGACCTCTGACCTTTAGTTTAGATGCATCTTGATTGGAGGTGCACTGGTGTCTTGTCATCTTATCCGGTCCTGATTGAATGTCGAGGGTTGACCGTCAACAGCACTGCTGTGTTTTGTGTCTTTATGGTAGATGTTGTATTTCATCTCTCCAGTCACCCGTCACTTGCCCTTCAGTAGTTTGACTGTCAGTATGTACCGTACTGTTATATCTGTTTTCCAAACATCCTCACATTTGAGATCTGCTTCTGATAGCTTCTTCATTGTTTATTATATATATATTTATTTTACTTTTATCATTATTCTTTTTGTAGTTGCTTTTTAATTAAGAGACAGAATTTATTTCACTTATCATCGTCACCTTGTGTTTACTTAAACTTAACTGTATAATATATATTAATAGGATCATTTCTGCATCTATTAATATGCTATGTTGTACGTGAAGGTGCGTTCACACTAACAACAATTAAATTATTATTTTGTATTTATTTTTTCCATTATTTTTATTTTATTTTTAAATATTTAAATTGAATGTTTAAATTTAGTCACACTTTCTTATTTTAGTTTTTGTTTTATTTTGTTTGTTTTAATTTTTATTAGTTGTTCTGTTTGGCTTTAATTCAATTTATTTCAGTTTTACTAATTTTAGTAATTTAGCTTAAACTTTAAGGTTTAAGGTTTTCCTCTAGCATTTTTTAGAGCCCAACCGATGTGTGTTTTTTGGGGACCGATACCGATACTAGGGAGTAAACAAAAGGCCGATATCTATAAATCGGCCCATATTCTTTATGTGTAGTCTATAGTACGGTATAGTCAAAAGTTTGGACACACTTCCCATTCATGTGTCCAAAATTTCGACCTGTACTGTATATATAATACAGCATATGCATAAACAGAATATACATGAACACATTTTTTGCCATGATAATTAAATTGTGGTGATCAAACACTTATAATGACTTGACAAACATAGGCCTAAATGTTCATATGGGCGGCATATTCGCTGAGACCGTTATATCTGCGACAGGCCGAAAATATCGGAAAAAAATATATATATCGGTCAGCTCTAGTATTTTTTATTTATATTTAAACTATTTCTTATTATTTTAAATTTCTGTTTAGAATAATTCATAAAAATGACTGAAATAATTGAATTGAATGTTTAGCCTTGTTTTATTTAGTTCATTATTTTTTTATATTCCTGTTTTAGTTTTACTCATTTTAGTAATTCAGCTTGAACGTCTTTTAGTTTAGTTAGTTTTACCTTTTTAATTTGAGATTAGGTTTTGAAATGCAAGGTTTTCATCTAGTATTTTTGTTTTATTTTATTTCAGCTTTAAAATTATATTTAATAGTTTTAGATTTAGCAAACAATAACAACCCTGGTTGAAAGGAGGGCGCTTTTTGAATTTCATTCACGCTAACCAGTCGCTGCAAATCACTGTCAGTGCGAACACCTTTGCTTTGAGATATTTAAAGACTAGAGAATAAAAGGTAAAGAGATTAAGACACGACTTACCGCGGTCGGCAACCTTGCCATCTGCTTGAACAAATGTCAAGCCCCCTCTGTTTCTGTTCACCCCCTGAGCTTGATGCACAAATGATGCGTTCTGGGTCTTCTGTGTCTTAAATGGCCATCGTCGATATGTTTCCGTCTATGCTGTGTTTGAAGTGTTAACCTTCGCTCTGTCTCTCCCGTCTCTGTGCAAGCGGTTCTTCTGTCCCTGTACTGTCCAGATCTAGTCCAGACCCTGTCTGACATGAAGGGAAAGCAAGAATGATTAATACATGATATGAGCTGCTGGCTGGTGTCTCTTTTACAGTTTGTGTTGATAGAAATGACTGATATCAAAGTATGCATGCAAATGTAGTATTTTAAAGTTTGGGGTAGGTAAGATTTTTCAGTATTTTGGAAATAAGTCTTATTATGAAGGTTGCATTTATTTGATCAAAATACAGTTAAATACTGTATAAACTGTAATATTGTGATATATTAATGCAATTTCAGAAAACAGTTTTTTTATTGTAATATATTTTAAAATGTAATTTATTCCTGTGATGCGAAGCTGAATTTTCAGCGTCATTACTGCAGTCTTCAGCGTCACATGATCCTTCAGAAATCATTGTAATATGCTGATTTACTGCTCAAGACACATTTCTTATTATTATCAATGTTGAAAACAGTTGTGCTGCTTAGTATTTTTGTGGAAACCATGATTAATTTTATTTTCCAAGATTCTTTGATGAATATAAAGTTCAAAAGAATGTTTATTTGAAATATAAATATTTTATAACGTTATGTTTTTACTGTCATTTTTGATCAACTTAATGCATCTTTGCTAAATAAAAAAAAATGTACTGACCCCAAATTTTTGAATGCTAGAAGTAGGGCTGCACAATTTGGTATAAATATAATCACATTGCAACTATTTTGCCAGATACTGTGATTTGGAGGCCAAAAGAAAAAGACATGACATCTCATTGAAGCAGCAGCTCTCATGTTGAACTGCGTGTGCAAACTGCAAACTAGCACATGAAGGCTGGAAATGAAGTTGTGTATTAACCACGCTCTGCTGATGATAGAACAAATTACTCTCCGTGCTGAAGTTCTCCGCTTTTCTCTTTCAGCTGACCCAAAAGTGCATTGAATGAAATCCCACTCGGCTCTCTTAGCATTCACACAGTTTGAGAAACCCACCCTGCTGGGAAAAATACTATCTGTTAACACGTTTTTGGGAGCTTTTCTGAGGGCCAGACTAGCAGACCAAAGGGCTGTCCAGTTATGTTAGTATTATTTATATATAATTATAGTATTTATTAATATTTTGAATTAGCTTTACTTTTTATATTTTGAGTTTTCATTTTAATTTAGGTTTTTATTAATTTTAGTTTAGTTAACAACACTGGCTTAGCTATGCTGAGAGACTAGCTCAAACCAGACAAGACCAGCAAACGAACTTAGACTGGCTTAGGCATTGCATTAAAGGGCTACTCCACCCCAAAATTATAATTTTGTAATTTTTCACTTACCCGCATGTCTTTCCAAAACCGTAAAAGTTAATAATCTCCAAAATGGCGCTATGCTGACTCAGAGGAGACGTTACGGTGCCTAAATGTTGAATAAAGTCATTATTTTTGTTTTATTTATGTACAAAAAGTATTCTCGTCACTTCATAACGTTACGATTGAACCACTGATGGCAGATGGAGTATCCTGGCGATGCTTTTCATATTTTTCTGGACCTTGACAGTGTAATTTACTTGGCAGTCAATGGGACAGTCACACGGTTCTCATCCAAAATATCTTAAATTGTGTTCCGAAGACGAACAAAACTTTTACGGGTTTGGAAAGACATGTGGGTAAGTGAAAAATGACAAAATTATAATTTTGAGGTGGAGTAACCCTTTAAGCATGCATCTGGCAGTCCACTTGAATAAAAGAAAATGGGAGTAGGACACAACTCTAAAACCTTTCATCCTTGCTCATGAATATTAATTACACGGAGTTATAAAATTCATATTCAATAGACCCTGTGTGTCCTACCTGACTCACCGAAAGAGAGATGATGGTACAGTAAAAAGGCGTTTTCTGTAGTCTTTTGGCAGAGGCTTGGTCTTTTACATGGACATTTTTAGTGGTTGTAAAATGCCTATAACTATATTCTAAATGTATTCAATTGTAGCCTTAAGCTGTTTAATAATCACTCAAGACCAAATCGTGCAGCCCTATAGAAGAAATAACAGCTACACTGAGGTATACCTCAGTTTGATTGCTTTCAGACCAAGAAAAATTGATCTTTTAATCAAGTTCTCGCTGTGCTGTTTATTTGGCTTCTTGCAGGGACAGTGTTACACATCAATATCACTTTTCTTAGGTGTGTGTGACATAGCAAACATATGGGATGCAGCAATTCCAACAACATCTGCCTTCCTGACACTGTCCGCCCATGTTCCCAGTAAATCAGCCCCGTGCACCCGCACTCTTTACAGGCCCGTCACACCTGCTCGGCTCGAGCTGTGCCTGAATCTTGCCTTCTTCTTCTAGCTGTCCTGATCTCTCTCTTCCCTCTTTCAGCGGATCGCTGGAGAAGGGGGAGGTGGGTGGGGGGGCGGTGGGGGGTCCCAGTCGCAGTGACAGCTGCATAGGCGCAGGGACCAGCAAGTCCGGGAGGTGGCACGCTGTCCAGAGCCACCTGCACTCCGGCAGCTTGAGACCCAACAAGTGAGTGTCAGAGCCTGACTGCCTTTTCTTTCAGATGTTTGGGGCAAGTGAGCATGACGGTTGTGCGCAGAAAAATGGTGTCATTTTTGGGTGAGAAACTCTTTTGTCATTTTGAAGGTTTTATTGCAGTGCTCTTTTCTGTACTATGACTTATGACCACGACTGCCAAGAACAGAAAATTGCCATAAAAATAGCCAATAGTCATAAGATTAGTTGACATATTTTAGCAGGTTTGATAATTCAATCACTCCCCCCCCCCACACATGTTTTGTACAGTACTGTTCAAAAGTTTGGAGGTGTTAAGAATTTTTTTATATTTTTGAAAGAAACATTGTTTATGTTCACCAAGCCTGCATTTATTTGATCAGTAAAAAATGTAATATTGTGAAATATTATTACAATTTAAATGAACTGTTTTCTATTTTAATAAGTTTTAAAATGTAATTTATTCTTGTGATGATAAAGCTGAATTTTCAGCATCATTACTCCGGTCTTCGGTGTCACATGATCCTTGCTGATGTTAAAAAGTTGCTTAAAATTTTTTGGAAAATATTATACATTTTTTCAAGATTCTTTGATAAGAAAGTTAAAAAACAACAGTTATTTGATATAGAAATCTTTTAGAACATTTTAAATATCTTTATGATTTTTGCTGAATAAAAGTATATATTTTTTTAATCTAACTGACCTCAAACTTTTGAATGGTAGTGTATGTGTATGAGTAAATAATGATACAACATTTGGGAGAAGTATTCCTTTAATTAGCAAGCAATCGTTAAAACCAGTAAATGCATGTATTAATTTTTTATTAAATTAAGTTTATAGCTGGTCATTTCACTTGAGTAGAAAACTAATTATGGAATAAAACCAAGTTGCATTCGCTTAAACATCAACAGTATAATAATATTAAATAATCATAATGCTAAATAGTAATGGTTGGTTTATGTAAATATCATTGTAATGGTATTTTTTCAGTGTCACACGCCATTAAAAATGGTTTAATGTTTGACACAGTGAATCGATGACAGTTTTGAAATAATGGACCAATCAGATGAGTTTGGGGTTACGATAATTACATTTCTAAATGTGTGTTTACAGTTGTTTATGTTAGTGATGAGTTATTGTCTTCTGTTTAATTGAATTACGCTCTGTCTATGCGTTTTGAGCTGTGAACGGCCCTGAGTGATAACATTTCTCACATTAAGCTGTCAATCGTAGATTTGAAGTATTTGAAAAAGTGTAGCACTGTGTGATTTGTGACTACACTCACAAAAATGAAATAAACCATATTTGATTGTTTTCGGTGCAAGCTGACTGGGGGTTTGTAGGATTAATGGAGGCTTTTAGTGGACATGATAGGGCTGGGTGCTAAATCTAAGAATATTATATATTTTATGATATTTTTAAGCCTTTGGACAACAATGCTTTACAAATAAAAAAATTTTGCTTCAAGATGGTTATTTATATCTTTCATTTTAGTGTGCAAGTAGGAAATACCAGTTTTCCAAATATTCTTATCATTATGTGAACCAGAAGTCCTACAACATAAAAAAGCAATAATATAGATTAGCCTAAATCCATACAAGAACTGAGACGTTTGCACAGCACTGAACAGTATATTTATGTATTTATCTACTCTTTAATGACTTAAAAGAGTCTTTAAGAAACTTAAAAAACTAATTAAATGCACATTATAACACAATATTATATTGACAGTGTTGCATAATTTGATCAGGCACATAATCATCAGGAATAAAATGAGTAGTTGAAATATTATCCAGGCCTAATGTGACATCAAGTAGGTTTCATTGAGAGTTAAAACATCGCCTCGCATCACCAAGCATTTAAAAAATAAGAGACCTGAGCATTTTGTTTCACTGTTAAATGACATTTAAAACCATTTGTGTATTTTTTTCTATTTAGTCCCTTCTCTTTCAGTCGTCCAAAGATCTTGTCTGTCTCTCATTTCATGTTTTTCCGTCCACTCCCATCTTCGACCTATAATTGCTTTCTATTTTAGGGTAGGTAAGAGTTGCGACCCTTCCCCTCGTATTTTTCTCTTCCTCCTCTTGCTGTCTTATACACACATTCTCCATCAGAGTTTCTATCACCCGACGTCTTGAAGCTCTGTGATAACAAGCAGCTACAGGTTTCTGCTAAAGCTCAAGGATTTGCTGGAGGACTCTGAGAATCACCAAACACTCTTCTTCAGTCCGTGTTTGGACAAGTGCAGATCAGAATGTCAGGACTGCTGTGAGAATCATCCAGAAAATCATTTTCTTGACAACAAAGATTAGGCATTTCCTCACTAATCAAATATTTAGCTCAGATAAGACGACAGTTAAAGGAACAGAACACTCTCATTTTCCTTCTTCCTTGGAACACAATAAATATATATATTTAATTTAAGCATGTTTCTTCAATATTAAGTATTTGGGACCTTTTTTCACTCTTATTCTATTGTATTTTATAATTTATTTGATTTTAAATTAAGCACGTCTCTTCAGGATTTTGTATTTGAGAACTTTAACACTCAGTGTTCTTTTATTAAATTTCATTATTTTATTTTGAGCATGTTTCTTCAGGATTTTGTATTTAAGACTTTTATTACTATTTTTTTTATAAATATCCTGGCCACACTTTTGCTTATAATGAAAGTGGATGGTGTGTAAATAATGACTATTTTCATTTTTTATTGAACTATTGCTTTTAATAAATAAGTGTGCTTGGTAGTCTCTCCTTAAACGTAGTTTTAGCCCCGAGAGGATAAGATCATTTATAAGTTTCTAATATGAAATTGCTGCTGCGTTACATAGGATATGACAGAAGCATCAGTAATGTGATGCACAGTTTCTCAGTTAGCCGCTGAATATTTAACGTCCATATGAGGAAGCACTGGCCTAAAATTGCCTAGAATTGTTTTTTCAAGCCCAGTCTTTAACAAAGCGGTTGTACTTTAATGTCGAATTTCACACATTAATGAGGCTAGAGGCTAGACGAATCCAACGAGAACAACCTTTCATTTTTCCCTCTAAAGACAGTGAATCTTCATTTGGAGAGCTGTATTTTTCTTTCATTCTTTGACGCTTTCTTTTGCTTCTGTGTTTTCTCGCTTTGATCATTGTTTCGACTGAGTTTGCAACCCCCACACGCTTCTTTTTCTTCCTTGGTTTCTAAACCTATTTATAACACACAGAACTGAAGCAGATGAGATGAGAAAACGAGTAGATGGGGAATGTAAGTTACTTAATGACAGCTCAAGCTGCATAATGGGTGTAAGTGCAGGATGATATACTGCATTACATATGCATATATGCTGTATATATATGGATATATGTATAGATTGGTATTTATCTAACAGTCATGTGTGAAACGAGTGCCGTTGCAATGCCTGTGGCATTATAACATGATTTAAAATAGGACATGTGCCCGGACCAACTTTTCCTTGTTAAAGCTGGAACTAAATTCCTATCAACCAGTCAGATTTTAGCATGAGGGTTAAGCTAAAGACACTTTCACATGACTCACTCTCAACCTTTGATGCAGCTGACACTTCGATATTTTACTATCCGCCTAAGAATATATCAGATAATTGCTCTCTGAGCTTTATAGCATGGCTTTTATATTGCAGGACTCAACCGTAAGTATGATACACAGGCCTTGGGCTAGTGTGGGATAGTTGTACATTCATCAATATTGTGCATCCATTTTTTGGCCTTGCAGACTTCAACATTTGGTTTTCTTTGATGTATTCTACATTGTTGTTGCAAATTCTGTTGATTTGATAGTAAAATAACGTTATCTAGTTGGATAATATTTTCTAGTAAATCTAGGACATTTTTAAAAGCATTACTAAAAATCAAAATTGACCCTTGTTTTTGGCCGAGTTAGTAAAAAGTTGTGTTTGCATGTTGGCATTGCCCATTATTGATTATGTAGATTGACTGGGAATCATTGGCTGTGCATCAAAATTTCGCAGACTGTTATTGCAGAAATAGTTTGTACTTCAAATGTCACGTTAAAACACTTGAGTTGGATACAATAGGGCTTTACTCTATAATGCATTGGGGAAGTTTGACATGAGTCGTGTGAAAGGGCCAATGATAATTTAACCCGATCACATGAGAAAAACGTAACTATTTTATGAGATGGCAATTTTGTATGAATTCGTACATTATGAATTCTGTGATAATGTACAATTTTTGGGAAAAAAAAAATAAGCGGGTGCACCTCTAAGCCAAGCCTAAACATAACCATCAAGCAGATCATACAAAAATGTATGAATGAGATTGTACACGTTGATACGAATTGGCCACCAATTCACCAAAACTTACAATAGTTACGAATTGCCATGAGATTGTGTTAGATGGTGTAATAGTTTAACAAAGAACGTTGATTCAGGAACACGTCCTACTTGGCTAAACCACATCATGTCCTAAAATAAGAAATGCCTACTCACCAACTCTAATAATCATACTAGCTATCCATCATAACATTCAAAAGACAATCACAGACTCCACAGTAGTAACTCCTTCATTTGACTCATCAACATGAATTCATGTCCATTAACTTGCCGCCGGTCCTCTTGCAACCTTGACAAGTGTATAAAAACCTAGTTGTAGCAGAGTTTGAGTTATTGCTGACATTCATTCCAAATGCTTTCACCAGGGACGCCTCACTTGAATGCTGTGCAAGAATTGCAGCACTGGGACCTCGATAGGGGTGTGTGGTGCTTAACCCTGCTGCAATAAATCCTCCAGCAGAGCATTAGCATCAAACAGAACAGCTCAACGGGACTTTGCACTAATCAGACATGACGCAGAGCAAAGGAAGATGTTGGGAGGGGTGAATGGTTAAAAATGATAATTGAATTGAGATGCTGGAAGATGTAGAGAGGTCTTTAGCAGAAGGAAGTTGGGTTTACAAGATGTACGCCTTTGTCAGGTCATGCCACAAGAAACATAACTACCCCCTTTTCATTGAAATGGTGCAGGGGCTTGTCCCGGAGGAACTGTGAACATTATCAAAACCAGTTTGGTGCAAGGTCCTACCATTTTTGGACTTTTTTGGGGTACTCTATTTGGTGCCTGATTAGAAATTGATCTAAATTTTAGTCTAGCATTTGGCAGGCACTTGGAATTGGATCTAAGGTATCCATTTCAACGGTTCATGCAATTCCTGGGTATCGACCTCATAACCTTGGTGTTGGTGCCATTAAACAAGATCACAATAAAGTGCTACATTTTTTATTAAGCTTCAGCTTTAAAAAAAAGACATAACTGCTTTCTGGTTCCAGATTGAGCTCCATTACCAGCACTGTCACCCTATCAGTGGAAAGGGGGGGGGGGGGGGGTATTGTGTATATGTTTTACATTGTGCTAATGCTGCTGGCTAACTTTGCTTTCTTTTTCTTCCCTCATTGTGCATTTGTCCCCCCAATGGACATCTTAAAATGTCTATACCTTCACGTACTCTACCCTTCCCTCCCTCAACTCTGCGGTCTCGTTTGTTTCTCTTCTTTGTCTCAACACTCTTCCTCATTCTGTCGTTTTTATGTCTGGTTTCCTCTCCCTCTTCCTCTTGGGTCTCTCTGGTCTTCATTAATCGTGTCTACCTTCTCTTCCCTTTATCTTGTGACTTTCCTTTCTGTCCCTGTTTCTCGTCTTCGTCTCGCCCCACAACTCGGCCCCATTCGTACGATGTGGTGCCAGTTTTGGGGACCCCTCTCTTTCCACCACCTCCACCTTGGAGCATATCCCGTCCTCAGCAGCTCGCCCCAGGCCCCTGGTCAGGCAGCAAAGCCTCCAGCAGCCCCTTACCCACCAGCCCCCTCCAGGCCCCAACGACCCCCCAGCCACCTCCCAGAGTCTGGGCCAACTGCACACTGGGCCCGGCGGTGGGGGCCACCGGGGGGGCCCGCGGGGGGTGCGTGGTAGCCCGGCTGGGGCAGGGGCGTCCCGCTACAGGTCGGGTGGAGGGGCACGATCGCGTTCTAACCCTGGAAGCTGGGACCACACGATGGGACAGATCAGGAACAGAGGCATGGATGTCAAATCATTCCTGTGAGTATCAATTGCCAGTTTATACAGATCTTATGAATGTTGTTCTTAAGCCGGATGCACACTGCGCAAATTATATATTTTTTTGTATAGAAAACTAGGTTGCTGCTGGAAGAGGTGTTAGTGAGGCCAGCAGGGGGTGCTCACCCTGTGGTCTGTGTGGGTCCTAACGCCCCAGTATAGTGACGGGGACTTTAAAAAGCACCGTCTTTCGGATGAGACGTTAAACCGAGGTCCTGACTCTCTGTGGTCATTAACAATCCCATGGCACTTCTCGTAAAGAGTAGGGGTGTAAACCTCTCCTCTCCACCTGTAGCTGGTGTGTGGTGAGCGCATACACTTGATTGGTTCTATGACTCTCTCTCCTCTCCACCTGTAGCTGGTGTGTGGTGAGCGCACTGGCGCCGTTGTCCTGTGGCAGCTGTCACATCATCCAAGTGGATGCTGCACACTGGTGGTGGTTGAGGAGACCCCCCCCCCCCCACACACACACATTATTGTAAAGCGCTTTGGGTGTACAACAATACACGATAAAGCGCTATATAAATGCATCATTCATTCATTCATTCATGTCACACTGTAGGATCTCAGTTGTCATTAATGTCAGACTGTACGACAGTCAAGATTAGTTAAAATGGGTAAATCGACATTAATCGGCTTAAGGTGAACATGTCAGACCAGCAATCAAAGACTACAGATTTTAGCCTGGGAGTATAGGAATTTTTTTAGGATTTTCAAAATTTGTCACAGATGACCAAATCATGGCCAAAATCGCACAGTGTGATCTGGGCTTTATCACCTATAAAGCCCAGATCACACTGCGATTTTGGCCATGATTTGACCAAGTGTGTCATTTTAGTACCACTAGTGGTATCAAAAGGAATTGCAATTATAACGAGAGTTTCCAAACAGTCTGAAGTTGCTCAGACAAGCTGAGCTGCATTAGTTTTCTCTGCACGCTAAACTGGCACTGGAGAAAGTATGAAGTTACACATTTGACCTTTAAGCTGTAATGCATTTCTTTAGTCATCCAAAGTGGACTTATCCCAATGCTGTTTTGCTTCCTTGCCACTGTTATGATGTCTGCAATTTTAGGGGCTCATCTTACAAGTTGATTAGCTGATATTGCTTCATGCATGAGCTCCACTTATTGACCTCAAGGGTGTATCTTACTGGATTCAGGGGTGTTGAACAGGCGGTAATTGTAGACTGGGTATTTTGGGGTTATACTGAATGACTCTTTTGATAATCCATATTATAAGCCATATTATATATAATAGACCTATGATTGTAGTTGAAGTTTGGCTTTCAAGAAAAAAAAGGGGTAGAGAGAGAGTGTGTGCATATACCCCCCCCCCCCCATATTTTGCATAACTTAATTATATTAATATTAATTCAAATAAGATTTAATTAATTATACAATTAAAGAAATGCTGAAGTTGGGCTTTCAAGTAAGTGAATAAGAGAATGGGTTCAAATATTTCACCCCCTATTACCCCCCAAAAAATTATATTTTGCATAAATTATATAATTATTTATATTATATTATTATTAAGTCGAGAGAGAAATGGTGCATATATTTTGCAGTTTCCCCTTTTGAAATTGTATTTTGCATAATTTATATTAAATTATAATAATTATATTAATGTTAATTAAAATACAATTGTATTAATTATAACATTCTAAGAGGGTGACAGAGAAGAGGGTGCATATATTTTGCAGTGTGTGTGTGTGTGTGTGTGTGTGTGTGTGTGTGTGTGTGTGTGTGTGTGTGTGTGTGTGTGTGTGTGTGTGTGTGTGTGCCTACTTAACCATATTTTGGGGACAAATTTGTACCCAAAAGTGAGGTAAACCTGACAAAATCTCCAAAAACCTCCATTTGGGAACATCCTCATTTGTAAAACGGGTTTAAAAATAAACTTAAAAAAGTTTTTTGTAATTGTAAAAATGCAGAAAGTCTCATGTGAGGGCTAAGTTTAGGTGTAGGGTTGATGTAGGGTAATAGCACATACAGGTTGTACAGTATAAAAACCATTACGCCTATGGAATGTCCCCATTGTGTGTGTGTGTGTGTGTGTGTGTGTGTGTGTGTGTGTGTGTGTGTGTGTGTGTGTGTGTGTGTGTGTGTGTGTGTGTGTGTGTGTGTGTGTGTGTGTGTGTGTGTGTGTGTGTGTGTGTGTGTGTGTGTGTGTGTGTGTGTGTGTGTGTGTGTGTGTGTGTGTGTGTTGTGTGTGTGTGTGTGTGTGTGTGTGTGTGTGTGTGTGTGTGTGTGTGATTATTTGTATTTATTGTTAATGTGCATTTTTGTGTGATTCTTGATTTCTCTGTAAAAGTCTGGATCTTGTGCAAAAACATCTGTCTGATGAACTATACAAGAAAGACTATTCAAAAACATTTTAGAAAGTTTTTAACAGAAAGACTTCTGCACTCAACTGTTTAGGGTCCCTTCCAAAATGGTGCTGCATGTGTGAATATTCACCGTATTTAGTGTGGTGTTCTGCTGTGATCTTCACATCTGTCTGATGAACTATACAAGTCACTTTATTAATGCTTCCATAGTAACTTCTCCATTTCTAATGAAAGCTGAATATAATTTATGTTTTTGCCCTCAAGCGAATCCACATAATATTCGTGTCTAGGATACCATCACTGCATCCAGCCGTGTTCACTCTGCTGAAAAGACCAGCATGGATTTATGGTGTACCAGTATAGCCAAATTTCTCCCTTGTGCTGGTTAAGCTATTAAGAAGCCTGATGGAGACACCAGCTACACCTGTCAACCACCACGTAGAAGAGCAGCCCGAGGACGGGGATTTTCTGTCACCATGCTTGATCTTTACTTGGTCAGTGATTCGTGACACAGAGGAGGAACCTCTTTGCGTGCTCATGCGTGCCTGGGCTCTTTGTTTCTGCTCGTGCTCCGTCTCTTACTCATGCCTGATTGCGTCCCGTCTCTCTCTGAGCCCTTCTGTCTCTCTCTCTGTTTGCCCATCTGTTTGGAGTTCATGACTCTACACCTGTCACCTGTACACCACGGGGTAGAAGAGCAGCCCGAGGACGGGGATTATTCAACAGCATCTATCTTTATCTTTAAGTGAACACAGAGGAGGGAACCTCTTTACATAATCGATGAGTGTTTATCCACGTCTGAGCTGTTCAAACACAGCGACTGAATCTAATTATATGTAGTGTTGTACAGTTACAGTTGCTAATTAGTTAATTGTTTATTGAATTAAATATACAACATCGATATGCTAGTTTGGTATTTTAGTATTTAGTTTTAGTAATTATTATAGTGTTATTTTAGTTTTTTTTAATTATTATAGTATTTATTGATATTTTGTATTAGCTTTTATTTGTATATGATTTATTATATTGTTGTTATATTATTTTACTTTGTATTTATAGTTTTCACCCAAATTTCTGATGTAAAGATGTAAAAAGATGAGCAATAGACTTTTTTCTGTTGTCATTCTTTGTAGTTTTATGTATTTCTATTTACCTTTAATATATATTTTTATTTTACTGTCTTTTATTTGTATATGATTTATTATATTGTTGTTATATTATTTTACTTTGTATTTATAGTTTTCATTTCTGATTTAGCCATTTTTATTCTTATTTTATTTCAGTTTTTTATGTATTTCTAACATGATCTTTAATATATATTTTTATTTTACTGTATATTGTGTACTTTATTTTGTTATTTTTGTACTTTTAGTACTTAAACTTATTTTATTTCAGCTATGTTTTTATGTTTATGATTTATTCAGTTTTTGTTAGTGTGTAACTGTGTTTTTGTTTGTTTGTGTTTTGTTTCTGTGTGTGCTGGTGTGTGTGCAGTGTGTGTGTGTGTGTGTGTGTGTGTGTTTGTGTGTGTGTGTGTGTGTGTGTGTGTGTGTGTGTGTATTGTGTGTGTTGTGTGTGTGTGTGAATGTGTGTGTGTGTGTTGTGTGTGTTGTGTGTGTGTGTGTGTGTGTGTGTGTGTGTGTGTGTGTGTGTGTGTGTGTGTGTGTGTGTGTGTGTGTGTGTGTGTGTGTGTGTGTGTGTGTGTGTGTGTGTGTGTGTGTGTGTGTGTGTGTGTGTGTGTGTGTGTGTGTGTGTGTGTGGTCAATGGTTTAGAAGTCAGTATGTGTTGTTCAACTCTACACAGCATTGATCTCCTGTCCTCACCATCATTACTACCACGATTAACTGTCATGGACGAGTAAAGAGACGGTATACAGGTCTGAGGAACCAAGTATGATTTCCATTTAGTCAAAAAAACTTGCCATTTTTAGTTTTGTGTTAAGGTTTCTGCCATTTTTATTGAAGGAACTGTGAAAAGCACAACTTATTAAATTGTGTTTGAAAAAAAAAATTTTGATCTAACAGTTGTTTATTATTTATTAGTTTGTTTTATTTTGGTTTTATCTGTTTTTTTATTTTTTATGTATTAGTTTTTTATTTTGGTTGTTTATTTGCTTAATTTGATCTGCTTATTATTTAATTATTTATTTAATTTTAATTCTGTGAAATTTTTACAGTTTAATTTAGGTTTAATTTTCTTATATTTATTTTATTTACATATTTATTTGTTAATTTCTTTTTGTCTATTTTATTAATTATGAATTAATGAATGAACGAATGAATGAATTGTACCAGCTATTGAGGGGAAAAAGCCAACAAATGCTAATTAATTGAATAATATTTCAAAGTTTTTCCAAGATGCACTTTATTAATTTGGTTAAATTAATATTCAAAGTGAGCAGAGCTGTAATCTAGACAAAAAAGAAGCCCAACTTTAGTTTTCATTTCTTTAACATTCTCGGTCTCTTTATTATTCCTATACTTCGGTTTGTTTTGATGGCTTTACTATTATCCTAAAATGTTGAAAATGGTAATAAAATAATGTTGGGTGGATGTGTGCGTGTGGATAGATCTGCGCGTTCAATAGACGTGTGTGTGCAACAGGTTTAAATTGAATCTCCAGCACAGTTAATATCCTTTAGCACACTGGCAATAATCTTTCACTTTACAGGATTGTGTAACTGTAACCAGCTCCAGCTCTAATTCCCTGATACTATGATTGTCTGACAGGCAATTAAGCTGCTGCCTGCTCCGGGGACGTGAGTGATTTGTGCTGTAGCGCTGGATCCGTGAAGCTCTGGGCTTTTACTAGTGGACTAGAGCAGTGCTGCGCTTTATTGATTTGAACACACACAATAACAAATGAGTGATAAACAGATCCTGTGAAAATAAACAAAGGGAAAGCATTCCATTCATATTTCAACAAAAAAAGAGAAATGTATTCATGGGAAATAATATACATTTATTAAAAACTAAAGCCATTTCAAATGTATTTTTTTATCTCTATTTTTTAAATGCATCTTTTAAGGGTTTTTTTGCAACAAAGAATAACATTATTATTTTATACCAATAACAATGGTTGCAGAATAACATTTTCAAAACAATTTTGAAAACATAAAAATAAGTTACGTTTATTTTTCAAAATGTTTTGAATATTACAACGAGAAATAGCATTTATTTAAAAAGTGGTTGGAAAAATAAACAAATTTAAATAAACAAACAAAAACAAATAAAAAATACATTTGCAATGGGTTAGAGTTTTTCGAGTTTTATTTTGCAACAAAAATTAAATTAATACAATTAATAAAAAAATAAAATGTAAAATTAACGATTAAAACAACTCAAATAAAAAATAAGGGTTAGTTTTTTTGTTTAACATTAACATTAAAACAATAAAAATAAACATAGTAAGAGTTAGTTTTTTATGTCAAGTTTTATATTGCAACAAACAATATTTATTTTAAAAAAGTACAAATAAATGTACATTTTTTTAAAAAGCAAAAATGAAATACATTTGAAAATACATATCAATACATATGAAATACAAAAAAATTTTTTTTTGCAACTTTTTCAAAAAGATTTGTATAAATGACTATCTAAAAACAGCCTTAAAAATGACACTGGTAAATTTATATACAAATATTTTATAAAAATATGAATATTGCTTTAGTTTTGTCATGCATCTTTGTCCTTTGTTTCTAAGTTTACTAATATCATTTTGTGTGCAGCTCAATCAATAGTTTATAATGAAAGTCCCGGCCCCGACCCCTCCTGTGCTTGACCTGGAGATGAAGAGACACGCTGTGAACGATCTCCCTTTAGGACCCTGCTGTGAATGTGAGCTGACGGCTCTTGTGAAGGTCATTTACAGCTCTCGTAAGGGTGATGTTTGGACTCACCGTAATCGATGAACGAGAGTGTGTGGGCTAAGCTTAATGCGTTCCCGCGTAACACTGATTCCGTCGTGGCCTACAACAAAGCATGTTTTACATGCCAGTCTGACGACTCCTTTATGAGAGTAAATCGTTATAAAATCAGTGGATTAATGGCATCTGAAAGAAAGGGGAACAGTACTTAGAGAGACGGAGGATAATGTATTGCTCAGCGCTCAGGAGATATAATGGACTTTTTCTCTGAAGAGACGTAGATCATGCCTCTTTTTTTGCATGCATTTGCATCTTTGACAGTTTTGAGACATTGTTGAGATCTCTATTGAAGTTTTCCATTTGCTCATCATTAATGCTGTTTTATTTGTATTTTTTTTTATTATGATTTCAGAGACATGACGCCATTCTCAAATGTGTTTCATTTAAGCATCAACATTGTCTCAACTCAAAATACTACATTTACTACATCAATATATTTTCAAATGTAATTTATTTCTGTGATCAAAGCTGTATTTTCAGCATCATTACTCCAGTCTTCAGTGTCACATGATCTTCAGAAATCATTCTAATATGCTGATTTACTGCTCAAGACACATTTCTGGTTATTATCAATGTTCAAAACGGGTGCACTGTTCAATATTTTTGTGAAAGCCATGATACTGTTTGATTTTCAAGGTTCTCTGAGGAAATCAGCATGTCAAATATAAATATTCTGTGACATAATGTCTTCTTTTGATCAATTTAATGCATCCATACTGAATAAAAGTATTTATTTATTTCTATACTTGCCAGCATACTGTTATTTTAAAGCCTTTTAAACTTTGTTTTCTATCTTTCAGCCCAGACTTTGTCAAGTTGATTGTGATCAGCTGTAGTTTTCTACTGCTCATCCCTGGTTTGATTGTGTTTCGTGACAGAGAGGGGAAGATGGTCGTACTGACCCTCGCGATCGGATTGGCCGAACAAGATGACTTTGCCAATCTTCCAGATCTACAGGAGGCGACAGCCAACAAAGAAACACCTCCCGCCGACAAAAGGTAATGGCTGTTTCCGTATGCAAGTCTCAAAATAAGTAGATAAATACATTTGAAATGGCGTCCTCTGGGCTAGAAGTCTCCTGTCTAGGAGCAGTTTTAGTCTAATACAGTGTTTTCTGGAAGGGGTTTGTTGGTGTTTGCTGGTTGATGCTAAAACTACTACATCTGTGGGGGGGGGGGGGAAAGGCATATTTCTCCATTGCTGGGCATTTAATAAACCCTACTGTGTCATTTCTGATACATGGGTTTCCTCTAAAGGCCTCTAAATTATAAACATGATCAAGATTTTGCTGAAGAAATGTTGTTGTCCATCTTCTACATGCCTTCTCTGATTGATAGTTTATATTTTTTAGCAAGTAAAAGGCTGTAAAAATGTCCACTTTCAGCTTGTGGTTCACGTGTCTTTTTGCTGTGAAGTCTTTAATGATTTATTGTTAGTAATATTTCAATACGAACACTTACTGGAGAGAAGCAACTTGGCTTTACTTGATTACAACGATGATCCATCAGGCTTTTGAGGAACATTTATTTGTTTATCTCTCAATCCTCATTGCATTAAATGTTTTCAAACTACAGAGCTTTGATCATAAACCTAAGCATTTAAATATCATCTTACTAAGACATATTTTTTGGAGATATACAGGGACACCTGATATTTATATGCATTTTGTGTGTGTAGCCTCCTATAATGTTATAAAATCTCATCGATTTACATTACAAACAATTCATCTTACACCTTGGCCATGTAAACATCAGCTTCTGCACCAAATTGGATATTTTTTGCTCAGTTTGATCCTCTGAATAAAACTTGTCCTCCTCAAGTACAAGCTTCATATTCTTACTATATCACACTATATGAGCCTATACTATCTGATTTATCAAATATGACACAATTTCATGAGACAATATTGTGTAAATGTCCAATACACTATGATTTTTGTGGACTCTTTCATGGCAGGCTTTACAGAATAGCTTTTTTTTTTGCAGTGCCAAATATTTCATTTTATCATAGTTGATGTTTATCGTGTAGAGTTGCCTGTTCTTTTTGGAGGGCGTTCAAAAGTGTGGAATGGGCCTATATTTGTGTCTGTCTGCTGCTGTTCTTGACGTTACATCTCAGCTTTTGGTTAGCGCCACTCGGTCGGTCCACAGGAAGTGGAGGTGACCAATCAGCAGTTAGTCATTGGCAAGTCTTTAAGTACGAGGTCCGTTTTTTTGCTAATGAAGTACTCCATCCACACAAGCTTATCACAAAATCAATGGTTGTCCTTGTGTGTTCTACCCGGTTATCAATCACCGTGTCAATGAGTCATACCAGTGAGTTTATTTTCTCTGCTCGTAACGGTTGACTTTGTTTTAAAGCAATAGCTCACCCAACAATGAAAGTTCCTGAAACGTTACTCAGCCTCAGGCTATTCTAAATGTAGATGAGTTTGTTTCTTCATCAGAACAGTTTTGGAGAAATGTATTATTACATCACAATTTGCTCACGGATGGATCCTTCATCTGCAGTGAATGGGTGCCGTCAGAATGAGAGTCCAAACAGCTGATAAAAACATGCAATTACACATTCAGATGAGATGACGGCAGAAAAAGCTACGGATATACTCCATTTGCCGCTTGATCTGTGCATATTGCTCTCCTGATTCAGATGAGATGACTTTTCCACTAAAGAAAGTAATATTATGGATAGAGGACTCAGATTTGAAATCCTTAATGATGGATTTGTTTTGAGTGGATTACTTGTGCATTATTGTGATGTTTTTATCAGCTGTTTGGACTCTCATTCTGACGGCACCCATTCACTGCAGAGGATCCACTGGTGAGCAAGAGATGTAATGCTACATTTCTCCAAATCTGCTCTGATAAAAACAAACTCATCTACATCTTGTATGGCCTGAGGGTGAGGACATTTTCAGCAAAATGTCCTTTTTGGGTGAGCTGTTCCTGTTATAATGACACTTTCTTATGCAGGAATAAGCAACAAATGTGGCTTTCCTGGAATTGGTTGGTTAGCATTACAAAAATGCAAAAAAAAATATTCATATGAGCTCTTGCTTATGTTGGTTTTTATTATTCATGTAAGTAATCTTATTGAGGTTTTTTTGGTCTTGAATCCTCGTCTGGCTCATTTGGTCTGTCATTTTGAACTTTTTTGCTATCATCACACATTCCCTTTGGTAGCGCCCCCCCCCCCTCTCTCTCTCTCTCTCTCTCTCTCTCTCTCTGTGTGTGATCTGTGTTTCAGCGAGGTGTTGGGATCGCAGTTGGGTTGTGCTCATTATAAGAGAGTATAGTCCCAACTAAAAATACACCCTCCTCCGTCTGGCTGAGACACGTATCACACACACACACACACACACACACACACACACACACACACACACACACACACACACACCGTTCTGGCTTCTGCCGGGAGAATAAGTCTTGACTCTTTAAACACACATCAACCCACACAAATACACACACAGCACTTTATTATCAGACACTCTCAGGAGTTCACAGTCTCTCAGATCAGTTAAACTGGAGTGTGGAGGTCTACAACAGGACAGATTTTTCCATCCTCCTCCAGCAAGTTTCATTCCCCACCCGCCCGGGAATTTTATTCTGTGTCCATCTGCTCCCAATTTATAATCATTTTCATCCCGTCTGCTCAGTCGAGGTCCATTCCTGCAATCTGCCGTGATCAGGGAAAACCTGGAAATATGAGATCGCTTTTAAATAATAATTTCCATGCGAAGTCATACATTTTTTTTATAGTAATACTAACAATACTACTGCTATGGGATAAATCATAAAATTATTTATTATTGTTGATGTTGTTGTTGTTTATAGTTTTAAAAGTATTATTATTATTATTCAATATTGACACCTTAAAACCATCAAAAGTTCATGAAATGCCATACATTTTCCTCAAAATGTTTGAAAATCCTAGCCAAAGTGAGGTTTTGGACAAAATCAACATAAATTATTTATTGGTATAAATACAAAAAATATTTAATGTTTTCTGTTCATGCATTTTTTACTTAATAAAATGTTTTAATAGTTTGTTTTGTCTTTTTTCAATGCTAAGTCATTTAAAATGACAAGGGTTTATGCTGATATTGTCTAAAACCTTTGGAGGACAACTGTATATTTATCATATTAGAGTACTGCATTGTTCCTCTCGCTTTCCCTGCATTCAAATCAGTTGTTATTGTTGTGCACTGTATGTGTAGAGTTATATCTCTGTGATGCATAGAGAACAGAACACGTCATATTCTTTGAAAGGTAAACAAGAAAGTCTAAATTATTTCAAACTATTAAATAATATAAGCAACCATCTGTAAACAGCATGAAGATTTCAGCACACTGACCGTCTCTGCTCCATAAACTCAGCCTCATGCTTCAAATCTGTAAGACTTTCTTTTATCTGTGGACACAAAGGAAAGTCAAATAGATATTAATGAGGTCTAAAATAGCATTGGACCCTACTGACTTTCATTGTATTGACAAAACATCTTGTTTTCCTCGGAAGAAAGGAAGTCATACATGTTTGAAATGACATGAAGGAGTAAATTATGACACAATGTTTCAGATGTTTTCGGATGAATGTTTCACATTTTCAGATGAACTGTCCTTTTAAAAGAATCACTAAATGTCATGTTTTTTTTATATAATACATTTATGGAAATGTGTCACAACTCTACTGGGAACTGTGTATTCACGTATGTATGATTGAAGAACTAACTAAATAACAACTACTCTCATAACTACTCACATCTACAAAAATGTAGTCCCACACTGAAACAAATCTAACGTGGTCCCACGAGAATCAAAGAGCGTTTGGAAGTCTTGATTAGCTCCGTCCTGCATCAGTCCTTCATGCCAAACGAGTATGTGTCAGGAACCGACTGCCCTCAGCTATTGTTTTCCACAAACCTATTAACAAGCAGTCATTTATCCTGGAAGGAAGTCCGCCTCTCGACGGCCTGTCCTTCTGCTTTATGTTGACATATTAGACTCCTTTAAAGAAACACAATAGCACCAGTGTAACAGTCAGCGGCCTGCGACGAGCCGGATGAGATCCACGAGAGGCTGGCTCGGACACGCCCACTCGGTTTCTGTGTCCAATCACGCTGAAGAATGACTGCGTGTGTTTACTTCTTGACTAAAGCGCGTTCAACTGCCTTGTTTCGTACTGTCTATAAGCATCAATCCCGACAGATATGGGACCTCATCTGTGACTGATCTGGGGCTCTACTCTGGCAGAAGATCGTACACTCATATAGTCACTCAGTGCTTATGTTAGAACATCTTTAGCATATTTAAAAGTTACAGCAAAGACATTATTTAATATGAATGCTGTTGTTTTGTACTTTCTATTAATCAAAGAATACTAAATAGATATATCGCAGCTTACACATAAATATTTAACTGTTAAAATATTAACAGTTAAATGTTGAACTGTTTCCAACATTGATAATAATCAGAAATGTTTATTGAGCATCAAATCAACATATTAGAATGATTTCTGAAGATCATGTGACACTGAAGACTGGAGTAATGATGCTGAAAATACAGATTTGATCACAGGAATAAATTACATTTTAAAATATGGAAATGGAAAACAGTTATTTTACATTGTAATAATATTTCAGAACATTGCTGATTTTATTGTATTTTTTATGTAATAAATGCAGCCTTTGTGATTTTAAGAATGAGCATAAGTTTAAGTTCAAAATTATTAAAAATATTAAAAAACAGCCCCAAACCTTTGAATGGACGGATATAGGATTTCAGTTAGCCTAATTATATTTGAATTAAAACATACATTTGACATCCAACAAATGTTGATTTGATCTAAAAGATTGCATTTTCACTCTCTGTTCTTTTATTTATTTATATGTTTGTTTGTTTTTATTATTGATGAGTGCTTCTCAAGCACATTGAACAGTAATTGACATACAGCCTGAAACTATAATACATTCTTTATAGAGTTGCATATAATATGCTTGTTTTTCTATTGCAGTTTGCTCTGTAACCACTTTTTCTTTTTTGAAATTTCATAGAACTTTAACGTTGATTGGAAAAAATCCAGTTCCCTTTGAACTGCCAAACGTGGCCCAATTCTGTATTTCACTATTTCAAAATGACAAAGTGACACATCTTTGTTAAATATTTCTTTAGCAGTCATACAAAAAATGCATAATGCATAATCAGAGTTCTGTGCTGTTCAGAATTCATTCAGTTTGAATTTGAGACAGATAGACAGACAGACAGACAGACAGACAGACAGACAGACAGACAGACAGACAGACAGACAGACAGACAGATATTGACAGACAGACAGACAGACAGACAGATAGACAGACAGATAGACAGATAGACAGACAGACAGACAGACAGACAGACAGACAGACAGATAGACAGACAGACAGACAGACAGACAGACAGACAGACAGACAGACAGACAGACAGACAGACAGACAGACAGACAGACAGACAGACAGACAGACAGATAGACAGACAGACAGACAGACAGACAGACAGATAGAACGCGTCTGGAGTTTTCTGTGTGTTCTCTGTGTGTCTGGAGCTCTGTTGGGGTAAGGTTCCTGTCAAAGCATCAGACTGTGATCAAAGCTCACCCTGGCCCTCCGGGGTCCGTCTGGAATGGTCGCCATGGAGAATGTCCTTGCTCTACTAATAACAGCCTTCAATCACTCCACTCAGTAGCCAGAGCACTGTCACTAGGGCAACAGCAGGGTTGTATTATAAAACAATAATTTTATTATGTATTATATGTATTATCATACAGCACACAAACCAAAAATCATGTTTTTTTTTTATGAAGTTCCTGTTTTTTTGTTTATGGACATAGCATAGCAGGACAATGCAGGATAAATGCAGACCTTGAGCCAAAAACTCATCACCAAACACCAATGACATTGTACATATGGGTACAGTGATTTCATACACTTCAAAACTGTTGCAACAGAGGTGGAAATATTTTTTTTAAGTACATGAATTATGTTTCCATCTTTGTTGCCACAGTTTGGAAGTGTCTTTTTCTCTTCTAAAGAAGGGGGTGTCCCAGTACTTTTGTCCATATAATGAATGTACAAGTCATTGGTGTTTGGTGATGAGTTTTTGGCTCAAGGTCTGTATTTAAAGTCACACCAGAGGTGTTCAGCTGCTTTCTGCAGACCAGTCAAGTTCTTCCACACTGACTGAATCATCATTTCTCTTTGATTCTTGTCTTATACACAGAGACACTGTCATGTTAGAATAGAAAAGGGTTCTGTCCAAACTGTTGCTATAAAATTAGAAGCACACAATTCCTATATATTATATGCTTAAACATTAAGATTTGTACTCATGGAAATTACTAAAGTAGTCAAACATTTCATTAGAAGGGGGTGACCCAATACTTTAGACAATATAGTGTATCTATCTATCTATCCATCTATCTATACATTGTTTATTCATTTATTTTGATTTTTTTATATATTTCATAATTAAAGTATATAATAAATTATATAATTAAATTAAAAAATAAATAAATAATAAAATATTAATAAACAATTTAATAACGTATTGTTAGAGCCTAGTATATGCTACTATTCAAATTTAGGTATCATCAAGATTTTGATTGTTTTTGAAAGAATTATGCTCACATAAGGCTGCATTTATTTGATCAAAAATACAATCAAAACAATAAAATAGTTTTCTATTGTTTTCTATTCCTTTTATATTTAAATATTTTAAAATGTAATTTATTTCTGTGATCAAAGCTGTATTTTCAGCATCATTACTCCAGTCTTCAGTGTCACATGATCTTCAGAAATCATAATAATATGCTGCTCAAGAAACATTTCTTGTTATTATCAATGTTGAAAACGGATGTGCTGCTTCATATTTTTGTGGAAATCGTGATACATGTTTACAGTATTCTTTGATAAATATAAAGTTCAGCTTTTATTTTAAAATTTGCTGCGACTTTTGATCAATTTAACGCATCCTTTAAAAAAAGTATAATTTTTTATTAATTTTTATTGTATTATGTGAGAAATAGAAAACCCAGTATGGAGTTAATGCAGAGTGATCATGCTTTCACTCCAATTAAACTCACACAGTTGGCTTAAATATTTTACTAATATAAAAAAAATACTCAAATATAACAGGGACTCGAACTTGTGAATGATTTTTTTAAATTAGCACATTAACCTAAACCTTCTGAACGTACAAACTTTACAAACATCATTGTAGCATTTACACTTGCGGCACATTGGAAAGGAAAAGTGCAATATTTTTTCTACTGAAAACTGTAGTTACAGTATATTAATAGCTTGGCTTCTTTACCTTTTTCTAAGCTGTTAGTAACTCCCTAACCCTGCTATCCATTACAGCATTTACGGCTGTCTCTGTCTCTCACACAGCTCATAAAAGCCTACGTCACACCAAAAGAGAAGTGCGAGACGAACTTGACTCCTCGGAGGATATAAGCAGAGAGGAAGAGTGAGTAACATCCGCTCAGACGCTGCCTTAACCTGCTCCCCCGACACCCGAGCTCTTCATCAAAGTGCTTGTACTCTGTGTTAAAATAATCATGCTCCTTTACGCTCTCGTTCCTCCGCCCTCCCGTGGCCCAGTTTGAAATGAATGACGGTGTAACAGCGCCCCGAAGCCACTCCCCGGGAGCCCTGCCGAATCGATCCGTTTGAAAAACAATAATGCATCTGTAGCAATATCCACCTGCCACAGCTCAATTGTAGCTTTCCATTATATTGTCCTGTGTGAGCCACTTATGAGTATGATTATAATAGCAGAAAGCACATTCGGATGATGTGTGCTCATGAGAGGACGAAGCTGTATTATGTTTATGGATCGGCATTGAGTAGCAAAGGCCATGTGGGTTTGTGAATCAAGCAGCGGGGCATCAGATGTAGTCTGTACCGCCAGTGGCCCCTACTGAGTGCTCATGCATTCGGAGTTTATTTGTTTCATGGTTAATTGTGCACTGCACACATATGCACGTCTCTCGTGTGCTTACGGTGCGGTGATGTATGATGAGAGCTACAGTGATGTGATGAGAGACGGTGGCCGCTGGGTAAAGGTGCAGCACTGGTGTGTGACTGTGAGTTCAGGAAACAAAGATTCACATGGTTTTTACATTTATGTATACAGATGCACAGCCAAAAATAAATAAATACATAATACAAACGTGAGCCTCCTTCAAGTGAGGATGTACATCTATTTATATATACCTATATTACTATGATATTGTAAAATAAAATATATTATTATTATTAATTTAGCTTACAACAGCATAATATTAATATTTCAATGGTTCCAATTTAGTAGTTATTAAAAGTAAATATATTTTATAATAATAATAGTAATGGTAATAATGAAACAAATATTTTATTCCATTTTATTATTGAAAATTATAATTGATTTTGCAGTACAATGTTCTCTTAAAATGTCTGTTATTTTTATAATAACAGTAACAATAATAGTAATATAAAAAATAATTGTTTTATTAATTTGTAATAGTTTATAAGTACATGACTAAATATTTCAATTATCAGCATGTATTAATAATACAATAATTTTAGACTAAATGTACAATAATATTGCAATCTATTATATAATATTACAACAATATTAGTTATATTTCTCTTATTTTAGTTTTATAATGATAATAATAATGAATACTATATTTTATTTTGCTGTTTTACTTTTTGATAATAATTAAAATTGTTGTTATTATTATTATCACAAACTTTTATTATTATTATTATTATTATTATTATTATGAAAACAACAGCAGTGTGCCTGTAAAGTAGACTGAGACGCATCTCACAACTGAAATGAACTAAAAAGAGATTTAATTTTTTTTTTATTGTATTTCACTTTTTGTTGTCCTGAAGTTATTCTTGTAAAGATAACAAAACACTTTTAAAGAGTAACTTGTGTTATTATTATGATTAAAATTAACTATTGATAGCAGAATGTGAGCAAAAGAGTAATTTGGAGATTGTAGAAGCCATTGATTTTTGGGGATATCTAAGCAGCAGCAGTATAAGATGCTAAACGTTGATCAAACATCAGTCCAAATCTCAATATATGACAAAACAATCACAACATATGTACAGCCACCTATATTTTGATTAATACAATATTGTAAAAGTGTATTTGTTACACACTTCTGTATTTATTTCATGTACCTCCATGATGTAGTAAGTGATGCTGACACAGTGATCTACAGAGTAGGTGTGTTCCTGTAGATATTGTGGCGGGAGGAGCAAACGACAGACACAGTGGGTGTGGCGTCAGGCCTCGGAGAGGCTTTTATTCAACAGAAATAATAAAATAGTGTCCAAAGGGGATGAAGTGTCCAAAATAAACAGGGGGATCTGGTGTCCTCGTCGTGCTGCGCGGGTTGTGAAGGAGGGGCAGTGTTCTGGAAGGAAGGGTCCAGGTAAGGGGCGGAGTCCGGTGGCCGCACGCGCTCCCCTCTCGGGTCCGGAGCGCGAGGGGCGGCGGCTTCCATCAGCGGCTTCGTCCTCCTTTGGGCCCGCGGCGCTTCCAGGGGTACGGCCCGGCATCCTGGCCCGTCAGCCGTCTCGCGGGTGCGGTCCTCCACGCTCGACGCTCCCTTCCTGGACCCACGAGGACACCAGCGTGCATGCACGGGGAAGAGACCGGTCTCCAGAGGAGAGGCGCACTCGGCATATAACAGCGGCGGTGATGAGGCTCCATTCACTTCAGGTGTGCCTCATCACACGCCGCCAGACCTGGCTGTTTCAGCGCCCCTCCTCTCTCACACACCCACTCCCGTCGGGAGCCTGGTGAAGGGCGGCGATTAAGGGACGGGGAGATGCTGACAATTAGGGGGAGGCAGCCGACTCGTCACAATATGTGTGCTGATTCTCTCATGAAGTAACTAAAGGATATGAGTTATTCTAGCCATCCACCTCGGCGGCACCAGACAACCGCCTGCCGAGAGTCCATGACAGACGATTAATTGTGGTGAAATCATTTGTACAGCAACAATCATAAAGGGCTGCTAAATTTGCACAGAATAAGCTATTGTATGCTATTAGTCAGAAGTCTGGCTTGTGAGAATAGAGCCTGTGGAGAGAGAGAGAAACAAGACGAGTTTCCTTCTCAAGATGTCCCTGAAGTGGAGCATCGTGACATAATGGATTTGAAGTGTTTTAAGGTGTGTGTCGTTTCCCAGCTTGCTGTTCCAGTCATGTATTTTTGTTTGTCTGTGCTGCTGAAATCATTGCACTGATTGTTACACGGGAGGCCGGGTACAAGCGACGATCCCTCGATATCCTGCCACTGTTGAGTGAACCGCTGCTGGGATTTAGGACTATAAGAACAAAGGGCTTGATAACACGCATCTTTTTTCTATATTCTGGTTTCACTGATGCTGTCTGAGCACTTTAAAGAGATATTTCATCCACAAAGGGTAATTTTGTCATCGTTTATTCACCTTCATGTTGTTCCAAACCTGTATGAGTTTTCACCTTCCACAAAAGGACAGGTTTTGAATAATGTGCTATGAGTCATTTGAAAAAGGTTTCAATTACAGAGAATAACTGGAGCTTTCATTGCTCAAAAAGAACACTGAAGCACCATAAAAGCATCACCATGTAGTCCATAAGTCTTCTGAAGTTGTGAGGTTTGAAGGAGAAGAATAATAATTTTTTATTTGTCACATACACAATTATACAGAGTATAACCAGCAGTGAAATGTGTTCTCTGCATTTAACCCATCCAAGTGCACACACACCCGGAGCAGTGGGCAGCCGATGCTGCGGCGTCCGGGGAGCAGTTGGGGGTTCGGTGCCTTGCTCAAGGGTCTCACCTCAGTCGTGGACAATTCCTGCCGGAGCCGAGATTCGAACCCACAACCTCGGTTACAAGTCCGACGCTCTATTCATTAGAGCCACGGCTGCCCCGGCAAACCCACCTAAATTGAGTTGTTCTCATTTTCTCCCTCACAAGGATTGAATCATTGAGTCAGTCAGTTGAACTTGAGAACCGAATCAATCAAATAGAATCAATGAAAAGTTATTTTCAGCTGAATCTTTTGATTAAAAGATTACAATTACATAATGTAGTCAAAAGAAAAAAAACAGTAAATAATTACATTTTTGTTTGTTGATAACGTGAAGATTCAAAAACTGTTCAAAGGTTTGGAGTCAGTCAGTGAAAGAAGTCTCACTAATTCTGCTCTTGTTTTATCAAACAATACAGTAAAAATAGTACAATATTATTACACTTTCAAATAAGTGTTATCTATTTATATATATATTTTAAAATGTTATTTATTTCTGTGATGCAAAGCTGTATTTTCAGCATCATTACTTCAGTCTTCAGTGTCACATGATCCTTCAGAAATCATAATAATATGCTGATTTGCTGCTCAAGAAACATTTCTGATTATTATCAGTGTTGAAAACAGTCGCACTGCTTAATATTTTGTGGAAACCAATATCTTTTATTTTCAGAATTCTTTGATGAATAGACAGCAGCATTTATTTGAAATAGACATATTTTATAACATTATAAATGTCTTTACTGTCACTTTTGAGTTAATACTTGATGATAAAAGTACTTTTTTTTTTTTTTTTATCAATCAGTCTTGCTGACCCAAAATTTTTGAACAGGAGTATATAATGCTTTCATTGTGTTTTTTTAATCTTTTTGGTCATTTTTGAGCTTGACCGCACCAGTCCTCCATTTCCTTTCATTGTATGACTGACGTGACCGGAATATTTATTACAGGTTCACCTTTCATATTACACAGAAGAAAGAAAGTCACACAGGTTTTGAAGCAACATGAGGGTCAGTAAATGGTAATGTAAACTGGAAGTTTTAGCTGAAGTGATATTAAATGTCGAGCTTTGGCAGTCCGATCAGTCATTTAAAAGGTTAATGAAGGTAAAACATCCGTCTTACACAAGATCAGACAAGGATTTCATGAAAACTGCCCACATATATCCAGTCATCTTCCTCATCGCTGTCCTCCTCATTGTTGCCAGATTCACTGCTGTGTGTCATTTCAGAGCTGAAGCAACGTGCTGAGACGGACAGCTTAAGTCACTGTCAGACACACACACACACACACACACACACACACATGAGCGTTTCACTATTTCCCTCTCGCGTTCACACACACACACACACACACACACACACACACACACACACACACACACACACACGTGCACAGATAGCGATGGAAGCGCTCAGCCAGAGAGGCAGGGCCGGGCCGGCTCAATATCACCCTCCTGGTGATATGGAAATAAAGAGCGGCCAAGTGTGACAGCCTTGGGCTTAGCGAGACACATGCATGCACATGACATAAATACAGCTTTAACTCTCTCCCGCATGTTTGGCGACAGGGTTCATGGAGGAAGACGGGTTAATGTGCGCTAGGCTACATGGTTCAGCGCTCCGCCGGTGCGTGATGCAAGTGTGTCCGACAGGCCATCGGCAGCTTTTATAAGGGATGATGGTCTGGTGCTCTGGACTGTGTCTGTCTAGGATATACGATGGGCTCTGTTGCATCATTCACAACTATAGAGCTTTAGATTAAGCATTTTTAAACTTCTTAATATGCCTTTTTATGTACAGTCTCAGAAAAAAAGGTACAAAAGCTGTCACTAGGGTGTACCCTTTCAAAAAGTCCTAATATGTCTATTTAGTTAGGCTACTACTACTAATATACTAATTTGTGCTTTTAAGGTATATATCTTTTGGGTGGGAATAAGGTACAAAGGTGCACGTTTTAAAAAGGTACCACCCCACTGACAGCTTTTGTACCTTTTTTTCTGAGTGTATAAACACTAGTTTTGTGCTGTGTGAGATAAATTGCAAATGATGACAATATTATCTTCAAGATTTGTTTTGTTGTATAGCAGTCTTTTTTGTACACACTTGTAGGGTAATATTAGCTGTATAAACCGAATGATTTATTACCGAATTATCACACAGGTGATGTTTTGAGCATGCTGGCTTTTTATTTTTTTTTTATTTGCTAAATGTTTCTCAAGAACAATTAACCTTGTCGTGTCAGGATAAATAAAGATATTATTTTATTATTTATTTATTACCCAAAAATTACATTTACATTTATGCATTTAGCAGATACTTTTATCTAAAGCAACTATTTGAAGTTGAAATTACTTAAAGAAAATGGGCCACTTTTAGTACATCTTTTCTTATTCTCATTACTGCAATGTCTAAAAATAACTAAAAACGGATCGAAAATTGTATTTTGCTTAAAGAAAATGAGCCCTATTTTTTTTATGTTGTGACATTGAAAATCTCATTCTCATTACTGCGGTGTGCAAAAAAATATCATATATTAGTCAAATGGATAAAGTGTTTATAAATCATGTTCTTGTCTGTACTGTCTTCTTGCTGTTTAAATAAAGGTATTATAATATCCAATAATGTAGTAGTAAAGAAAAAGGTGCATAATTTGTCATGAAACTGCAATGCAAAAAGCCTAAATGGTCTTACATTTCCTTCAAATGGCATAATTTTCTCAAATTTTTCCTTTCTTTATTATTTTATGGTAAAATATAGTGGGAATATGTTTTCATGTGATTCACTCAAATGCTCTTATTATTCAGTGAAACTGCAGTACAGACTTATATGTATTTGCTGTGTTTTCACAGTGTTTAATGTGCATGTCACATTGTCCACACATATTTTCTAGGACAGATTTAAATCTAGGATTTAGATTTACGCTAGTGTTGTTGATGAGAAATATAATATAATTCTGAATTATACAACATTTCTTCATCAGCCTTTTTTTCCAACCTTCATTGCCAAACGAAAACCAGAGTGGTTGCATAACTCTGTGACTTTAAGGATCGTGTGTGTGTGTGTGTGTGTGTGTGTGTGTGTGTGTGTGTGTGTGTGTGTGTGTGTGTGTGTGTGTGTGTGTGTGTGTGTGTGTGTGTGTGTGTGTGTGTGTGTGTGTGTGTGTGTGTGTGTGTGTGTGTGTGTGTGTGTGTGTGTGTGTGTGTGTGTGTGTGTGTGTGTGTGTGTGTGTGTGTGTGTGTGTGTGTGTGTGTGTGTGTGTGTGTGTGTGTGTGTGTGTGTGTGTGTGTGTGTGTGTGTGTGTGTGTGTGTGTGTGTGTGTGTGTGTGTGTGTGTGTGTGTGTGTGTGTGTGTGTGTTGGTGTCAGAGGGCATTTAATTGCAGTGGAACGTAGACTAATTGAATTGTAAATGAGGTGTGCGGTGTGATCAAATGAGAGCAGCAGACGGGGAGATGTCAGCGGTGTCTTGACCACGTCTCCAAACAGCCTTACGCTCCTGCAGCTCCTCTCTGGACACATTCATCCAACAGCATTTCACAAATGACACTTAGACATCAAATATGACTCATAACAACAGCAGCACTGCACACGATGTGTTACTTTTGATTGATTCTGTTTATAATTTGTTCTTATTTTGTAATAATGATAAAAAACTGCATCTTTTGAAAAGCCACATAAATTACTGATATGTAATTTATGAATTTGTGGGTGAAAACACATCACCATTGCTAGATCATTGATATGTGGTTGCTACTGTGTTCTAGTTGCTTACAGGCCCAAGTCAAAGTCTCTGTGATGTTCTAGTCTGTAGAAACAGCTCGGGTTCCTCCTTCAGTGTAAGTCTATGAAGTGACTAGACTTAGTAAGTTAATTAGTTAGACTTAGTAAGTTAGGACATAGTCATCCCAATTCCATGCAAAAAAAATGCAGATTTGGCAACCCTGCATCCAACACGAGCTGCATCCAAAGTGATTTAAATACTCTGATGTGTGAAAATTCTATTCAATATTAAAATGTTTGCGTGAGCAGGCAGTAATGGTCAGACATTAAGCAGGTGCGGGATTAAGAAAACAGTCCCGCGCAGGGCTTTAATACAAAAACGCACACAATGAATGGAGCAAAAGCCGAATCCCGGACATTTTGGGTGATTTAGAAATCCCGGCCGGACACATTTTTTAGGTCCAAAAAGAGGACATGTCCGGGGAAAAGAGGACCTATGGTCACCCTACCTAAATATGAGCCGTAATAATAGTGAGTTGTGCACCAGAAAGCACTAATTAACTCTAAAGAGACTGAGAGAATGCTTATGGGCCCAATAAAAGATGAGAAGCACAGAAAAGTCTTAAATTAGATCACAAAATCAAACTTCAGCATGTTAATTCATGTGAGAAATACCTCAGGTAATACAAGTAGCTGAAGGCTTCCCCCGCAGAGGCTGGATGAACCCGAGCACCAGAAATAGAATACTAGTCTACTGCATAATGCCTGCTGTTAAAAACAGACTCTGAAACAATACAGTATGTGCTATTCCAGGATAAACGATTCAACAACTACATTGTCACATGACCTCATTATACATGTTTAATTCAGCAAGTGGCATCCATTTTTTGTGTATTTTGAACTAAACTTAGTTTGTGAAGGTGCTGTTTGTTTGAGCGTCCCTGTTTAGGCAAACTTTATGGAAAAATGTCACTCATTCTCTTCTGCGGGTCAGATCAAGGAGTCAAAAAAGATACAACTCCTATAATGTCTATTCTGTTTGTTGCACTAACAATGGTTAAGCATGTTGCATTGTGGGATACAGTATTCCATGCATTGTGTTCTGCACGGTTTGTAAATATATTAGGTGACCTGGGTGTTCTGTATATACCGAAAATTTAAACAATGCGTTCCGTATACATTAAAATTAACTTAACCTTTATCGTTGACAATTATGTGTCAGATAAAAAGACCAAAAAAAAGTTTTTAGTATTTAATAAAAATTAAAAATAACATTTATCCAACATCCTGCCTAATGTCACTATGAAAACAAATATAGTGAATGTATCTCTGTATGTGCAAATGAATGCTTATATGCATAACATATAAACCTTACATTAAAAAACATAACTCCTTGTACACTGTAATAAAGAAAAACCAAGGTATAGAAATTAATGCAAAATATAAATACTTGCATGACTTTTCTAAAATTTACAGAGAAGGTAAAAAACAATCAAATGTCAGTTATGCACTAAGAAAAATATGAAAACGCTTATGCATTTGAGATGCTTTTTTTTTGGATGCATTTTGTCAATCGAAATTAGTTATTCACAGCTGTAAAGGACTGATGGATGTTTTCCATGATGGTACTCATATGCTATTAATTGATTTAAAAATGTGTTTATTATTTTCATTATCTATTTTACCGTTTTAGTTGTTGTTAGTTTTAGTCTTACACTGTGTCAAATGCATCAAGGTTTCATCGAGTATTCCAGTTTTAGAGCAAATGCAGAACCTGGTATGGTTTTTGATAAGAGTGCCACATTTTTTGTGTCGTGGCATGAGCTCCAAGCTGAAAGAAGCACTTGTTAAACTCTCCACATATCATCCGTCAAGCGATGCTGTGGTTTAGCACCAGTGGATCCAGCAGATCACTCATATGTGGGTTTCTGTTCTCCACAGGCGGTTGGATATTCATGGAAACATCGTCCATCATACAGCGACCATCTTTGGCGTCTCACCCTCAGTCTGTCCACATGTTGACAGTTTAGCTCCATGCATCATGCACGTGTGTATCAACACTTCTCCTCATTGTCATGCTCATATCTCGCTCCGTGCCTGCCTCATATGTTCACTGCTCTCATCTCCACCCACCCCAACCCTTCAGTCATCCATCCTAGTCTTCTCTTCCTTCTTCCTCTAAATGTATATTGTTTTCTCCCATTTCACAGCACGTTGCAGCTTGGCGCATTAATATAGAGTTCTGTTGACGTATCAGCTATTTTACAGCTTCAAATGTGACTCATCCAACCAGAAATAAATCTGTTTTGTAACATGTTTTCTTGTTTTGTTTTAACTGAAGTGTTTAACAATGCGAAGCACTTTCAGTTTTTGCACTGATGCCAAACGTATCATTCATTTGATGTGAATAATCTTTTTGGTTTGCGTCCAAGTTCCAGAATAAATAAAGGGTTTGGAAAGTATTTAATTTTATCCAAAAACAGTATTTAAGATTACCCAAAACAAGAAATAATATACACAACAATTCAAAAGTTTGGGGTCAGCAAGGTTTAATTAAAAACAATAAAAACAACTTGTATTTAGCAAGGACACGTTAAATTGATCAAAAGTGGCAATAAAGACACTTTTATGTTCCAAAAGACTTCTATTTCAAATAAATGCTGTTCTTTTTAACTCTGTTCACCAATGAATCCTAAAACATCACAGTTTATACTAAAACTGTTTTCAGCTATTACTATATATGTAAGGAATAATTGACGACGGGCCGTTTAATTATTAGAAAAATAACGCGAAGCGGAGTGGCCGTTACACCTCGGGTGTGCATTATTTTTCTAATAATTCAACGGCTCAGAGTCAATTATTCCGCTTATACTTCGGTTGCCACACTTCAAGACATCGATCAGATGATATATTTCAAGGCATTCGTCTGGTTTTTCTACTTCAATCGCTATTGTGAGTAGAATTATTTCTTCCGCATCTCATCCAACGCCTCCCTAATTCCAAAACGTCATTTTAAACCATAGCGGAGGCTTGAGCCGTTGATAGCAGACTAATGCAGTTAATACAGTTAATAACTAAGTTATGAGAGAGAGAGAGGAGAGAGAGATTAATGTTACCTCTGTGAGTCAGTGATCGGCAGCAATGTCTATAGTGAGACTTTAAGTTAATTTTCTTCACGAACAGAGCCGTTGTTGTTACCTCGCTTGTGAGAAGTCATGTAGTTTTTAAGTTCTTAAACTATGTTACTGATAAACTCGTCAGAGTAGTGCTAACTACATTAGCGCTTATGTTACGGTGTGTGTAAACTATATGTGTGTCTGTGAGGGAGAGACCGAGAGCGGGAGAGAGAGAGTAGGCTATGTGCTTTCCGTACATAATAAAACGCAATTTGAGGCAAAAACATGGACAAGATCTGTCGATTTTATCCTTTTGTTTACTGTATTTATTTGTTTGGCCAGTGTCGTTGTGGGTTTTGGTTATTTTTCTGTTGTAAATCATCTGGCGAAGTGATATGGTCATGTAATGCGGTCACTAGAGCTGCCTGAAACTACGCTCGCCGTGCGTTTCCCTGAAAATAATTACACGCCTCAGAACGTTCGTCAGCCAATCAGATTCAAGCATTCAACGGCCCGTTGTATAAGCTATAGTAATGTAACTAATGTTTCTTGAGCAGCAAATCAGCATATTAAAATAATCTCTGAAGGATCGTATGACACTGAAGACTGGAGTAATAATGCTGGAAATTCCAGCCCGATCTCATGGCAATTCGTACATATTTCACGAGGTGGCTAATTCAATTTGTCAATTTTAATTGAATTTGTATGAATGACCTACACCTAACCCTGCCCCTAAACCTACCCATCACTGGGGTTTAGACAAATCGTACAAAATCATACAAGTGAGGTTGTACAAATTCGTACAAATTAGCTACCTCGTAAAATGCGTACGAATTGGTCGTGAGATAGCGTTGGAAAATTCAACTTTGCATCAAGGAATAAATTACATTTTAAAGTATATTGAATTAGAAAATAGGAATTTTAAATTGTAGTAATATTTTAGAATATTTATGTTTTTACTGTATTATTTATCAAATATAAAAATTTGTCAGCATTAGAGACTTATTTTTAAAAAGAAGAAAAATAATCGTACAAACCCCAAATTTTTGAATGGTAGACAAAATTCTAGACGAACAATATGTTCTTAAAATATCCATTGACATAAAATGACTTCTAAATGGTTTCGGTCTGTGCTATACTGAAGTTCAGACCCTTCTAGGTGGCTGTTGGCACACTGAGTGGCGGCTGATGTCAAGCTGTCAGGACACATGAGTGTGTCAAATTAACTTTTTTACTTGGTAGCGCTGAATTTAGGAGCAGGAGCACACACTGAATATTAAGGAGCAACACAACTGCCAATTGAGCAAGGGCGGGCAACATCCTGATGGCTTCAGATCCTCAGATACATGCAATGTACAGAGGCAAGATGAGAAGAAAATGTCTCAACAGTTCAGAATACATTCATATAGACACTCCCAATTCAATATTTAGGATTTAATTTCTATATTTCGCATAGTGAACAGCTTGCTCAGGCTGCTACAGTATTTTCATCTTCAAGTCAATGGCTGTTTACAGACTTGGTAATATTTCATTTTTGGAGTGCGGTTCAGTTCCAAGTAGGGGTGGGCGATATGCCAGCATTTCACGATTTTATCACGATTCTTGTCATGTTAGTTTTACCAGTTTGCTGAGCAGTACGGCCAAATGACAAAGCCTTTCAAGGTAACAAAATACCCAAGATAAATTTTTTTTTCATTATTTAATCTTTGCTATGAAAAAATAAGAAAAAAGATACACATGTGTTTAATTTTCAGGTACAATAGGCATATTTAGCAGGAGCATTCAAGAAATTGAATTAACAAATACACACTATATAGATTGATTCCTATTAAAGCAAGAGTAGTGAGTTATGTTTTTCTGTGTTTTGTTCTTTTAACATTAAAGAATAAATTGTATCATCTGTCTGTCAAATAGTGTTTTATATTATACCATTATTTACTCACTCAAAATTAGTTTTAAACCTGAGTTTCTTTCTTCTGATGAACATGCATGCTATTTTGAAGCTGTCCATAGTGACTTCCATAGTATTGTTTTATATCTACTATCAAGTCATAGTGTTCAACACATGAAATGAATACAGGTTTACAACATGTGAGTGAGTAAATAATGACAGAAATAAAATGTTAGGGTGAACCATGACAGTCGGCTACATGTTTAATTCTGTCCCTTTAAGCTGCACGCATTAATATACAGGCACGCATCCGTTCGGTTTAGAGTCTATATGTAAACCTTGTGTGACAGTATTAGCTGATAACTTAGTTGAGTAATCAGGCACTGTTAGACAGGCTAAAGTTTCGGGTGCACGGGCTCATTTTTTTAACCTGCTTTAACGTGGCAATGCTGTGCAGTAATTCGCAAACGTTTAGTTTAGAGTACCACGACAATTATTTGCACTACAAATGCTCCCAAATATATTCGCACAGATTACAAGCATATGCACCAAAATGGTCGCAATTCGAATGCGATGTGTCTCAGTTCAGAGCAGGACTCTCAACAACACACATGTGTACACTTATACAGCAAACACCTCATTAGTTTATGTGGTTCTGCTACTATGATAGTTACAGATAACCTGCCTGAAGGCCACAGAAGCACATGGCCACAGGTTTATATACTCTGCTCTGAGTGTAATGAAATGCTCACAGGTCTGTCCTTGGCTGTCATATACAGTGCTTTAATCATAGATTGCTTTATCAGCTGGATTCTGGCTATTTTTAGATTATTGCATTGGCTGATAATTTCTTTTTTTTAAAAACTATAATAATACAATAGTAATAAAATTGATTACAAAAATAAGTAAAAACATTTATAAAGTTCCAATTTCAAATAAATGCTGTTCTTGTGAACTTTCTATTTATCAAAGAATCTTTGAAGAAGCATATTATTATGATTTCTGAAGATCATGTGACACTGAAGACTGGAGTAATGATGCTGAAAATTCAGCTTTGCATCACAGGAATAAATTACATTTTATAATATATTACAATAGAAACCTGTCTTTTAAATTCTAATAATATATCCCAATTTGACTGTTTTTATCAAATAAATGCAGCCTCAATGAGTGTAAATCACTTAAAAAAAAAAAAACTTTTATTAATGTAGTGAATTAGGTACTTTACTAATAAGAAGATATTTTACATTTTTGTATTATAATTATTTTAGGTATTTTAAAAAGTTATTTTTATGTTTATTATATGTATTTTTTTTTACTTAATGGATGCAAACCAGTTATTCAGGTCAAATGAATGAGGATTTAATGACTAAATGTCAATGTAACGAGGAAGGATACAGATCTACAAACCCTTGGCCGTTGGATGTGTCCTGACCAAAAAGAAACCCCCAAATTTTAGTGTTAGTCTGTTGGTCTGGGCAAGTATATAGCCATGTGCTTCTAATGCTGTCCGTGCAAAATGCACTTTACCAGTCCTTTACTGAGCAACACAGTCTCATCCCAACTCGTCACATATTGAAGCTTGGTCAGGACCGTTTTGGTGCTCAAGGTACCTCCTTTAGCATCCCTTTTCGACGTGAAAAACAAACGTCTGTTTGTGAATCCTTGTGCAGGCTGTGATTGCAGGGCTGTCCAGGACTACATCCAAAACCATGCTGTAGTCCTGGAGGCCGGCAGCCCGCATGTTCACCCTCACAGTGGTGTAGGTAATGTGAACAGAGACCCTGTTAAATGGATTCGGGAAGACAGCTGGGCCACACTGGGCCACTGAGCATGTCCAGACAATCCCAATCCCACTGTGAACTGAGAGGAGAAAGTGTTGTTGTAGAATAAAGCAAAAAACAACAGAATCTCTCTAGTGAACAGCACCATGCTGAAAGAGCAACGGCTGAGCAATACAAATGTTTGTCTGGAAGCAATAGAAGGACAAATTCTAGTGTTCAATGAAACACATCAGCGATTTTAACCACTTAAGCCAACCGTGTCAGAGGTTAGAACGATTTTTGTGCACGTCAGCTTTAATCTTAACAAAATAACAAAAGCAGCCAAGAAGTATTCAAAATGTGTTATTTAACTTACAATCTACAGACTTTACAGTTACAGGCTTTTTTCACTAAATCTGTCATTTTCTGTTGCCGTTTGTTTGGGAATCCTTGTTTAGGACAATAGGAATATTTGTGGCCGTTTTGAATCTAAAGCTTGTGATTAAGAGATAATATGAGACTTCTTCACAAAGGATTGTTGAAAGCAAAAATGCAACATCATACTTTGTGAGAGAAACCAGGCACTTTTTTGGAATCAGCACCTTTAAATTAGAAAGGAACAAGTATTGGATTTCAGTCAACAAATACGATGCTCGGCGGTGTTGTAATATTTTTAAACATAACATTAAATTGATCACAAAAACATATTAAAGGCAGTTAAAAAATGACAAAATATTTCAAATAAATGCTGGACTTTATCAAAGAATCTTTCCAGAAAAAAATTGAATAAAGAAAAAACAACAGAATCTCTCTAGATTTATCTCTTGTGAAGTGGTATCCTTTATCTCAATGAAGTGTTCCTGTGGCTCAGTGGTAGAGCATTGCGTTAGCAGCGCAAAAGGTTGTGGGTTCGATTCCCAGGGAACACACATAATGAAAAAACAATGTATGGCCTGAATGCACTGTAAGTCGCTTTGGATAAAAGCGTCTGCTAAATGCGTAATGTGTGAAGTGTAAATTCAATAAAAATGTTTATCAGGGAAGAGATAGAAGACCAGAAAGACAAAGTCTAGTGTCCAATGAAACATTTTAAACAAATCAACATGGACGCTTCTAGCCCATTTCTACATTTGTTGCTTTGATATTCAGCTCCAGAGACGAGAATGAATCCACTCTTCGAAATCCCGAACTCCCATGTGCTTAAACGAGAAGCTGGAGTATTCAGAAAAACACAGGGCTTCCTCCCACACACATCCTCAGCTCTTCTTCACCATCCTCACCGTTATCAACACGATTTGCTGCTCTGAAGAGAGCTGGCCACTCTAATGATGCTCTACTGGGTTTGTTCCTCTGTGTCTCACCCACTCTTTCTGACATTTGTTTCAGAGAAATGATATCGCCTTTCCACTGTGTGGCCGAATTGCCAGTAATGATGATGATAATTGCAGACTCATGGAGCATGGCTGAGATTTACTCCCTTGAATTAATGAATGGTGGGTACTTGGAAGTGTTGCTTCAAAGTAAATTTCAGGGAAACAACATTTAACAGATTGCCAAATGACCCTGGGATGGAATAACGTCTTTCAGGGCTTGGTTTTGGTTTGTTTTGGGAACAGCTCTCAACAGGTGGAGACAGGGTCTCAGGGTCTGGGCAAGTGGTGTGTTACACATGTATATAGCCATGTGCTTCTAATGCTGTCCTTGCAAAATGCACGGATAGCATTAGAGGGTCTAACATGAACTTTGCCACACCAGCCAACAGCAGGTTAATTCAATTCTGTTTTACAATAGTTTTTCCACTGTTACAGTGGGGTTGTTATCTATCTATCTATCTATCTGTCTGTCTATCTATCTTCTATCTATCTGTCTGTCTGTCTGTCTGTCTGTCTGTCTGTCTGTCTGTCTGTCTGTCTGTCTTCTGTCTGTCTGTCTGTCTGTCTGTCTGTCTGTCTGTCTGTCTGTCTGTCTGTCTGTCTCTGTCTGTCTGTCTGTCTGTCTGTCTGTCTGTCTGTCTGTTCTGTCTGTCTGTCTGTCATGTATGTCTGTCTGTCTGTCTATGTCTGTCTGTCTGTCTGTCTGTCTGTCTGTCTGTCTGTCTGTCTGTCTGTCTGTGTCTGTCTGTCTGTCTGTCTGTCTCTGTCTGTCTGTCTGTCTGTCTGTCTGTCTGTCTGTCTGTCTGTCTGTCTGTCTGTCTGTCTGTCTGTCTGTCTGTCTGTCTGTCTGTCTGTCTGTCTGTCTGTCTGTCTGTCTGTCTGTCTGTCTGTCTGTCTGTCTGTCTGTCTGTCTGTCTATCTGTCTGTCTGTCAATGTCTGTCTGTCTGTCTGTCTGTCTGTCTGTCTGTCTGTCTGTCGTCTGTCTGTCTGTCTGTCTGTCTGTCTGTCTGTCTGTCGTCTGTCTGTCTGTCTGTCTGTCTGTCTGTCTGTCTGTCTGTCTGTCTGTCTGTCTGTCTGTCTGTCTGTCTGTCTGTCTGTCTGTCTGTCTGTCCGTCTGTCTGTCTGTCTGTCTGTCTGTCTGTCTGTCTGTCTGTCTGTCTGTCTGTCTGTCTGTCTGTCCTGTCTGTCTGTCCGTCTATCTGTCTGTCTGTCTGTCTGTCTGTCTGTGTCTGTCTGTCTGTCTGTCTGTCTGTCTGTCTGTCTGTCTGTCTGTCTGTCTGTCTGTCTGTCTGTCTGTCTGTCTGTCTGTCTGTCTGTCTGTCTGTCTGTCTGTCTTGTATATATAGCTAACCCTTGAGAGACCTTTTGTCTCTAATTTTTTTGCAAATGTCTGATCTAGCATCAGATCGATGTTATCTCAAAGCTCCTTTATCTGTCAGACCCTAAAAGCTCAAACGGAGTTAATAGCAGCCATGTGTTGTTATGTGGAGAGATTTAGTGCTCAGATTTCGGTGGAAAGGTTGCTAGCGTGTGTTTTATTTTTGTCATTCAGGCCTAAACTGGAATTGAGATTCAAGGACTCACTGAAAACATTTACCCAGCCTCATATGTTTCAGATCTGTATGATATTGTTTTTCATTTGAGCACAAAATGATTTTTAAGCTATTTTCCATTTGTTGTTATTGTTTTCATAGGGCTCTCGTAAAATTTAGATTGTAAATTTAGTACCTGGAGTTTGAAGATCAGTAATTTTGGAAAGTGTTGTGCCTCATTGATTCACTGACCATTTGTTGAAAAGAAGCTAAGAATTCTCTTTTTGTTCTTATTCGGTTTTCTTTCTTTTTTTCAGTTTCGGGCTCTATTCAGTGAAGTTCTTCATTATTCTTTCCATATCAAGCATTGAAATAATGGCAATGTCAGGCTATTCCTGCTGTTCGTTTCAAAATCTTTTTGCTTATGAATTGTGCACAACACAGTTTATTAATAATCACCCAGCTGGCCATCTCCTGTCACCCAGAGAGCCACACGTCAATCTAGATCCAGGCTGTATTTTGGTACCTGATGTAGTTGTCATAGCACAATATATTCACTCTCCCGTAGGTCACTTTGCTAAGAAACCGCCTGCCAAGAAAATGAATATGAATGCAAATGCAATCATTTTGTTTTGCTTTTAGTACAATGTTGAACTTGGTATCACAATAGAACCTCTTAAACATGCTCTCGAAGGTTATAACAACCTTAGCAGAGTCCGCTGGTTAAAATCTGATGCTTACACAATCTCCATCCAGCCCTGCGGGAGACATTAATGCAGTGAAGTCTGCGATGACCTCCTGATCTTCCACCAATGGAAGGATTTTAGATATAAAACCTTAAGTATGGATGCGAACAAAGGCCGTATGTGTTCCAGATTGCCCTACGGTTACTCGTTTATGCTTATGTAAAAATCCACAGGAAACCTTGGATATTGCATAATTGATATGGTGGGAGGAAATATATAGTAACTTGGGATGTGAACACTGATGTGCAGCTAAATGTATGTCTTGGAATATCTGAAAGAAACATCAATGGTTTCTAGTAGTAATACAAATACTGCGTGAGATCTGAATGTATTCCTATTTTGTTCTTCATTGTGTTTATAATATATTTACATGTTATTCGAGAAATGTTTCTTCTTGCTTCCCCTCTGAAATGACTTTCTTTTTTGACTGACGTCATCTAGGCATTTAAGCCAACTAATTAATATTAACCAAATAACCAAAAGCCTACGAGCTATTGAGTCATTTGCCAGGGGTTTTCAAAGTCAGCATGAAACAGAAATTGCCATCATCTTTTTAACTTTTTAAATGAGAAAAAAAATGTTGGATTCGACTTGATTTTGAGAATTTATTGAGAATTGAGTATTTGATTGTTGTTGTTTGCTAATATCCACAATCTCATGTGGCTGGCTTTTGGAAAGTATGAATTATTGTCCTGGACTAGTGAACATGTCCTCTGAGAACAGAAGAGATGTGGTTGCGAGAGGGATGGAAAAGTTCCTGTTTTTTATTAAAGATTATGAAGGCATATGAATAAAAAAAAATGATGTGCATTGTTAAATAATGTATTATTAACTGGGGCTTTGGATGGTGCTATTTTATCAGTAAGAAACAAAACTCAAATCTGTACATTCCGCAATTCATTTCTAATTTCTATTTGTTCAGTACCTTTCTAAAAAAAAAAATAACTTTACTGGTTGTATATGGCTCTATTTTCTGTAGAACTGTTTTTATTAGTTGGTAGGAAAAATTGTAACTTTTAAATAGTAAAAAAAAAGTATCATATCTGGGGGTCCTTGGCATGAAAGGTTTTAAAGAACTCCACTGCCTTGTCAAAATCCCTCCTCAAGAATGAGTACCGTGTTGTTTTAGGAGAAAATTAGTCAAATCTAAAATGAGATTACTTTCTGGTCTATATCGATTATGTTATGAAAAAAATCCTTGATTGAGTCTTAATTAAAGTTTACCAGCAGTTTCTGAGTGAAAATAGTCTCTGTACCTTTTCCACAGAAGAAATTCAATTCAGTTCACTCAGTTCAGTTATAAATCTTAGATTTAGACATTTTCAGTGAACTATTTTAAAGGGGGTTGCTAAAAAGAACATTATTGTTGTGTATTTGCTGTAATGCAATGTGTTTATGCGGTTTAAGGTTAAAAAACATTATTTTCCACATACATTATGTACATTATTGTTGCTCCTATATGATCCGCCTTTCTGAAACGCGATGGTTTTTACAAAGCTCATCATTCTGAGAAGCAAGGCGTGCTCTGATTGGCCAGCTCTCCAGTGCATTGTAATGGACCGAATACATCAAGAGTGAGATGGAAATGTTATGCCCCCTTACCACATTGACGAGACAAAAACAATAAAACCCAAATAAAGGAGGCATTTGCTGCACTGATTATAATGACTTATACTGTCTTTTTACACTTTGCGTTGCATAGCACCACATAAACATTACCATGTCTGCATTTGTGATCTGAGAAACGACAAACATCAAGCACTACACGACACGGCTCAAAACTCACGTTTGAATCATCAGTGGCAAAATCTTTAAATAAGATAACGTGCTAACAAGCTGTGAGTAAGAAGCTCAGACTGTCCTTGCAAAGCTGGAAGTGCCCCACTTTATAGAAACAGCCTTTGTGCAAGCCAGCATTGTAGGTTCAGGAAACAGTCCTCTGTAAAATGCACTGCACACACTCTAATATTTGGGTTGAACTGTTCTGGAACAGTGTTTTAAATACAACTTATGCACTGATTTCTAGTTGTGTCCTCTTTTGGAAGCCCAAACAAAGTAGTTTTGCTTTCACAACGAAAACAGCGTCTCCAGGACATGGCCCCGGCGGCAGCAGTAATAATACTACAGCGAGAATAATAGTTCCGCCTTCTTTCATTGCGTATACATTTGGGCTGTTTTGCAAATATTCCCACATCGTGATGTAGACATGTGGGAGCGTGTGTAAATGAGGCATTTTAGGGAGGTGTGGACAAGTCTTAACTTTGATAAAGAATATCTCTTTGGTTTTGAGACTTTAGTTTGCAACTTCAGGGATCTTATCTATGCACAATCAGCTTGTAACACGCCAAAGAGAAAGCAAAGCTTGAAATCGCATCATATGACCCCTTTAAGATTGACTTTAAGGATCCAAATCATGTTAAAGGAGTCCTATTATGCTGTTTCACTTTTTCAGCTTTAGTTAGAGTGTAGTGCTGCCGTTTGAGCGTTAAAAAAGATCTGCAAGGTTACAAAGCTGAAAGTCTTCTCTAAAATAATACACTTTGAAATGTCCTGTAAAATCTAAATTATCTGGGTCTAAATCAGGCACAATTGACGTCCTCGTTAATATTTCCAGCAGAGCAGATGAAACTTGTGTAACCCCCCCGGGTCCGCACCATCACACCGAGCGGGTCTCGAACCCGGGATGCCGGCGGAGGCGGGCGCTCTACCATGGCTAAGGCTAGCCTCTAGCGTCAGTCACAGAGCACCTCTTTTTGAGGTCAGGGGAGTGAGGTTTACACACCCCTGGCTGGGAGTCACTCACCCCCCCCTAACCCAAAGTCAGGCACCAATGCAAACCTCCAACCATACCACCCAGCCTCGAACCCGGGAAGGCGCGGGGCGCCTGCTAGCATAATACAGCCTCTAACGTCAGTCACTAGAGCGCCTCTTTTTGAGGTCAGGGGAGTGAGGTTTACACACAGCCCTTACTGGCATACATCCGTTACACTTGCAGTTATGATAAGGGACGTGTTATTTCTGGAACATTTGCCAATCACAACGCACTGGGCCAGCTGACCAATCAGAGCACATGTTGAGTTACTCCCAGTAATGGAACAAAAGGTCAATTGAGACAGACTGGGAAGAGAAAGGTACTGCAATAGTGTAACAAATGTGAAAAGTAATGCGTTTATGGAACAATTAAGCATGAAAACATATCAAAACATACATGGCATAATAGGACCCTCAGCTTTCTCAGAACGAAAGGAGCGTTTCGGGTCACTATGACCCCTCAGACCCTGACCGTGTCATTCTGATCATCATTACAGCTGGAGGAAATTACTCTGACAGAGACAAATTCAGACAGGGTGTTATGAAATGATGAGCGAGGCTGTCTCATGAGGACGTGTTTGTGGTTGGGTGGATCATCACTCCTCAGTCATCGTATCTCCCAGCATTCCACACACCAGGTGCACTCACCATCTCTCCAGCCGTTGCCGTGCCAACGGCACTTGTTTCTTCTCGTTTTCTTCCCCCGGGGATGAAAAGTCAAAGGCGGCTATTCGTCTCCCCCCTCTGGCAGCCATATTCCTACAAACTCATCATAGCTCTATTAGCGCTGGACTCCTTCAGTTCCACTGTGACTCATAATAACTGGAGGGACCACGTTACTGTTAGCACGCATTTGCTCAAAGATTTTTCCAGTGTCAGTTTTAGGGTTGGGAATCATGAGCTTCAGTTTTTCAGCAATGCTGGTTTCTGAATGTGTGCATTCGTCCTCTGAAAAGAACATGAAAACAATGTCTGGCTTAATTTGTGAATGATTTGCTTGCTTGAGTCTCATCTTCTAAATGAATGAAATCTCAATGAATTCAAGGTCATTACTTTGCAGTCACATCTAGCTTAAAAAGCAAACTGGAATAGTTATTGTGTTGTGTTTACTCAAGGCTTGTGACGGTTAATTCAGGGTCACATCTGATTGGTTCACATGACAGTATGTGATTAAAGTTACACATTCACAATAGTGTTTTGTTGGGAGGAAAAAAATAAGAATTGTTAATGGAGTTAAGAAACTGGAGTTGCAACCAAACTTATATTTTTTTTTTATTTTTTTACAGTTATATTTTTCACAATTCCTATGCTTTGTTGGTAGTGATTTTGTTGAGTTTGGTTGAGGGTTTAGTGTTCATTTAAATGTTATGTTAGCATTATTTATACTATTAAAGTATTTCATATTTTGAATAAGCCTTTATTTGAATAATTTTGTAATGTAATGTCAATGTTTTGTAAAGTCATTTTTATAATGACAAAAGTTTTTTTAATTGTAATGTGCATTTGTTGTTTTTATAATAAAATATTTTATTATTATTTTAGTTTAAATTGTAGTCATTTTATGTGCTTTTATAGCAAGAGAGAAACCGAGTCTAAGTGTTATTTTAGTGTTATTTATATATTTTTTATATACATATTTTAATATTTAGATTTTTTTTTATTTTTTTTTTGTTTAAGTTTTAGCAATTTAGTTTTTTGCTTTTGTTATCTTTCTATTTTTATTTCAGTCATTTTTGTCTATTTTAGTAATTTTAGTAATTTATTTATTTCAATTAGTTGCCAAGGCAAATTTTCTCATTTTTGTTTAGGTTTAAGCTTTATTTCAATTACCAAAAAAGGTTTTTTAATCGTTTTAGAAGTGCTTTGGTTTAGTCTATTCTGGTTCATAGCATGGCGTTAGGCCCAAAAGACAGTCTCTAAGAAAGCAAACTACCTGTTAGAGCCTTTATCATGACGAATGCACGTATAATGCCTGTGAAATGCTGCCTGCATAGGCAGCTCAGTAGATTTTGGAACAAAGCTCTGGTGTTTGTAGGAGCGATTTGCTCTTGTTTTTGTTTAGTATATAGCTAGAACCGGAATTACTTCCTCCAAAGCACCAAAGGATCATTAATGAAATCATTAGGGACCCGTGCGTTGCTTGAAAATCATTAAGAAATCAGTAAGTGGAATTGGAAATAGAAATGGAATCGTTGCATTCCTTTCGATTCCCATCCCTGATTTTATTGATCTGTTAATGTGTCCATGTGTCTGTTCTGTTTATGCTTTCTGCTCTACATATTCTCTCAATTGCTTTGTAAGTTACCTAATTGTTTCTTTACCTAGTTGTTTTTTTGGCTTTTTGCCACTAATAGATCAGAAATAGGACAGGAAATGATGCAAGACAGATTCATTTGCATAACCTCAACTGACTGCCATGACATCTCTCTGTTTTTCAGACTCAATCCATATGTTACTGTTTTCACAAAATGCATTTGTTAGACCCTTTAGCTGTGATGATAAGCGTGTTTGTGCTTTGGCCTTCTTTTGATCCAAACATTCTTTAATATTAATATGGGAAAACACTGTTTTATCTCACAGGTTTTTCCTCCTTTTATGTCTTTGCTGTTCTGAACTAAGTAAATACTGGACGTAATGTTTGTCTCACAGCAGCATTTCTGTTGTGTCCTTTCTTCATACACTTCATCCCGGGCATTGTCACATTAACCCTGTGATGTTTTCTCCTGCATTTATTATTTATTCCAAATCTCCACAGAACTGTAATGTCCTTGTATTACAACTATGGCACTGTTTTTTAGCTTTCCAGTGAGGACAAAGGTCAGATTGTTGCTCAATGTGACTTCACTAAGGCTATGTTTCAAAATAAACTGTCTACTACCTACAGTACCTACCAGTTTCCTCAAAAATATTAAGCAGCATAGCTTTTTTCAACATTGAAATTAATTAGCAATGTTTCTCGAGCAACAAATCAGCATATTAGAATGATTTCTGGAGGATCATGTGACACTAAAGTCTGGAGTAATGATGCTGAAAATACAGCTGTGCATCACAGGAATAAATTACATTGTACAATATATTCAAATAGAAAAACTGTTATTTTAAATATAAATAATATTTCACAATATTGCTGTTTTTACTGTTTTTTATCAAATAATTGCAGCTTTGGTGAGCATAAGAGACTTTTAAAAATGTAAAAAAAAAATGCACCGACTTCAAACATTTGAACTGTATATTGCTCTTTATCTCGTTAGAAAGCACTGCTAAATTTAAATGACGGTCAAACAGATCTTTTTGTGTCAGATGGTGTAGATACAGCATCAACCAGCGGGTTCTGACAAGGCCCGGGTTCTATCCAAAACCCAGTCTCAAACTAATACTAGCGCTACAGGCAGCGGAGGACTTGCAGTTCTCTATGCATATGAAGTTTGTAAGACAGGAGAACGTGTTTAATGCTACATGGTATAAAGTGACACTTTTCTCTTGTGGTTCTTCCCCAGATCTAATAAACCCGGCAGCAGCCCTAAAGGTCAGACCCCAGACGAGAGCAGCCGCCGGACAGACGCTAACTCCTCCGTCTCAGACCTGGCCAACTCCGCCACCAGTGATATGCTGATGGTATCATTTTCTATTCAAACTTATGAGTAAAAATATTAAAAATAGTATTTTATTCATTTAGACTGTTTTTCACAGTTGCCAGTTTATATCTCACAATCGCAAGTTATAAACTCGTAATTGTGAGTTTATATCATTTTACTACAAATTCTGAGCTTACATCTCGCAATATTGTTCTTTTTTCTCTGAATCCTGAATTTACATCTGATTACATAAAATAAAACAAATCTGACTTTATCTCACAATTCCAACTTTTTTGTCACAGTTGTCACATTACATCTCGCTATTCTGTTTTTTGATTGTTTTTCTGCCATGAAATAAAAAAGGTAATTGTGATTTAATTTCACTTCTGGCTTTTTTCTCACAATTACGAGTTTACAATTGCGACTCGTAATTGTGAGTTTACATCTCAAAATGTTGAGACTTTTCCTCCTAAATCAGAGTTTTCTCATTTTTTATATTTCTCTGAATTCTGAATTTGTATCTCTGAGTCGTGAACTCATAATTGCACATTTATATCTTGAAATTATGACTTTTTCTTCCAAATCTGAGCCATTGAATAAAAAGTAATTGCAATTTTTATCTCACAATTCTGACTTTTTTTCTTCACAGTTGCAAGTTTTTCTCATAATTCTGACATTTATTTCAGAATTCCAAGTTTACTGTACATCTCGCATTTCAGACTTTTTTCTCACAATTGCTAGTTTATGTCTCATAATTGCAAGTTATAAACTGGTAATGTTTTTTTTTTGTAATGAGATCTTTTTTCTACAAATTCTGAGCTTACATCTAGCAATTTTGTACTTTTTTCTCTGAATTCTGAATTTACATCTCTGAGTCATGAACTCATAATTGCAAATTTATATCTTGAAATTATGACTTTTTCTTCCAAATCTGAGCCCTTGAATAAAAAGTAATTGCAATATTTTATCTCACAATTCTGACTTTTTTTTCCTCACAGTTGCAAGTTTTTCCTCATAATTCTGACTTTTCATTTACTGTATATCTCGCATTTCAAACTTTTTTCTCACAATTGCTAGCTTATGCTTTTTCTACAAATTCTAAGCTTACATCTAGCAATGTTTTACCTTTTCTCTGAATTCTGAATTATGAGATTACATCTGAGATATAAAAAAGTGACTATCGCACAATTCCATCTTTTTTTGCGACTCTATATCTCACAATTTGCGAGTTAAACATGTGAGAAATAGTTTTTACACTGTTATTTTGTGGTGGCAATGAGCTTTCGTAGTTTTCTTCTTGTTGTGCCTCTCTGACGTGGCACTAGTTTTGATGTGAACTCTTTAAACACAGGGATGCATCGTGTGTAATTGGTGCTCTCCCTTGCTGCAGTCAGTCACACACAGAGATGTGTCAAAGGGAACTTACCTCCACAAAAGCCCCGTAATTAGAACTGGTACAATGTGCTGCTGGGACGCGGACGACGGCCTTCACAGGGCCTGCGTGTCATTACGTGGGTGGTAAGGCGTTTTTAAAGAGATGTGATGAGGGCTAATGATGGTGCTTCCTCTTTAAGAGGGTGCCAGAAGCTCTTGTAAGCGCCAGCCTCTCGCAGCTCTGAGTCCCAATGGGGGGGGGGGGATCCGGGCATTGGGGCATGGCATGTCAAATTAAGCCCAACTTTTAGCCAAGGTCCTGACACGGATGGGAGTTCATTAATTCGATATGCTGCTGCTTGTCAGACCACTTTAAATGATGGATCACTAAGGTGTGTGTAAAGACCACCAACCGGTTCACCATGTATTAATGTGAAGGCAACAGCTTTTCAAAACTCGTTAAAGAGAGCATCCTGGCAACTGTTTTGTCTCATATTTGACAAGTGCAGTGTTTTAGTCATGTTTAGGCAGCAGGGGAGTCTGTTCATTAGTTTGCCTGATCCAAACCAGTAGTTATGAACATAACAATATTGTGAAGCACAAGAGTCTCGACTCAGTTGATTTCAGTAGAGCATGTTGTTAAGATAATTATGATATTCTCATAAGAAGAAAATGCAAAACAAATATTTGTTTACATGTTGGTATTTAAACTGATAACTTGTGAGTTTGTGAGTGCTTTTGACTGATTCACTAAAAGAATCGGTTCAGAAGAATCATCTGTTCTTAAATCAGATGCATTGTTATTTTAGGATCATTTATATACTAGTATTTATTAATATTTTGAATTCCCTTTTATTTTTGTATTTTCAGTTTTATTTTTAGTAGAAGTTTTAGTGGTTTTTGTAATGTGCTTTTGTTTTATTAGTTTTTTATGTTTCTGTTTGGCTTTTATTTTATGTTTTAGTCATTTTAGTACTTCAATGCAAACTTCGAAGTTTTGAGATTTTATTTAACTTTGTTTTTGATATTTTGTCTCATATTTGGTATTTTTTATTAAGGTTTTTGGTTTTAAACTAATAACTTGTTTGTAAGTGACTCATTAAAATAACTGTTTCATAATAAGAGTCAACTGTTCATGAACCAGATTCAGTGATATTTTATTAATTTATAGTACTTGTATTTATTAATCTTTTGAATTAGCTTCTTCAACTTAAACCTAATATTATGTTTGCGTTTATTAATTGTATTATTTAGCAGTACCTGGTATTTGATATGACCACACTGCTGTAGATTGAGTTACGGTGCAGGACACACTGTTAACATGTGGTTTTGTTAACAGTGATTTAATGTGGAGTGATCAAGCTGTTTGGTGACAATCTCGTCCTCTTTGGTTTGTAAGTTGTCCCCGGGCTCTGAGGAAGAGGAACACGAAGGACCCGTGTGTGAGAAGCTGGGACGCATCCAGTTCAGCGTGGGATATAATTTCCAGGACTCCACGCTGACAGTGAAAGTCCTGAAGGGTCAGGATCTACCTGCGAAAGATTTCTCCGGCACTTCAGATCCATTCGTCAAACTCTACCTTCTGCCAGACAAGAAGCACAAACTTGAGACCAAGGTCAAAAGAAAGAACCTCAACCCTCACTGGAACGAGACCTTCCTATTTGAAGGTCAGCATGTTTTGATATCTCAGCTACATGATTATGTGTGTACAGTTTCTAGTACTTATGTAGTTCAGAGGACGTTTCTCTCAGGTAGCCAGGTGTCTGACTCGTTAAATCAAATATGCATAAATTATTTAACTCCCTTTCATTGACTGCTATTCAAAAGTTTGAATATTTTTAAATAAGTCTTTTAAAAAGGCTGCATTTAAATACTTGATCAAAAATACAAAAAACTGTAATATTGTATAATATTTGTAAACATTTAAATTATATTTGAATATATTTTAAAATGAAATGTATTCCTGTGATCAAAGCTGAATTATCAGCATAATTATTCCTGTGTTCAGTGTCTCATGATCATTCAGAAATCATTCTAATATTCTGATTTGCTGATCAAGAAACATTTATGATTATTATCAATGTTGAAATCAGATGTGCCACATTTTTGTTGAAACCATGATGTGTTTTTGGTTCAGGATTCTTTGATGATCAGAAAGTTTAAAAGAACAGCATTTATTTAAAATATTTTGTATCATTATAAATACCTTTACTGTCACATTTTATCAATTTACAACTGAAACTTTGACCTAAATTATTAAATATGAATTATTAGAAAAGTATTACAGTATTAATCTTACCTTTGCACAATAGTATATAGATCAAATATATATGTGCTTTTTTATTTTTTATGTAATTAATTTAAATTCATTATGAACTGTCACGGTTTTTACATTAACCCAACAAATGTGTTGTGTAACTAATGTAAATTACATAAATCCTCGTCACAAGCACTCATATCAACCCAGCACCTTCTAAACAGGAAACAAAAGTATGCAATTTTGTATGCAATGTGCATCAAGCGGTCAATGAAGGGGGCCGGTCCACAGTATTTCTGTACCCCATATTGAGCTGTAAATAATCTGAGTGAGCTAAAATGATCCTCCTCTCATCTCTCTCTCCCAGGGTTCCCCTTTGAGAAGGTGACCCAGCGCACACTCTACCTGCAAGTGCTAGATTATGACCGTTTTAGCAGGAATGACCCTATAGGAGAGGTGTCCATCCCTCTGAATAAGATCGATCTGGCCCACATGCAGACCTTCTGGAAGGAGCTGAAACCCTGCAGCGATGGCAGTGTGAGTGGATCCGTGTGTTTCTACTAAATAACCATTTCTGTCATTATGAAAGTTGAAGAGAGGAAGGAGCAAAAGACTCCAAAGCAGGAGCAACAGACGCCAGTAATAGTCAAAGAAAAGCGTCCAAAGCGATGAAGTGACTGAAAACGGTTTGCTAGGGACAGGAACAATACAACTTTAGTTGTGCAGTGGGTAGAGTATGACATGCAGAGCTTCAAGTAATGGCGCACTGGGTGCTGTCAAATATTTTAGCCCTTTTACACAAGAACAAGAGACGCACAAGTGTGCTATTAGCATAAAGAGTCTTTGAGGTTCTCCGGGTAGGTTTTCTGGCATGAGGTGTCCAAAAGATCTCCTATGGGTTCATTGATTTCAGCGTGAAGGTCCATCGCCCGTTCTGTGCTTAGTGTTTGAAGCTGTAGGGCTCAGTTCATTGAAATGGTCCTGTGGTGTGACAAATGAATTGTTACAAGTACAAATATTACATGAAGTCACAGTTAATATGAGGTGATTAGAACTTCATGTGTGATTATTGTGGAAGGAATGGAAGTATTTTGTAGCAGACAATTTATGGTTCAGATATACAGTATTAAGATATACAGACAGATATATATTAATTGGCTGACCTTTTAAAAAAAAATATTGCATGTCGTATTTAACTGGTTGTTATTTATATTTAATATTTATTTTATTATAGGTGCACACATAATACATATTACTACTGAATTTAATATAATGTACTCATTTTAATGTAAACAAGAAAAAAATATTATTAATATTAGTATTACTCATATAAAAATAATTTAAAATGTCACTTTAGCTGTTGTGTGTCTTATTTGTTATCATTAAATTGTATGTGTATATAATATATATTTATTGATATGTGCGTCTATATATATATATATATACTGTATATACACATATACTAACATGTGGAGAAAAAGAGATAGCATCAGAAATGTGTCCTAATAATTTAGGATATTGGAGATAGCATCAAAATCCTAATAATTTAGGATATTGGAATATTGAGAATATTGAATATATCATAATATGTTTTTTTATAAATAAATATTGAAGAAAAAAAAAAAAAACAGTACCAGAATTAATATTACATACAATACAATTATATTAATATTAATTAAATGCAAGTAAATAAATAATGGAAGTACACCATGCAGTGTATGCTGGGTTAAATGCAACCCAGCGCTGGGTAAAATATGGACGAACCCAGCGGTTGGGTTACTGCCCAGAAGGTTGGGTTAAACATTAAACCCAACTGTTGGTTGAAAACAGCCCAATCACTGGGTTTTCCATATTTTACCCAGCGCTGGGTTGTACCCAGCATTTTTTTTTGAGTACACAACAATGTAAAACTGAATAAAATAAAAAAAATTATATTAAAATAAAATAATAATAGAAATATGTCAACAAAATATCAGCATCTAACACTGAAAACACCAGCATCTAACAAGGTCAACCACTGACTAGTTGAAAGAAATGCTATAATAATGTGTTTGCACTATTATTTCTCACAGAAAAAAACTGACCTCACATGAACCAGCTTGCGTGACTGAGGTTTAAACAAATGGTCCAGTACTGACCTTACTGTGTTCTTATCTTCAGGGGAGTCGAGGAGACCTGCTTTTGTCTCTGTGTTACAATCCCACTGCCAACATCATCACTGTGAGCATCATCAAAGCACGCAATCTCAAAGCCATGGACATCGGGGGAACATCCGGTATCAACATACACCCATACAACCTCACAGACTAATCATTTAACTTCATGTTATAGTTATATTCCTGTAGATCATCTTAGAACATCACACACCATCATGGGTTCGATTCCCACAGGACACACTGTATATGTGTTTACCTTGAAGTTAGTTCACAAAGCATCTGTAAGTGAATTAATGCAAATGTGATATAGTTCAATTCCGTGCACTTATGTGTTCTTATGGGATTTCTGTGGAAATGTCCTTGTCAAGGTGCCATCTGCGCAGTAATCATCTCCAATATAATTTAGAATTCATCGCAGGAATTCTGATTCCCTGGACCTGAATCGCTGTGGTCCGTTCCCTGTTTGTGTGCGTTTCAGACCCCTACGTCAAATTGTGGCTGATGAACAAAGATAAACGAGTGGAGAAGAAGAAGACGGTGGTGATGAAGAGGTGTTTGAACCCCATGTTTAATGAGTCCTTCCCCTTTGATGTCCCCGCTCACGTCCTCAGAGACACCACCATCGTCATCACAGTCATGGATAAGGACAAGCTGAGCCGCAATGATGTCATAGGCAAGGTGTGATGTCACAAACTAGATAGAATTATTGTAATATTCGAAATTTTTTGGAACAATATAATTTAGCGTTCAAATAATTGGGGTCAGTGTTTAAGTGTGTGTTTTCTTTTTTTAAATAAATTAATACTTTTATTCGGCAAGAATGTGTAAAATTGGTGAAAAAAATCATCAAATAATCCTGAAAAAAATTATCACAGGTTCCAAAAAGCATTATGCCAGTTTTAACATTGATAATAAATCTGAATATTAGAATGAGTTCTGAAGGATCATGTGACACTGAAGACTGGAGTAATGATGATGAAAATTCAGCTTTGCGTCACAGGAAAAAAATTATATTCTAAAATATATTACAATAGAAAACAGTAATTCTAAATTGTTTTAAATTTCACAATATTACAGTTTTCACTGTATTTTTCATCAGATAAATGCAACTTTTGAGATCATGAAGATGAATCAAACCTATTGTTTCGAACTTACCAATAGTATATACATTTACAGTATACAAAGACTGAACAAAATTATAAACGCAGAACTTTGGTTTTGTCCCCCATTTTTCATGAGCTGAACTCAAAGATCTAAGACTTTTTCTATGTACACAAAAGGCCTATTTCTCTCAAATATTGTTCACAAATCTGTCTAAATCTGTGTTAGTGAGCACTTCTCCTTTGCCGAGATAATCCATCCACCTCACAGGTGTGGCATATCAAGATGCTGATTAGACAGCATGATTATTGCACAGGTGTGCCTTAGGCTGGCCACAATAAAAGGCCACTCTAAAATGTGCAGTTTTATCACACAGCACAATGCCACAGATGTCACAAGTTTTGAGGGAGCGTGTAATTGGCATGCTGACTGCAGGAATGTCCACCAGAGCTGTTGCCCGTGAATTGAATGTTAATTTATCTACCATAAGCCGTCTCCAAAGGCGTTTCAGAGAATTTGGCAGTACATCCAACCGGCCTCACAACCGCAGACCACGTGTAACCACACCAGCCCAGGACCTCCACATCCAGCATCTTCACCTCCAAGATCGTCTGAGACCAGCCACCCGGACAGCTGCTGCAACAATCGGTTTGCATAACCAAAGAATTTCTGCACAAACTGTCAGAAACCATCTCAGGGAAGCTCATCTGCATGCTCGTCGTCCTCATCGGGGTCTCGACCTGACTGCAGTTCGTCGTCGTAACCGACTTGAGTGGGCAAATGCTCACATTCGATGGCATCTGGCACTTTGGAGAGGTGTTCTCTTCACGGATGAATCCCGGTTTTCACTGTACAGGGCAGATGGCAGACAGCGTGCATGGCGTCGTGTGGGTGAGCGGTTTGCTGATGTCAACGTTGTGGATCGAGTGGCCCATGGTGGCGGTGGGGTTATGGTATGAGCAGGCGTATGTTATGGACAACGAACACAGGTGCATTTTATTGATGGCATTTTGAATGCACAAATTTGTTCCCCCCCCCCCCCCCCCATACAGTAAAACTGCACATTTTAGAGTGGCCTTTTATTGTGGCCAGCCTAAGGCACACCTGTGCAATAATCATGCTGTCTAATCAGCATCTTGATATGCCACACCTGTGAGGTGGATGGATTATCTCGGCAAAGGAGAAGTGCTCACTAACACAGATTTAGACAGATTTGTGAACAATATTTGAGAGAAATAGTCCTTTTGTGTACATAGAAAAAGTCTTAGATCTTTGAGTTCAGCTCATGAAAAATGGGGGGGAAAAGAAGGGGTTGCGTTTATAATTTTATTCAGTATATTTATATGTTGGTAAATAGTGCTGTTTATTAAATATATTTAGTAAATACTGGTATATTGGTAGTATATATACTAATTCATGGAAATTACTTGAATTTACTAAATGTAATGAAGTTTATCTAAAAGACACAAGTTTAACTACTTTTTTGGGGGAAGAAATTGGATGCAAAAATAATTTTCACTCAGAAACCGATTGGTAAAGTCACAATTGATTACAAAGAAATTACAAGTAACACTTTGAATGAAACATTAAATAAAAAATAAAAAAGACTGAAATGGTATTTTCTTGTAAAACATACTCCAGTAATCTTGGTTTTACTTACAACTTCAAAATAATAATTTTTAATGTACAAAATGGTTATCAACTATAATGTTTTTTTTTCAGTTTATAGGTTTGTTGCTTTATTGGTAAATGACCTCAGTGGAAGCACACTCCTTATTTTTTTCCTGTTCTTGTTTCTTCCACCTTCTTTCTTTTCATGCCATATTTCTAGATCTATCTCTCATGGAAGAGTGGTCCAGCAGAGGTAAAGCATTGGAAAGACATGATGAGTCACCCGCGCACTGCCGTTGCCCAATGGCACGCTCTCAAAGCTTGAAGGACCCGCCCACCAAAAGTAAACAACACCTTCAAAACCCTGTTGATATGCACAAGTTTAAACACGGGTACCAAAAGCCATCCAACTATCTTTCTTTCTCTTTCTCACTCCTCTACCCCTCACTCTCTTCCTCCCTTCTCCAAATCTTTCCAGCAGTTTGTTTATGGAGACCCTTCATTTATTCACTGCTTTTATTTTTTCCCACCAAAAAGAGGCTAAGCACTGCCAAGAAGACTGGGAGAGAAAGTCTTGCGTACCCGAGAGAGGTAAACAGACTCGTCTTCCTTGAGAAAAAAGGTTTGACAAGTCGACTGTTCTCTGAACAGCTGGGTGAATTCTATCATCGCTGAACTTGAAACGGCTGAAAACAATCTCCCGCACAGACCCTTCTATTGCCATGCTTGTGTCTCACCTCCCTCACGCCGTCCTTCTGACCGTACGGAAAGATCCGGAAGGATGGCAACCACAGTGCAATACCTAGCTGAAGGAGGGATGATCTTGTTGTGTGTGTTGGACTTCGTCACCTCTTGATGTTTTTCTCAGAACAGTGTAGAAATTCGCTGGAACTCTTCGTCGTCTGTATGTACTGTGGGTGCTGTTATGTGACAGAAAAAAGAGGTCTTGTTTTTTTTTTGTTTAAACTTTACAATTCAAACTCACTTTATTTGACTGGATCAGTTCAAGTGCGCAGGGGAAATACATTGAATCAATTCTAGAACATTCCAACAAATAGGGACAAAAAACTGAGAATCTACGCAAGTACATAAATGCAAACATTTCTAGCCATGTTAGCTTGATTTAAATGTGTTGTTTGTTGAATGCTTCAGGCCTTGTTTCCACCTGGTATTAAGATGCATTTTCAATGATGTAATCACAGTGCTCAGTCAAGATGCATTTAAATGCATTTCTCATGATAACTTGTGTTCAGATTTCATCTAGACCCTCCCCTTTTATTTCTTCACTTGCTACATTAGTTTCGCAGAAGCGCTGAGAATGGCACACATACGATTAAATGAAGGAAGCCATTACACTGCTTACAAGCGAGTGAGAAAGGAAGTGCATGAAAAGGAAATTAATAGTAACAGATTTGGATCATAATTGTGTATTTTGTCACAACATTGCGAAGTCTGTATTGATTACATTCGACCATATACACCAGCATTATTATAGTTAAAAAACTAAAACTGAAATTAAAACCATATTTTTTTTTACTTGAAATAAATTACATTTTAATTTAGATTAGATAGACAGACAGACAGACAGACAGACAGACAGACAGAGACAGACAGACAGACAGACAGACAGACAGACAGACAGACAGACAGACAGACAGACAGACAGACAGACAGACAGACAGACAGACAGACAGACAGACAGACAGACAGACAGACAGACAGACAGACAGACAGACAGACAGACAGACAGACAGATAGATTATTATTTCACATTATTCCATTCCACAAATGTTTGTCTTGAAACTGTGATTTATTATTGTTATTCATGTTAATATTATTTAAATATATTTATTATATTTTATAATAATAATAATAAAAACTGAAAGATGACTCATGGTGACAAAATGTCACATTGTGCCCCAAGTGTTGAGTTTAACTCACACTATACCGAACCCAAAATATCCAGTGGTTTTAAATTAGCTGTGATTGAGTTTCGTCGCTTTGCATTTTCTCTCTCAAAGAAGATAAGTTGTTCTTCCAATGTTTTGACTGTACTGCTTTTACAGTTTCAAAATCAGAGTGAGTTTTGCTTTGCAAGTTGAAAGTGATGCACTAGTGAAGAGGAAAAGATCAAAATATTGTAGACCCCATTTACAACATTGTTTAGCCTCATCCAATTGTGATTGGGTCAATAAAAATGCATCTTAACAGCAAGTGTAAACAGGACCTCAGTAACACAATGCACACAGTGTTATGACAAGAGGCACTATGGTCAGCTTCCTGTTTCACATGCGGTTTATTGACACAAACATCTGATGTTTATTACTGCTACAGAACCCAGCAGAAGTATATATCAGGACATCGGGCTTGCAGTGCTTTGGCCAAAGCATTTGTGTACTTGCATAGAGTACAATACTGATTCTTCTTTCAAAGCGAAGCGCGATAGACAAGACAGGAGTGATAGTTTGAAGCCTGTGTGTCGGCAGATACGCCTTTGTGATAGAAGCAGAACCACAAAAGTCCTTTTATCTAAACTAGCATTCCTCATGTAACGTACACATCTTGCAGAGGATTGCATCAACCACTTAACCAGTATGCAATGACACTGCCAATGTGAGTTCAACGCTGCCAAAACGCACTTCATTTCTTTTCATTTTCAAAGGGGCTGAAGAAGTCCTTAGTGCCCCTCCAAAATAAGACGTGCAATTTAGAAGTTAACTAAAGAAAAAGAGCAGAAGCTGGGAAATATAACGTAAGTCATGTGATTGTTTGTGCGTCTTTGGCTTAGTGTGTGTGTTTGTATGCGTCTGTCGCTGTCTGTATTTGTGTATGTGCCACTCGATTGATTCCTTATCGCACTTATGCTGCCTTCAAGTCTTCCTGTGAAGTTTGAGAAATACTGCATGATTTTAGTTGAAATAAAATAGTCATCAAATTAATTTCAGTACTTTTTTGCAATAAAATACAAATGCCTGGGTTTTCACACATCAACGCATTTTTAAGTGAAATTTGGCATATTACATTAAATTCTTGAATGAAAACAGCAAGAAAATGGCATTAAAAGCATATAAGAAGACATGCATAAATTATGGAAATTACTGACATTTGCTGAATAAATTAGATCCACATCAGAAAATGTAATCTAGTATTAATTTTAATTATTTTTGTGTAACAGTATATATAATTAATTTACATTTTTAATATGCACACCACTATTATATTGTATACTGCATATGTATATACTACATTATATTATGTATATACATGTAAATTATATTATTTTTTATGAATCATAAAATGTATTACATTTAAGAAAACGGCTCTGTTTATTGCTTTTTATTACATTCAAGAAAATGGTTATACCGTTGTACTATTGTGCCAGAAGTGGTGAAATAAAATAATGTAAATATTGCAAAAATAATTTTGATCAGCAAACATGAAAAACAAAACTCCACTTTTTTGTTCACAATTATTGCAATTTGTATTTTTTTATTTTATTTTTGTGTGTGTTTTAGTGTGTGTGTTAATGCTTTAGAGTAGGGTTTCACAAAATAGGGTTTGTAAGTTAATGAAAATCTAATAATTAATTAAATGTAAAATTTAAATATATACATATTTTAAAAAAAAATAAATATATAGAGAGAGAGCGAGAGAGGTATTTGTTTACCTGTCTATCATGTGACCATGCTAAATCACAAAACCTTGAACTATTGAATATATTTCTCAATTACTAATTATTTGAAAGTTTTATCCTAAAATCTCAGGGCTATTTTAACATTTTAGGTCAAAGATGTTCAGCTGATTAATGTTTTTCTAAAGTTCCTGCTTTAGAGAATAAAGGGAAATGTAATAAAGTTGCACAAACCTGTCAGCTCAGAAAACGGTTAAATGAGTATTGTTTTGTAATAAGCTTTTTTGGTTATTCTTCATGAACAGTACACAAAATGCAAACAAACCGAATTGTACCATCAACATTCACAATTAGAGCTTATTATGATAGCAATTAGCTTCTGGCAGAAATCTTGAATCAACATGCCCTCAACTCACAAAGTCTGTGCTCAATGAAATAATTAGGCTAATTGCGGCATTGCGATGCTGTTCATACGTCTCATGTGGTAAACACGATCTTTCCGGCATGACTTGAAGGCAGCATTAGCCTGGCGCTGGGGATGGGATAATATGAGTTATAAATGGCAGGTCTGCAAGATATAATAGCAATACTCTCACATTTTGTATGCTGCGTTTGCTTGCTATTTCTGTCGCCTCTTGATGTGTTACTTACGTAACAGAGAAAAGGCAAATATAGAAAGGAAGAATTCAAATTGTTACCATGTCAACCGTTAAATTTGGAATATTGCACTATAATATAGCCTACTTATTATGACAGACGACAAAACTTCTTACTTGAAAACACAAGGCAATGTACTGATAAGCAATATTTAATGTAAGGGTTAACTTCAGGGTTAGGACATCCGGTCATACTCGTTCGACTTGAAACACTCATACAAACACACACGCAGTGCTTCAGGAAGTGAAACATCCCTCACCTCTCTCCCGTCCATATGCCCGTGCTCTTAGTGTCAGAGCCGACGTTACGTGAATATCACTGCCAGACGTTCCTCGCAGGCCCGACTGACACGTCCTAAAGACACAGAGGAAGTGTGGGAGGCAAGAGTTTAAAGAGCAAGACCTAAACCAATATTCAAGCACGTCAGAAAGACTGTGTACTACATGTGTTTCTCAGTCCTTGAAAGTGGGTTAAAAGAAGTAACTGAAGTGAAAGCAGAGAAGAGGGATGAAAATGAGTGTGGATTCGTTCATTAGGACTTGTAAGCAGGACCGTTTTGTGTCACCTGTTTTGTATTCTTTATGTTGAGTAGCTCCACCCACCGAGCAATCTTATTGGTTCAAATTCAGCCTCATGTAACTTTGTATTTAAAGAATGTTCTGGATCACAAGTTAATGTCTGTTTTCAGCATTTGTGGCATAATGTCCAACTTTTCAATGGAAATAAAAAGACCGTGATGAGAAATGTAAAATAACCAGATGCTCATCCAAGCCGAAAAGTAGTTCCACCTTTAAAAGGACAATTTAGATCTTACAGATTTTAAATAAATTAATTAATAAAAATCAAAAGTCCAACAAAAATACAAGTGCATTTTTAAACCTCAAATGTGTCAAAAGTTATTTGTTTTGAAGTCTCAATGTAACTGTAATTATTAATACAAAACTAAAAAACATTTAATTTTATTTTAATCTATGGATGATTTTGCCAAATTATGCCACAAATGTTAACTTATACTGAACCCATAAGATGTCTTTAAATATTTTCTAACTCATTGTAGTTGTGTCTTATGATATTATTATTATTATTTTAATAATTAGAAGAGGAGGAATAATTAATTATTTTTTTTATTTATTATATTATATTAAGCAGAAGAAGAAGATAAATTAAATATTTATTATTATTGTTACTTCTAACTGGAAGATGGCTAAATATAAAAAGGTTCTCATTATGCCCCTAATATTGTCATATTGCCTATAACATCACATATTTTGCTCTTTCACTGAAGAAACGTTGCAGGTTTCGACGGTCCTGCTTTTAGGTTCTGAGTGAGTTTTGCTCTGCGAGTTGAAAACGACGAGCACTGACGTGAAAATGAAATAAATGCACCGGTGAAAGGGCATGCTTTGTTTAGTCTCGTCTAGTTGTGTGACTCACCGCGGTGAGGCGGCTGATGTGAGCTTGTCTGTTTTACTGTCGTATCCACACATTTCCGTTTCAATTCGTTTTTCAGCTGTTGGGTTGCAGATGTTTTGACCTTATGAAACAAAATGCTAAACCAGGTTTGAAACAACCAGCATTCGAATGGTCACGTCTATCATCAGTGCAGACATCTGAATGTGGAGCGACGGAGTCAGAAATGAACTTTGACCTGTGTGACGAGTCAACCCATCTAAAGACGTTGTGTGAACTTGTGTGTGTGCTTGTACAAATTAATGTTACCTGGGGAGTTTTGACCAAGACCCCTGACGTTCCTCGGCATCTCTGTGGTGTGCACAATATGATTTGACACACTGATGATTTATTTTGGCATAAATGTACAGTGTAAATAGATGTAAACCTGTATATAAAAGAAGGAAACTGACACGTTTCTTGGAGTCTCACTTTGTTTAAAAGGGTAATTACGATAGTAATTCTATGATAGAATTGTTTTTGTTTCTTTCTTTAAATAACTTGTTTTTGTTATATTGTGTGATCTGATTTTGTCTTTGCACAAATCTAATGTTCTGTAGGGTTTTCTAGCAAAAAATACAACCAAAAAAAAACATTGTTCGGTTCAAGAAATGATGTGTGAGCGTGTGTGTGTCTGACTCGACAAAATAAGACAACTGTTGCAATGTTGCAACACCTTTTTTGCCATAAATTGACAAGTTTTTCTGATTTATTTACCATGACCCAAATTGTAACCCTTCAACAGTGCTACCAGCATCCGAAATGAATCAGAGTTTCCGTCTGTCTTTTGTTGAAAGAGAATGAAGTTGATACTAATAAATGGAAATTGGTGTAAAACACACATCCTCTTTTAGCTTGTGAGGAATGGCTTTCATCTCATGATGGTCATCCAGGGCACTACACCTGTCCTCGCTGACGCACATCAGGAGTAGAAAATAACCTCAATGGATGCACCCGGAGTAAAACTCTATTGCTCAGAGGTCGCTCCTTCATAACTCAGGAAACATAATGGAGATTGAAATTGATGCGATTACTTTCTTAATACAGCTCCTGCACAATTGATCTGTGCACATTATTCCAAATATGAAAGGGTCTTCATAACCTTTTATCAAAATTAAATAATTTTGCACCGAAAACCACTTTCCCTTTTAGCTGACATCCAAAATGCTTTGTTTTAAACTTCTCCTCTTCAACCATCCGACGCCATTCTGGCATTTAAAGGGATAGTTCACTCAAAAATGAAAATTACCGCATGATTTATTCACCCTAGGTGTATATAACTTTCTTCTTTCAGACAAATATCGGAGTTATTTTAAAAAAATGTACTTGCTCTTCCAAGCTTTATAATGACAGTGAATGGTCTTGAGAATTTGAAGTCTAAAAAGGTGCATTGATCCATCACAAAAAGAGCTCCACGAGGCTCCAGGGGGTTTATAAAGGCCTCCTGAAGCAAATCAATGTGTTTGTGTAAGAAAAATATCCATATTACACTTTATAAACCTCAGTCTCAGACAAAGCTCCGGTGAGAAGTGACGAGCTCGGAAGCGCAGAGGAGAGAGCAAAACAATACAACGGTCATGAATTAGAAGTACAAAATGTCAAAGGATTTCGATATAAGCCAAGAGAAGACTGGTTTTCCCTCGCTTGAAACAAAACTGGGTTCTTGCAAGACTAGCATATTCTCACTGAAGCTTACGCTAAAGCCTACGTCATCCGCTGGAACGCCACTCTCGTGAAGGCGCGTACGACAGTTAGACAGATAGAGATTACGGTTTAAAATGTTTTAAATATGGATGTTTTTCTAACACAAATGCATCACTTCATTTCAGGAGGCCTTTATTATCCCCCCGGAGCTGTGTGGAGTATTTTTATGATGGATGGATGCACTTCAGGGGCGATTCTAGGGTGAGTGGATATCCGGGGCTAAGCCCAAAGATCCAAGATCTGCTATTACTTCATATCGATGATTGGCCAGTTTATATGTCAGTCAGAAGTACGAGCTTCAGTGGGCGGTTCCTGACGGGAGTAAACTGCGGTTCGTCATTTTAATGCGCATGAAAACTCAGTGATGATGATGCGTACATGGCATGGTCATAAAAACATTCGGGGCTTTTCTGAAAACATTCGGGGCTTCAGCCACCTTAGCACTTGATGCACTTTACTGGACTTCAAAATCTCAACACCCGTTCACTGTCATTGTAAAGCTTGGAAAAGCAAGTACATTGTTTAATAAAACTCCTAAGAAAACTTAGGGTGAGTAAATCATGGGGTAATTTTCGTTTTTGGCTGAACTATCGCTTCAACAGTCATTTTTCACAATCCAGTCGATGAGTAAATTGATGAAATCATCATTGATGAAAATTCTGTTTTATTAGCAAATTTTATTGAGATAAAATGGGTTGCGAAATAGATGGGCAGAGGATTAAAATCAAGTTTCATCCTACTTTTTGTGAATATTTTGTTAGGCTGTATTTGGAAATGTGTCACTTTATGGAAGTAAAATGGGTTGTGAAAATGCTGTACCGACAGATACAAATCTACATTTAGTGAATATTTTTTTGGAATTTTTTTCAAATTATGAAAGTAAAATGGTTGAGAAATCAATTGGGGATGAAAAAAATCAAACTCCAACCTTCATCTTGTAAATATTTAATATTCTACAGACTAACCCTGTAAATGATGAAAGTAGTTTACATCCCCATGATAAATAATTACTGTCCAAATCGGGCTATTGACTGTCTAATATGTATCCTTCTAATATGTGTTCCTGTGTGGCTCAGTGGTAGAGCATTGTGTTAGCAGCGCAAAAGGTTGTGGGTTCGATTCCCAGGGAACACACATACTGATTGAAAAATGTATAATCTGAATGCACTGTAAGTCGCTTTGGATAAAAGCGTCTGCTAAATGCATAAATGTAAATGTATCCTAACATTTCTTGAAAGTAAAAGTAGGCACAAATGAGACAACGGTTGACAAAGTAAAGCTCAAATAATGTGTTCTTGGAAGACTTAAATGAGAAATGTTTGAGTTTGTATTGAGATAGTTGACTTCGAATGCAGTCTTTGGTATCATGGCAAATCCGAGCACAGCTTGGTCTACAGCTGCGGTCTCGAGGACACAGGTGAGATTGCTGGAGTCATTGTTCTCAGGAGACGAATCAAAGATGCAATAAATGTTTCCATTTCATCTCATTGTTTAGAAAAAAAACAATGAAATCATAAAAATATCAGAGGATTTTGTTCATGAAAAGATCATGACAAGAACCCATTGTAGATCCAAAGCTGATATACAGTATTTCCTAGTAAATTAGGTGTTAGATCATGAAAACTGGGCGTCCGTAATAGAATAGAGACAAGTAGTTTGACAAAAGGAGTCGAAAAGTAAGAACAATGAGTCAAATCAAGCAGCAAAGTGATTTTAGAGGTGATCAAGTGTGTGTTATTCCAAAGATATTCTTTCTTTCTATAGAATAATGTGCATTGATAAATTACGCTCAATAAGATCAGGAACGCCTTGATTTCATGTTGATTTTAGGTGTTGCACATGGAGAGGAAATCGACAAAACCCTGGGTTGCATGCGAGCACTCACATCTGACTCCGTTGTGTGTTTAGTGAGCACTAGAGGAACGTTAACGCAGTTTACTCCAGCAAACCAAGCAAAGAGTGTTGTATATGTGTGGATAGAGAGAAATAGAGGAGCAATTTCGAGAGAGAAGAGGGCAAACCATGAAATACACGGTTGTCACGACTCAAACACAGACCACGCACATGCTCGCCGCTGTGGAGGATGACAGGAACATGTCAGAGAGATGTGTGGGCGAACCGCAGATCCACACACCAAACAAGCTGTAGGCAAACGCATAAATCTGCCACCCATAAATCCACAGGTGTGTGTGAGTGTTTAGGAAAAAAGAAACAGCAGGTTGTGTACACAAAAACAAATGAGAAGTTTTGGGAAGTGATCAAGGGAAACACGACGCAGCCAATCACTGGTGCAAGAAACAGAATTGCATAATGGTTTCTCCATGGATACTGAACATTTATGTGAAGAGTTTGCGCACAAGATGCTGGTTAGTGCAGAAGCTGTTTTTAACTTGTCTTGTGTAGACACCCACCAGCTGATGTCTAGAGCTCCATGAAGAAGGCTGCCAGAAATCATGGAGATGCTGTTAAGATCGTAGCGGTGCTTGCTGTTAGTATTACTCATATGTGGGTTTAGTGAGTTGAACAAACTTCTAACTGGATATTTCATGTTTAAAAAAGCATTAGTAAGCCCTCCGTTCATCGTCGGAACACAAATTAAGATGTTTTTGTTTGAATCTGAGAGCTTTCAGACCCTCCATAGACAGCAACACAACTGAAATGTTCCCATGTCCAGAAACGTAGTGAGGAGATCGGTAAAATAATCCATGTAACATCAAGGGTTCAAGCGCAAAAGTGAGCGGGCACTAGGCTAACTAACGGACAGAGTCCAGTTACGTCCAGTGGTTACGTCGCAATATTGTAAATATTTGTTTTAAACCAGGAAGGCGAGCCAATGGATATCACTCAAGCAATGTGCAAACTTTGCACAAGAGTTATGCGGTGAAGACCTCTTAATCTCAGTCGATTCACTAGAAAGTGAAAGCATACTTCATATGCTGATAACGGTATATTGCTAAATGTTTTAATTTACTCCCTTAATATTTCTCTTGTGGCCCGAACATAGGCTAATGGGGGGGGGGGATTAAAACAATAAATAAATAAAGATATAAGAAACTTTCGTCCTATTTCGTGTTATTTTTTTTTTTTTTTTTTAATAAGTCAGTGCCTGAAATAACAAAAAACTTTTTTATTGATGATTGCAATGTTAATATTTTTTATTATAGGCCTATAATTCATTGTAATAAACCTGTTTTGAAAGACATTTTTAAAATCATTTTCAATGAGGAGTAAGCCAGCCTAATATTTATTATCCTCCCAGCGCGTCAGTTATGGGTGATGTGCTATGAAATTATTGCGGGACAAATTAATTGTAATATTAATTTAATAATAAAAGTAACTTAATAATAATAATAGGCCGAATAGGCTAATAGAAAGAATGTAGCAGGCCTATGTTAAATGAAAATGCTTAATGATATAACAATAGAAAGAATGTAGCAAAAATGAAAAATGCCAAATTAGATATAACAAGAAATGTCATGTTTTATTCAAGAAATGTCATGTTTGTGGTTTTTTTTGTTATTTAAATTAATAGGCCTATAAATTAGGAAACAGGTGCAGTTAATCGCCGGCATCAGTCACAGAATGTATATAAAAATAAATCAAATAGGCTAACCTTTGTGAGGACATCTGGCAACAGCTGGTTTAACAGCTGGTTCAAACGACTTTGAACACCGACTAAAAACACTGACTGAGCTCAAATGACATTCATAATCGGCCTGACGGTAGGGCTATAGTGTGTTCCCGGCCTCACAGAATGAACCTGTTCGTGCGTGGAACTGAAAGTCTACCGTTACTTGCGGACTGATGGACGGGCTTTCTCCCTCATCAGTGCGAGTTTTTAAAAGTCTTCTCACATTTACATTTATTCATTTAGCAGACGCTTTTATCCAAAGCGACTTACAATTGAGGAATACAATAAGCGATACATTATAAAGAGGCAAACAGTCTCTTACAGGGAGTGCTTGTCATACAACATTTCAGGCATAGTTCAGAGCAAAAACTAGCTAGACAGGGAGAGGTTAAGGAAAGAGAGCAAATGTGTTTTGTTTTTTTAAGAAGTCAAGTGAAGACTGAAGAGCTTAGTTTTCAGGTGTCGCTTGAAAATTGTCAGGGACTCAGCATCACAGACAGGGGTGAAGATTTTGTGCCTCTCTGTGAGAGTGTTCTGGATGTCCTCTCTGTGATGGTACCACGAGGCGTCGCTCAGACTAGCAGATTCTTCTGGAGGGGATGTAGATCTTCTGGAGTGTGAGTTGTATAGTGAGTGGAAGTAGGCGGGTGCTGATATGCAAGCATCAGTGTCTTGAAGCTTGATGCAGCTGCAACCGGGAGCCAGTGCAAGGAGATGATGCGAGCTGCATGGGCTCGCTGAAGACCAGTCGTGCCGCTGCATTCTGAATCATTTGTAGAGGTTTGATTGTGTTTGATGGAAGTCCATTTGCTAGAAGAGCATTGCAGTAGAAGAGCATCCAGTGCAGTAGTCCAAATGACAAGGGCAAGGGCTGGACAAGAAGTTGTGCAGCGTGCTGTGTAAGGAAGGGCCTGATCTTTCTGATGTTGTGTAGTGCAGTGCAAACCTGCAAGATCGAGCGGTCTTTGCAATGTGGTCTTTGAAAGTGAGCTGGTCATCGAAAATTACCCCAAGATTTCTGACTGAGCTTGATGGGGTAATTGTTGATGAATCTATCTGGATGGTAAAATCATGTTGTAGAGTTGGAGTGGCAGGGAAGACAAGAAGCTCAGTCTTTGCCAGGTTGAGCTGTAGGTGATGTTCTTTCATCCGAGATGTGCCAAGCAGCCTGAGATGAGAGATGCAGCTGTGTGTCAGCTACCGTTGGATCATCTGGTCGAAATGAGAGATAGAGCTGTGTGTCATCAGCGTAGCAATGAGGAGAAGCCATGTGCCTGTATGATGGGACCCAGTGATGTAGTGTATGTGGAGAAGAGGAGGGGTCCAAGAACCGATCCCTGGGGAACCCCAGTGACCAGTTGATGTGCTCTGGAACCTGCCAAGCAGGACCTGCCACTGAGATAGGATTCAAACCAGCGAAGTGGAATCCCAGTGATGTCCAGTGATGAGAGGGATGGTTAGGAGAATCTGAGGTTCACGTGTCAGTGTCAAAGCAGCAGACAGATCCAGCAGAATGAGAACTGATGATTTGGAATCAGCTTTTGCAATCCGCAAGGCTTCAGTGACAGAGAGTAGCGCCGTCTCAGTTGAATGTCCACGTCTGAAACCTGATTGGTTAGCGTCCAGTAGGTGATTATTTGACAGAAATGAGGATAACTGGTTAAAAACAACTAGTTCAAGCATTTTCACTATGAATGGAAGGAGAGAGACAGGTCTGTAGCTATCTGTAAGTGTGTGAAGGTGTTTTAATGTAGGTTTTTTGAGCAGTGGGGTGCCCGAGCCTGTTTGAAGTGGGGAGTTGGATTGTTGATGTGTGTGAGTGCTGGTAGAGGAGAGAGTGTTTTAGAAGGAGTTTGGATCTAGAGAGCTGATGTTGTAGGATGGCTAAGAGCTTGACTTCTACAGGGGACAGAAGGAGAATAGGGGAGTTTTATCAGTAGATGTGGTTGGTTTGAGTTCCTGATGTGTAGAGCTGAGAACTGGCTACTGATTGACAGATGCAAAGTCATTGTTGTGGAAGGAGGTGGTGGTGGGGGTGGAGGATGACAGAGGAGAGAGTTGAATGTTTTGAAGAGATTGTGTGTGTCAGATGCAGATGCGCTGTTGAGTAAGTATGAAGCCTTGGCAGTGTGGACTTCAGCAGAGAAAGATGAAAGCAAAGACTGATAGATACTCAGGTCTGACAGATCTTTTGATTTGCTAGATGTTTAAAGTGGAGCACAAAGTGTCTTCAGCGTTCAAGAACATCGGATAGCCAGGAGCAGACAGAGGAAAGATGCTGGCCTGGAGGAGAGAGGACATATATTGTCTAGACAGAATTTAAAGTGGAGCACAAAGTGTCAGCAGAGTGTCCTTCACATCAGAGCTAGAAATGGGTGGGTGAGGGAGAGAGGAAGACACTACAGAGGAAAGATGTGAGGGTGAAAGGGAACAAAGGTTTCAAAGGTAACTTATTTGTAGTTTTAGTTTAATCAGCACCAATTAGATGATGTCAGTTCAGAGGTTATTTATTTCATTTTAGTATTTTATTTGTTTTGCCTATATTGAAATGCTTTGTGCAAATGATCAGCGATTAGCAATACTGTAAAAATTTAATGAGCAGATCATGACAGAAATGACTTCTCACATTTCAATTTACAATTTGAATCCCAAACTTGTCATTATGTGATTTGTGGATTTCCAAAGTATACATGTTTTAGTTTGTCAACATGATCAGCGATTAGCAATACTGTAAAAAATTATATGAGCAGATCATGACAGAAATGACTTCTCACATTTCAACTTACAATTTGAATCCCAAACTTGCTTCTCCTCATGCGGTTCTCTAACAAGAACAATCACCTGATTTGTGGATTTCAAAGTATACATGTTTTAGTTTGTCAACAACCATCAGTCTGTTCTTGTGATCTCCACTGGCACTTCAAATAACAGCAGCAGGTTCAAACAATCATGATTGAAAGCAATTCACATTAACTCAAACTAAGTTCAAACAGAGCTCTTTATTTGACCCATAGTTGACGTCAATGGTCTGCAGTAGGAAGAAGCATCAGTCATCTTGGTGCAAGGTCAAATGAAACTCATCCATTCTTTTGCACATGACTAAACAATTAATTCATCACCATTTTACTGTCAATAAGATCTATAATGTTGGTGTTCTTTTTTACTTCACTAATTAGATTATTTAATATACCTTTTTAATATTCTTTTATTTGCATTTAAGTTAAATTAAATATGGCATCTACCCTGATTCAGTGCTATTTTTAGTATCATATAGATATTATAGTTTTTATTCATATTTTCATTAGTTTTTGTTTTTATATTTAGCATTTTATATTTCCCATTTCATTTTAATTTTAGTAATTTATTGTGTTTTTGTCATTTTTATTAGTAATTTTTTACATATCCATTTAGTTTTTATTCATTTTTATTTAAGTTTTAGTTGTACTTATTTTTATTATTGTTATTTTAGTACATCTACTTCCAACAAAATAAAAATGAGAAATATTCACCTGGCAACAGCTGAACAGCTGTTTATTTCAAATTATTTTTTTTATGGTTTTAGTTAAAATATACAGGTGCATCTCAGAAAATTAGAATATGGTGAAAAAGTAAATTTTTTCTTGTAACTTATTTCAAAAAGTGAAACTTTCATATATTTTAGATTCATTACGTGTAAAGTAAAACACTTCAAATGTTTTTTTTTTAATTTTGATGATTAGAGCTTACAGCTAATGAAAGTCAAAAATCTATTTTTTGAGATACAAATCTGTATCTCAAAAAATTAGAATATTTACATTTGAGTTTCAATAAATGACCATCCATACAGTATAAATTGTGAATATCTCTTGTTCGTTGAAAGCACAATAATGGGGAACACTGCTGACTTGGCAATGGTCCAGAAGACGATCATTGACACCCTCCCACAAAAGAGGGTAAGTCACAGAGGGTCATTACTGAAAGGGGGGGCTGTTCAAGGAGTGCTGTATCAAAGCATATTAAATGCAAAGTTGACTGGAAGGAAGAAATTGGATAGGAAAATGTGCACAAGCAACAGGGATGACCGCAAGCTTGAGAATACTGTCAAGCAAAGCCGATTCAAACACTTGGGAGAGCTTCACAAGGAGTGAACTGAAGCTGGAGTCAGTGCATCAAGAGTCACCACGCTCAGACATCTTCAGGAAAAGAGCTACCAAGCCACTTCTGAAACAGAAACATCGTCAGAAGCATCTTACCTGGGATAAAGGAGAAAAATAACTCTACTGTTGCTCATTTGTCCAAAGTCCTCTTTTCAGATAAAAGTAAATTTAGCTTTTCATTTGGAAATCAAGGTCTGGAGTCTGGAGGAAGAGTGGAGAGGCACAGAATTCAAGTTGCTTGAAGTCCAGTGTGAAGTTTCCACAGTCAGTGATGATTTGGGGTGCCATGTCATCTGCTGGTGTTGGTCCACTGTGTTTTATCAAGTCCAAAGTCACTGCAGCCCTCTACCAGGAGATTTTAGAGCACTTTATGCTTCCATCTGCTGACAAGCTTTATGGAGATGCTGATTTCCTTTTACAGCAGGACTTTAGCACCTGACCACACTGCCAAAACCACTTCCAAGTGCTTTGCTGACCATGATATTGCTGTGCTTGATTGGCCAGCCAACAAGCCTGACCTGAACCCTATCTGGAATCTATGGGATATTTTCAAGAGAAAGATGAGAAACAGTCGATTCAACAACACAGACGAGCTGAAGGCTCAATAGTGCTTCAGCAGTGCCACAGTCTGATCGCTCCCATGCCACACCGCACTGATGCTGGAGTTTGTGCTGAAGGAGCCCCGGCCAAGTATTGAGTGCATAAATGAACATACTTTAAAGAACTTGAACTTTTCTGTTTTGAAAATCCTTTTTTTATTGATCTTAGGAAATATAATAATATTTTGAGATACTGATTTTTTTTAAGACTATTTTATTTCAGTTAACGTTTCTTTTGTTTTAAGTAATTAATTATTTTATGGTTTTAGTTTTATTTAAGAATGATAACCCTGTAACACACATTATACAATGGAAAAAGTATGAAGAATATTTTTTTTTAATGCAGCTCTCAGAACATGGTGAATATTTCTGCAAAAACCTACACAGTACCCAACCTTCAGATAACACTTTTATGTGCGTGTTTTTGTAGTGTTGGTCGGTTGGGCTGCAGTGTAGATGTCTTCAGTGGTTATATGTGGAAGTGTTACGCAGCAGCTCTGGCCGGCTCCATTTCTCCTCATCTCCATAGAGACAGATGGCAGAGGTCAGTGAGATCACACAGCAGGCTCTTTCAATGCTATATAAAGAAAGGCAGAGCTCACCTGTGAGCCAGGTATCACACAGTCTCTGTCTGAGAGGTGTGTGTGTGTGTGTGTGTGTGTGTGTGTGTGTGTGTGTGTGTGTGTGTGTGTGTGTGTGTGTGTGTGTGTGTGTGTGTGTGTGTGTGTGTGTGTGTGTGTGTGTGTGTGTGTGTGTGTGTGTGTGTGTGTGTGTGTGTGTGTGTGTGTGTGTGTGTGTGTGTGTGTGTGTGTGTGTGTGTGTGTGTGTGTGTGTGTGTGTGTGTGTGTGTGTGTGTGTGTGTGTGTGTGTGTGTGTGCCCTTTTACAAAAGTATATTTGAATGTGTCCTTTATAAGACAAGGTCTCAGATGTTGTTTTTCACAGTGAATGCATGTCAGAGATATAAAACAGATTCAATCAAACTCTATAATATATACTTATAATGAAAAAAAAAATCAATCATACATCAAAAAATTTTAGTTTACAAGTATACATTTAACAATGTACTGTGTCCACTTGATGTACAGTGTAAAGCAAATTAATAATAATAATAATAATCATTATTTTTTATGTTAAGTTACACTTTATTTTAAGGTGTCCTTGTTACAGTGTAACTATATATACAAGTACCAAGTCATATTAATTAAGTACATGTACTTACTATATGGTTAGAGTTTGGGATTAGGGTTTGTCTTAGGGTAACTTGCATGTAATTATGCATAATTAGTTGTTATTTTCAAAGTAAGCACATGTAGCATGTAACAAGGACGCATTTGTTTGCTAACACAAATCATGTGTTAGTAAATGTTACATATCAAAGCACTTTACAAAAACAAATCAAACAACAAAATACACCATGTAAAAATTATGCAATAAGCAAGAAGAGACCAAATGCACAGTGTACAGATGTACGGGGCCGTCGCTAGTGGGGTGAAAGGTGGTGACGATTATAGGGGCCGTGGTTGTTGGCGGAGGGGGGGGGTCCCTGGCCATTTGAACCGACTGCCCGAGGCCAGCCTAAAAGACATTCAGGACAGTTGATGGGCCACTGCTGTGTGTCGTCACGAAAGCTTATCATTTGCATGCGTTTTAAACCTTGCCAACTTAAACATTGAAGTGATTTAAAAGCATTCAAGCAAAATAACTCAACGGAGCACTCATGCTCTGTGTTCGCCTAATTTACTAGCTGTTATCTGTGTTCTTAATGTTAATCCAAGAAATTAAAAGAGAGAAAATAACTCACTGCTCTTTACTGAATTACTTTGTAGTTTTAACAAGAATTAATCTTTAGTTAAATTCATACAGTGAAGACTGTACAATGATAGTTTACATTTGATAACTGGGTTTCTGTACCTGGACACCTAGGCATACAGAACTTGAATAGTTAAATTTCTATCTTTGTTCTATTTATTTATTTGTGCTATTTACACAATTTCAAACAGTGCCTTGCACGGGCTTAGGCGCCGATTTTTGTCTCTACCGGTGGGAGAAGTTTCTGAAGGATCATGTGATACTGAAGACTGGAGTAATGATGCTGAAAATTCAGCTTTGCATCACATGCATAAAAATTACATTTTAAAGCATATTCATGTAAAGGGTTATTTTAAATTGTAATAACATTTTACTATTTTTACTGTATTTTTGATCAAATAAATGAAGCCTTGGTGAAGACTTTCAAAAGCATTACAACATCTTTCCAACCCCAAACTTTTGAACATAGTAGCTATAGTTTGCCTTTGACATTCTGCACTTTTTTTTTCTTCCTCCACCATTTCCTCTTCTTTTCTGTGGCTTTTATATGGCTTGGCAACAGTTCTAGCAGTTCCTTTCTAAAGCTATATGACGATTTCACCCTCCCTTCATGTCCCTGTCCAGGATTTAGGGTGATGTGCAAAGCATACATTATCTCAAAATAACAGTAAGACTGTGAATTTTTACATTTTCTGTAAAACAATGTGACTGTTGCTTGCCTATATTGTCAGTGCTAAGCCATTGTGTGTGTTCGTGAGGCTTTTTTTATTGCTAGGTATTCAGAGTTGGGCTGCATTCAAAATCGCATACTTCTCTACTACTTATAGTTGAAATAGAGTACTATATAGTAGGTTAAAACAACGTACGTGACAAAGAAGTATGTCCTAATTCACAGTACTCATAAAAGAGTAGGCACACTGCAGGTCATGTGACAATGAAATCATGACGAATGTAGTATGTCCTGATTACATTTATACTACACACATTCATAATATAGAACATACTTTTTAGCGGTCGCAAAGTTATTATTCAAAATAAGTATGGCCTATCTACTCACGAGAGTATGCAATTTGGGATGCAGCTCTGGAGTTTAGCACATTGTTAGGTGATTGCTACAGAGATGTGTTTCCATTAGCTCCCTTGTTCAGTAGTCAGACATTTCTAGAGAACTGTACTGGGAGCCATATGATTTGAAGTATTATTGACGTATGTCTATAGCACAAACCGGACGAGTCCAGGTCAGGGATTTGTTCAAATGTCTAACCAAACTTTTCAGTGAACAGTTCCCCCTGCAGTCACAAATGTCATCCTTTAAAACTCATCTCTGTTTATCAGAATAACATTTAAACGATTTTCCAAGCAAAAATTATTTTTTCATACCTTAAAATTGCCTGAATAAAACTCTACACACCCTTACCTTGTTTAGTATGCGTGGATTCATGAACAAAACGAAAGGACATGACGTGTGATGTCCCATCCTTGATGGTACTGAAGATGGAAGAGAACACTGGTCATGCACTCCTCCCCTCTTACAACCCCTGCCAGTACCGAGACTCGAACCCACGACCTTTGGGTTACAAGTCTGAGTCCCTAGGCCACGACTGCCTCAACTGCCCCCAATATGCAAATTAGTCCCCGCCTCCACTCACTCAATCACACCAGCTTGGACCTGATACACTTTCAGTCGTTTAACTTAAATAGTAAATGCTATGCAATGATAAGTGGCAATATTGGATTCATTCAACCATATATTGTTAAACCAGAAACAGATTCTGAAGAGGAAGAGTGAATTATACAGGTTGGTAGTGGTTCTGCTTTTAATGTATTTCTCTCTACAACATGGAACAGGTAACAGTAATTGATATCATTACCCTTTGGCTTGACTGTGTTATCAGACAGCTAAAAATGTGCTGCTATTGTTCTCAAACCAGGTTCCCGTTTGCCATTCCAGAAACATAGCTAGTAAAAATCAGCATACTCAGGAAGAAACTGTTTGCTAATGATATGAAAAGCCCCAAACTGCAAGCTGTCAGGATTGGTACCGCATTTTTGAGAGAATGCTCAGCAGTGGTGTTGACTGAAGAATTTGCATGTGGTTTGTCCTTTAAGCATATTAAACCAAACCACAAGAAAAACATGCAAACAATGTTAAAAGCTTGATTTTCACCACATGGGTCTTTAAATAACCACTTAAAAATCTATAGAACATTTTGTGCATTAAAATGTTTTCCATTGAAGTTTGAGTTTATGTATAGATTCCAATGAAGAACCATGATCTCGGTCTTTTCTGAAGAAATTGTGATTTATTGGTATTCACTCTGGAACCCATTATGTGAATGAAGCACGGCCCAGTGGTAGGCTATCTGTGCTTTTTAGCAGTGCGAGCGGCTGTGTTCAGTCATTTCAGAAATGCAGGGCACACAGGTACAGACACATATCTGGGACAACGCTCGCTTAAAGGCGAAACTGTCATGACGAGCTCACTGCCGTCAAATCGTGGTATGCCCTTTGACGTCTGTGTTCCTCAGCATTCAGGGCAGTGTCAGGTTTGTTTAAGCGAGAAGTGCGCTGCTTGAGTGTGATGATGATGATGATGATGTCAAAGACTCCCATTAGTCAAAATACTCGGATGCGTTTCAACAGGGAGGAACTGCATTAGTCGCTGCACATCACTTTACATTCATCTCATTAGCGAGGACAAGTCTGCCATCTTCTGGTAGAGCGAGTTCATACATGTTAGACTTCGATCCAATCCCAAAACATAGCTGGATGGAGATAAAAAACTCTATCTATCTATCTATCTATCTATCTATCTATCTGTCAAGTGACTCTTTCAGATCTCATCCAGTCTCTTTTGTGAGTAAAGCCCTTTTAAATCTTGAATTCAAGGCTCATCTTGTGTATGGACAAATCAATGTAAATTATAACTACATAAATAGAGGCAATCAGTCTGTTCTGTTCAGTAAAATCACACCTCAATGGTGCATTAGCACAACCTTGAGCATGAGCTTTCAATACACCCTAATTTGCTGTAAACTGAGCTACTTAAGAAAATAACATGATTCACATTGTGAACTTTTTCAATGCCTGTAGCAAAGTACTGTAAAAAACAACTTACACAACTTCACTTCCATGGCATGTGAAAAAGACAAACAGAAGTAATATGTTAAATTGACAATAATCTTTTAAAAAATACTCTTCCTGTGGTTGTTATAAACTCGTTGAAACAAACACCAAAGTCCTGAATTAGAACAAACTTTAATACAACGGATGTTTTCCCATCACAGTCACTTTTACAGTGTTTATTCAAAATCAGAATTGCAGTTTGTTTTTCAATTATATATATATATATATATATGTGTGTGTGTGTGTGTGACCCATGCAGAAGTTCGTACTCTACATTTAACCCATCAAAGCGCACACACAAGCACACACACACACACGTGAACACACACACACACACACACACACACACAACACACACACACACACACACACAGTGAACACACACACACACACACACACACACACAACACACACACCCAGGAGCAGTGGGCAGTCATTTATGCTGCGGCGCCCGGGGAGCAGTTGGGGGTTCGGTGCCTTGCTCAAGGGCACCTCAGTCGTGGTATTGAGGGTGGAGAGAGAGTGCTGTACATTCACCCCCACCTACAATTCCTGCCGGACCGAGACTCGAACTCACAACCTTTCAATTACGAGTCCGACTCTCTAACCATTAGGCCACGACTTCCCCTAAATTATTTAGTTTACTGTCTATATAATTTATTTCATTTAATTGAAATATTTATATATAAAGTATATAATTGATCACTTTACATTATATTATAATAATTATATTTAAAATTAATTGTGTACACACATATATAGTCATTTTAAATAAACTTATTTTACACGTATGTACATAATGCAAGTTTATTTAAAGTATATATTAACATGAATCAAAGTATTCTAAGCAGTACCTTATGTCGTCATAAGTTTTATTTAAAAAAATGTATTTGTGTACATGCAAACTGTCCAATATATGACGTTTGTTTTATAGTCACGAATGTAATATTTAATCCCAGGCACCTTTAACATGACTCTGAATAGGTCTCAGGTGTCTGTTCTGCTTCTCTAGGACAGTCTCTGGCAGAAGGGCGAGTTTTAACTGCTCTTGTCCAGATATTCCAGATTCGGGGCATCTAGACGCTGCTCCATGTCCTTGTTCTTGGCGAACTCTTTGAGCATGTCCATCACCTCGCCCTGGTACACATCAGGTGTCGGCTGAGCCTCTGACGGGAGGAAGACCGTATTTAGAAACACATTCCTGGTCTTATTGTGTGCGATAAAAATTATCAATGGATAAAATCAAGTCACTCTTGATTTAGATTTCAACTGAATGCCTGAGCGGTGCACCACTGTTCATCTCTTATCGGTTTAGTTTGTCCGTTCGTACCTGTTGCCCAGTAGTAGATGTCCCAGTCGTTGCTGGGTTCATTGATGAGTCTGTCATACTGCTTTAACTGAGAAGCACTCAGTGTGTTCAGGTACTTCTTTGCAAAAAGGCTGGTAACAAAAAAAGTCACAGTCAGAGTAGTTATATAGTAAATAGCAATAAATATTATGCTTATTTTTGGTTTTAAAAAAAAAAAAAAAAAAACGAATTTAATATGATTAATAATAATAATTATAATAAAGATAGCACTTTACAATAAAGGTTCAATTTGTCAACATTAGCTAATTATTAGTTAACATTAACCTTGAAAATATATATTTACATTAGCATTAAAGGGATAGTTCACCCAAAAATGAAAATTCTGTCATCATTTACTCACCCTCAAGTATTTCCAAGCCTGTATGAATGTGTTTGTTCTGCTGAACACAAAGGAAGATATTCTGAAGAATGTGGGAAACAGAGCAGTTCTGGGCACCATTGACTTCCATTGTATTTTTTTCCCCACTATGGAAGTCAGTGGTGCCCCAAAACAGCCTGGTTACAAACTTTCTTCAGAATATCTTCGGAAGACATTCATAGAGGTTTGGATCTAATGAGGGCGAGTAAATGACAGAATTTTCATTTTTGGGCTAAATATCCCTTTAATATTCACTAATACATTATAACAATCAAAAGTTGTATTTGTTAATATTGCATAGACATGAACTAATAATGAACAGCTGTATTTTACGAACTAATCTCAACAAAGATTAATAAATAAATACTGTAACAAATGCTTATTGTTAGTTAATGTGAATTAATCCATTAACCAATGTGAGCAAATGGGCACCTATTGTAAAGTTTTACCATAATAATTAATATGGAACAGTATTATGGTACTTTACAATAGGTGCCCATTTGCTCACATTGGTTAATGGATTAATTCACATTAACTAACAATAAGCATTTGTTACAATTTATCTAATATATATATATATAAAATATCGGTGTACAAAAATAACTAAATTGGAAATAAAAAAACTTAATTAACACAAGATATAAAAATGACAACTAATTAAAAATATTAATAAAGACTATAAGAGTATATCAGTGATTTTAAAGATTAAATGTAATATTTTTAATTAGTTGTCATTTTTATATCTTGTGTTAATTAAGTTTTTTTATTTCCAATTTAGTTATTTTTGTACACCGAGATTTTATATATATATATATATTATATATATATTAGTGCTGTCGAACAATTAATTGCATCCAAAATAAAAGTTTTTGTTTACATGATATATGTGTGTGTATATATTATTATGTCTATATAAATACACTCACATGCATTTATATATTTAAGAAAAATATGTTACGTTTATATATTAAATATATTCATATATTATATAATTTATATGAATATAAATATATACACGTAAATGCATGTAAACATTTTCTGTATGTGTGTGCATTTACATATACATAATAAATATACACCGTACACACACATATATCATGTAAACAAAAACTTTTATTTTGGATGTGATTAATCGTTTGACACCACTAATTTATTTATATATTTATAAATATAAATAAATTAGTGGTGTCAAATGATTAATCACATCCAAAATAAAAGTTTTTGGATAAATATAACCATATATATATATATATGTTTTTTAATATTATGTTTTTATTGTGTTAGTTATCTGTATTTTTCAACCTAATCAAAATAACCCAACTGCAGTTTGATTGAGATTAATTGTAATGCACAATGAAAAAACATGATTTTTGAAAATGGTTAAAAACGGAGTTCTCTGTTTTTGCAAATTAATTTATTTTCAAAAAAAATATTATTTCGGTTGAATCGCACTAGAGTTCGTTTTCTCTTGGTGCGGTTCGTTTGGGCAGGTGAGAATGCAGCAGTCGCACTCAGGTGCGCACCAGACAAGCGTACTGAGACCTCCTTGAAGAGGTGGAAGAGACGCTTTCAAATGAACCCTGGAGCGGTTCGTTTGTGGTGAGAACGCGATCCGAACTCAAACAGACCCAACTGCAAAAAGAACTGCGCATTTTTGGACTAAACCAGCTGCCGTAGTCAGCTGCGCTGTGCAGTATGTGATGAGGAAGTGTTTGTTGACAGTTTGCAGTTTAGCATGGCAGGTCACGGACAAACTTGGGGTTGTGAGGAGGTGCGGAGAATCATAGAAATTTGGTGACTTGAGATGCGCCTTCGCCGTTTGCAGTGCATTAATACATTATTTTCCAGCCGCATCTGTGCTTCATTCTCAAAAGTTATATAGTGGCTGAAGTGGTATATACAAACTATGTAGTAAAGGATGACCAGGGATAAAATCACCCCGCGCAGTTGTCTCTCCATAATAGCGGTGTGCTGTCTGCTGCATTTTACTGTCTTTGTTTACTTCCGGGAGCACCGTTGGAATTTTCCTGCACGCTCTTTCGGACCAATCGAAAAGCAGTTTAGGGAATGCGTTCAAAGACACATCTAGCCAACAAGTGAAGCGGCTGTGGTCACGTGACTGCATTTTGGTTCATTTCAGCTGGTTCGGACCAGAGCAAACAAACCCCCTTTCCACCAGCAGGAACCAGGTGCTAGTTCAAAGCTAGTGCTCTTGCCGGTTCTTAGTTGGTTCGACTGGCGAGCCCTTTAAGAACCGGTTGCTTTTCCACAGGCTAGAGAGCCAATACAGAGCCAGGTCTTACCTCACAATACGTTTCATGTTTTGGTTCACTAGCGCGGCACAACAGGCTTGTTCGAGGTGCATCAGCGCTACGCAGACCGATCAATCGATCGGCAGACAACACACTAAAGCACCCGAGAGCGATCCAAAAACATAAAGAGCTGTCCCGAACAAGCCTAAACAAACTATCAACAATGGCAGGACAGTGCGTTGCTATTGATGTTCATGGCTTTGCGAACCTACATCGGCATCCAAACACAGGCAAATCAAACGTGTTCGCGTTTAGCTGCTATTTCAAATATAGTTTCTGTTCGTCTTGTTGGTCACGGTAACCCCAGCCCCTGACGCAAGCGGTTCTTCCTTCTAGCCCAGCAATGTTTTGGTGCTACTTACGAACCGCTTTTCCTGGTTCGGAGCTGGTGCTTTGGGTGTCGAAAGACAAAGAACCTGTTTGAAACTAGGCTCTGGCTCCGAACCAGCACTGGAACTGCTTTGGTGGAAAAGGGGTAACAGTGTGGTGTGAAACTGTGGCTCAGTGGTTAGAGCATTGCGTTAGCAGCGCAAAGGTCGTGGGTTCGATTCCCAGGGAACACACATACTGACAATACATGTATAACCTGAATGCACTGTAAGTCGCTTTGGATAAAAGCGTCTGCTAAATGCATAAATGTAAAATGTAAATGAAAAGGAACCAAAATAGCTACAATGTATAATTTTTTTTGCTTTTGGTCCGGACCAAAGCAAGTGAACTATCGGACTTTCCTGGTGTGAATACGCCAGACAATATTATATGTTGTTGCCAAGACTAGAATAAGTTTAGCTGTCTGTTGAGTCGGTGGCATTTATCTAGATGTGTTCTTGACCCGCTGACCTCAGAAGGATGCAGTTCTCCAGCATGCCTCTCTTGCGGCTCTCGTACAGGAGTCTCTTCTTCTTGATCTCCATGGATTCTCCTGTCCTCTCCTGCCACGGAGGCAGAGGGATCTCAATGATGGTCGGTTCTGGAGCATCACCGCGGTATCCTCGAGAAATCACTGTGCTGACAGCTGGACGCAGTGATGCCTGGCAAACAGATCGAACGACCTGGGGATATATAACTTTGGTTAACTATAATAACTCTGGTTTGTTTGTTAATATATATATACAGTGTGTGTGTGTGTGTGTGTGTGTGTGTGTGTGTGTGTGTGTGTGTGTGTGTGTGTGTGTGTGTGTGTGTGTGTGTGTGTGTGTGTGTGTGTGTGTGTGTGTGTGTGTGTGTGTGTGTGTGTGTGTGTGTGTGTGTGTGTGTGTGTGTGTGTGTGTGTGTGTGTGTGTGTGTGTGTGTGTGTGTACAAAACGAGGTCTCAAAAGGTGAATAATCTGTAACATTAGATATTCATAAACAAGTAAAAATACCTGCTCAGGAAATGGTCTAATTAAAAATATATAATTATGTAAACTAGTATAAAAAAGTGAAATTAGTCTGGTGTATGAATTCAGAGAACAGTTAACGTCCTCATCTGCCCTTGCTCAGTCAAAATAAGACAACAGCATAAAAGAATCCAACTAAAGAGTTTATCCAAACCCCTGCGTTTATTTGGATGTTATACATTATCTGTATGATATTGGTATAATGGGCTGCAGAAAGAGGACCTTGTTATCTCACTTGAGGTCAAATGTGATCTTTAAAGCCATTTTTAAAACCTGTCGCCACATATGAGTGCAAAGCTTGCAAACGTACCTTTCGTGCGATAGTTGCTGAAAACATGTTATCGTGGAGTATTTTCAGTGATGTGTGGCTGGTCCGGTGTTTGGTTGACTGTTTTTTTTTATTATTTTGAAGGAGAGTTTATGCAACTGTTCCACAATCAAATCAGGAAACGTCGTGCAGCGGGCGCCATGTTGGTAAGGTCAATATCTCTTTCTTATTTGAATATTGCTTTGAATAGTTATTTGTTTCTATGTCGTGCAGACGTAACAGGTGTGTGTTTTAACCTTCGAGTTTGTCCTTGACCTGTGTGCTGACACGCGTGAGTTTAATAAAGGTTAAGTCTGATGAAAGTTAGTCTTTGTTTCCCGGGGAGTGTATTTCAGTGAGCGCTTGAGCGAGCGGATGGACGTTTTCGGCGTTACATCATTTTTTAAAGAGACAGTGATACAGTACAGTAATCTTTGCTTTACGTTTATTATACGCTAAAAAAGCACAACACATATTCCGTGTCTGAAAATAAACTTCAAATTACATTCCAAAGCCTAAAACTAATATGTTTACTCCTTACAGTTTAATTTGTCCCCAAAATACTTTCACACAGGTCGTAATGACTTGAATCTGCGAAATATGCTCATAAAAGTTAACATCATACTTTACAACACACGTAGCAGTTATTTTAGTATTATTTTTAAATACTGATTATATATTCGAAATGACTTTTTATCTTAATATTTTGTCATTTTAATACTTTGTTTAAATGTTACTATTTTGGTCAATAAAATTAATTCGTTATTTAAGTTTTGGTTTTTATTTACAATTTCATTTTAGTGTTCAACCTAAACACATTAGTTACTTGGAAGACAACATTTATACATTTTTGTTTACATTTTTCATCTAACATTTAGATTTTGTTTTCAGCTTGATTTGAATTAACAAGAATGTTTTAATAGTTTTAGTTAATAATGATAACTGTGTGATGGCAATTACTTTTAAATCAGATTTCTGAGGTAACAAAATAAGATCAAAATCAGTTAAATTGCACTGTCCTCTACTTTTTTTTGTCATTCCAACACTACAGATGTGTCAATATGAATCATTGTTGTACAGTAAAAAATAAAAAAAATAAACTAAATCTTTTGTGTTCTACAGAAAAAAATGACAGCAGACAAATTTAGAAAATAACAAGTGTGCATAACTACATTTTGAGCTAAGGTTGGAGGTATTGTTGTGTTAAAAACATGCACACTAAGATTGTAGAGTCAATGAAGCAGATGCCCACGCTGGATTTCCTCAGTGTTTTGATAAATTATGTTTTATTAACAAAGTTCAGGAGGAGCATGTCAGATACTTAGCCTAATCAAACACAAGTGGTACGCAATCAGGGTAATTAACACTCAGACATAAATACAGCTGACATACCTCCATTCATTTGATGGTTAAGCAGCATCCCTCCACCACCCCTTCTCCACCAATATCACCATAATTCTCATCACACTATGGGGGGTACTCTGGGTTCGGGCCCTTCCCGAGCTCGGAGCCCTTCCCCAGGACAGCACGCCAACAATGTATTACCATACTCGCATTACGTTTATCGTGCTAATATATGTAAGTGTGAAATCGTGAACCCTAGTTGAAGAAGAGCGGTGAAGAGAAGCAAAGAATATATCCAGGTTATACCTGCTCCTCTAAGATATTGTGATATTTAAAAAAGATGAACCACACAACAGATATGTTTCAATCTTTATTTAACAAAATGCAAATAAACAAATCAAGCTTGCTTCAGATTTAGTCTAATGAACCAGCCATGTCCATGCCTGTATTTCTTCCATTAGGATCAAGTCTGTTGAAAATGTGAGGTTGAGTGGGATTTTCACTGAAAGCTCCTCATTTCTCCAGCGGTGCATAATTCAACAGCTTCTCAATGAGATCCACGTGAGCCAGAAGCATCCGGCGACAGCAGTATCTCTTCAAACCCAGAGCGTCAAGAGCATCGCTGTGAAAACCAGCAGAGTGAGATTCAGTACGACACCACTGTTATCACGCAAAAATCAAACCTACATGGAAATTTCACGAACTCACCCTTCTGTATACTCGGCTTGAAGAAGACCTAAATATGCCTCCCATTTGTTCCCAACAATCTTCCCACAAGTGAAGCAGCGGATGGGGATGATCATGGTGAAGGACGAGAGACCTGAATCAAAGAAAAAGTCAGTGTTTATTAGAAAACTCACGTTTAACCTGTTTTTGACTAGATTATTTCAATCATTCATAATTATCAGATAAGGGCCTGGTTTCACAGACAGGGCTTAGACTAAGCCAGGATTAGGCCATAGTTCAATTAGGACATTTAAGTAAATTTTATTAACATGCCTTAAAAAAACATTACTGTTGTGCATCTTGAGACAAAACAAAGGCACTGATGATACAGGTACATCTCAAAAAATTAGAATATGGTGCAAAGTTCATTTTTTTCTTGAACTTATCTCAAAAAGTGAAAGTTCATATATTTTAGATTCATTACATGTAAAGTAAAACACTAAACAATTTTTTTTGTTTTAATTTTGACGATTAGAGCTTAGAGCTAATGAAAGTCAAAAATCCAGTATCTCAAATATTAGAACAGCGTTTCTCAATTCCAGTTAATTTCCTTGAATGGGGAAAAATGAAATGCTTAATATGGTGCTCAAAAAGGAAGTCCGTAATGAACTTCGTACGTGTGTTGTGTGTGCGTCTGATCGGTGCTGCTGCAAAGTAAGCGCATCACTCAGCGCTCTGAGAAACTGCAAGCTCAGGACTGCTGGTTAGCCTGAAAAGAGGAGCTAAAGCTTTTTATGCTATTGAGCAAAAGAAACAACATTTATGATGTAAAAGTTGTTGTCTGATGTCATGGTGATTTCAAATATGAAACAGGTTTAATCGAGCTTAGTGACAGTTTTGGATAATTTGATGTTTCCCATACAAAGTGATTGGAGCTGCACTTGTTTATGCCAGAGAGCGTTTCAAAGGGTCAGAGTGACATGATTGTCTTAAAAGTGACTTTGGTATTACCTAGTGAATCTACATTTGTAATAATTGCAGAGGTTGTCTGTGATTATTAATCCGTGCGAATCGGCCATGTCTTTAATTTGTAAAGTAAAAATTCCACCGCAGATGTCATGGTGGATGATTTCCTACCATATTTACGAACACCAGGTCCTGTGAACACATTAGTCCTTAAGTTATCTTTTGAGCTAATACGGTTCAAACCACATAAGGTTTTGCATAGACATAATGTTTTCATTATGTGTAAAATGAAAGTAAAGAGCCGAGACAAACGATGGTGCCTGGATATTAGGTGCTTGCAGGTCTTAAAGGGACAGAACTAAACATGCCGTCGACTGTAATTAAAGGGATAGTTCACCCTAAAATTACATTTCTTTCATTATTTACTCACTCATGTTGTCCCAAACCTGTATTAATTTATTTCTTGTGCTGAACACAAAAGAAGATATTTTGAAGAAGGTGGAAAACCAAACAGTTGCTGGTCCACATTGACTTTGATAGAAGGATAATAATATTATGGAAGTCACCGATGACCAGCAACTGTTTGGTTACCAACATTATTCAAAATAGCATTTATGTTCAGCAGAAGAAAGAAACTCTTTCAGGTTTAAAACTAAACTCGAGTGAGTAAATGATAAATATAAAACACTATGACAGAATCGACAGAATTATTATTCTTTAATGTTAAAACAACAAAACACACTCTACTCTTGACAGAAAAAATAATAATACAGCTGCTTTAACAGGAATCACTCTATATAGTGTTTTATTTTTATATTTGTTCACTCAATTTCTTGAATGCTCCTCCTGCTAAATATGCCTATTGTACCTGAAAATAAAGCGCTGTTTGTTTTATTTGTAATGTGTATCTTTGTTCTTATTTTTAATAACAAAGATTTTTATCTTCGCCCACTTCACACTTTGGTCTAAATTAGGGCTGTGCAATTAATCGAATGCATTCACCTGGCGTCTGTTTGTCATTAACTGCTGCTCCATCTGAAAGCAGGTGATGGAGATTTACGCTGCCTATCACGGAGCCGGCTTTACTGACCAGATGCGCATGAGAATCGCATGTGATTAATTGTACGGCCCTAGTCTAAATATCCACCATTTGTTATTGTGTAAAAAGATTTGTCTTTATAATAGGGAAATTATTTTGGCTGTACTGCTCAGACAAAATAGTAAAACCAACATGACAGAATCGTAATAAAATCGTGAAAAAATAAGTTATATGATATTTTTTGCCATATCGCCCACCCTTATTTAAGGTTAATGTGTTACAAATAAATCAAGCATAAAGCTGGAGATATTTTAACCTGGTGAAATGTAAATGACACAGGGCTCGTCTCTCAACAAACAGCCTGAGGTTCTCGAGCTGGCTTATGAGGTTTGACAGACAGACAGACGATAGACATCCGATAGACAATTCTACTAGATCACACATGTTCTCCAGATAGATAGACAGACAGACTCAAAAACCTGCGGTACAGCAGACAGATAACTGGACATGACAGACGGACAGACAGATAGATAGATATCTTGACTGACATTACAATGCAAGTGAGCTTGTAAAACATTTCTGCTCAGGTAAAACCTGTTACGAAAACGACACAAAACTCAATAATAGTTGTAGAGATATACATGTGATGTCTACAGATTTACAGTAACACTACATAAAATGTGTAATAGAGCCGTTCAGCTCAATATATTTTCCTTAGTTAAGAATCCATAACTAAACTCTTACAATTAGAACCAGTTATTATTATGGAAGATGTAAGAAAATGTAAGAAATATTACCAAATCAATCTCTCACGCTACACACGTTCCTCTTGCGCGCTTACAACAAACGCATTGCATCTGCGTAACTTCCGTGTTGCGTTTGTGAAATACGCACGAGCGGAAACACGGTCACGAGAAGAGATCCGCGCGCTTCTGAAGCACGTAACTGAGAACATTCTGTCAAACTCATATAATTAGTTTAAATTGAAGTAACCATATCTCTGTACAAACACAAATGAAAATAAAAATGTGTCTTATATTTTAGTTGTTTTTTTTGTAGCTTCTTTTAGCCAGACACTTTACATCAGCGGGTTTAAACGATCTGATGATGTTTAAAACCTGCGATGGAAAATTCAAAATAAATAAGGTGTATAGTGAAAGATAGAGGGAGAGATTTATTCTTTATTCTGTTTTATTTTATTATTATTTCGTACTGATAAAAACTAGGATTGTCGATGGAATATATAATTTTTAAAAAACTAGGGCTAGAATAAAATAATCACCATTTATTTAATTACTTTAAAAAGCAGATGATTCAGTAACAATGTAAAATTTAGTAAATACATTTTTTGTAGGATTGCAGCAAGACTATCAAACACAGCTATAGAAATCATTTATGTAGGTAAGTCCTTTGATGATTGATTTATAAGCCATTGATGAAGTATTATGCATAACCCCTGACCTTTGTTTGTTGTTGTTGTTGTTGACTTGTTCTTCCATTTTCAAGTGATAGATGAATGTCTATATTACCAGATTTACTCATTCCTTGTTAATAGTGACTGTGCTTCATTTAGTAAATAGATTAAATGAAAAAAATAGCAAAGATATCTGTCACAAGTATGAAAAAAACAGCCTTCAAGTATTGAATTCTATCCAAAAATAACTAGAGAAAAAACACACTGAGTCTGGGAAAATATGGTTCATTGTCCTTTAATAAGGTCATCAAGTCACAAGGGAGCCATCTTGTTTTAATTCACACGAGGAACAGCAGAAAGGCAGCAGGCGAGGTTGTGTGCAAAATAAATACATATGGCAGGAGGAAAGGGACCACATTAGGGGAACAGGTAAACTTCATTAGAACAAACGAATAAAATCATAATCACTCATCATCATCATCACCACCAAGACAACCACCATGTTGCCGCATTATCATCCGCATCATTACCCTCAGTATCACATCGAATACACAGTCTTCTTTCTTTTAAATACAGAGTTATATTTGAATTATTGCATTATATACGCACTTTAAAGAAAATGTCATTTTCTGTAACAGTATGTCATGTGACGTGTGAGTGTATATTGTTTGTGTCTGCATGCATTTTAGGGATTGTTTCTGTTGTGTGTAGCGCTCATCATGGTGTAACTGCGAAATTTAAGCTGTTGGCCGAGAGCCGTTATAATCTACGTTGCATCTATGTTGCTTCACGCATCTATTTCCATTGGCCCACTTCAGAAAATCGTCAACGTCGTTCAAACAAGAAACTAAGATTTTGAAATGGCACAGATGGTCTACAGTATGCGATTCACAGGCAAGATTATTGAATTATTGAATGACTTGTGTTTGATGGCTGATGTCAAATGCAAAATGAACCCATATGATATTTGAAATAACTGAGATTTTCTTTACATTTCTACACCTTCTCTCAACAATACAGGTCTAAGTGTAATAGATGTCAGTGGCTTGATATGTACATATGGATTTGCGTAAGCATTTAAGTATGAAACCAATTGCTTTTATTGGTATCAATACATAAATGGCATTTAATTTCTATAAATGACAGAAAAATTCTGTATTTTTAACCTTGAATCATGCATCTTAATGTTATTGTATCTTACAGTTGGCAGTTAAGGATTTAAGTCCAGCTTGAAAAACTTAAATATTTTTTTAGATAATTGATTTAATCTCGACATTATGGCATAGATGAGGGTGTTTTTGAGCGTCAACCAGCAGGCAGAGTGACTAGGATGAAAGTTTTGGTGTAAATGTGCATTGGCTACTACTAGTTGAATGTTATATGAAAAGTGTTTGGCTTAAATGCATCTCTAGCTTGCTTTAATAGCTGACAGGAGCGTCACCACAAGCACTGAAATTAATGTACAGCATAAAATTAAGACGCCTAGTGTGTTGAGTGACCATACGTAGCCTATTCGTTTTCCAGGACATGCCCTGGTCAGGATTTCTCAATTGCTTAAAATGCCCGGGTTTTGACTTTGTTTTCCTATTGAAGCAATCACTATTGTTTTCATACTATGTGAATTTGCATTGCTTTGGCCGTTCTCTGTAGATCCCACCTTCTCTTCTGTGCCATGATTGGTCGATTATGTACAATGCCTGCATGCTAACTACTTTTCAGTCATTACTTTCAGCAAGTGTGACATTTTTGGCAATTTGGAAATCCTGGCCAGCACATGTTCAGGACAAAGAGGACATATGTTAACCCCGCTAGTGACTCCCCACCCCTTTATATAAACTTTAATAGTCTGTGAACTAATCAACCCCACAGTATAACAACCAATCATAGGCCTTGGGTCAGTTTTTCTTGGCTAATAAGATTATGCCCACCAATACAGCTCCAAGGGCGATGACAGCTCCTCCAATCAGGAAAGGCTTCAGATTTTCTAAGGTTTCACAGCCACTTCCTGTGGACTCCGCCGCCCCCTGTTGGTTGGTCGCTCCATCTTCCGCCGGCTTCTCGGGTTCTGCAGGTTCAGCAGAGACGGGGTCTGGTTTTGGCGGTGGCACTGCCTCCTTCTCTGCTTTGGAGGCAGACTTCGACGCTCCCTTGGCTTTTGCTTCCATGTGGGAATGGGATCGAGGAATCTGGCAGGTTTTCTTTGGACTTTCTTTTAGGAATACAAATATAAAAAAAGGGAGAGATTGAGGTTTTACATTTCTCCATGTGCACCACCGTTCAAAATTTTGGGTCAGCTATTATTTGAGGAAGTCTCTTTTGCCCTGCAAGGTTGCATTTATGCAGTAAAAACAGTGAAATTGTGAAATATTATTACAATTTAACTGTTTTCTGTTTTAATATATTTTAAAATGTAATATATTCCTGTGATGCAAAGCTGAATCAGCAACATTACTCCAGTCTTCAGTGTAACACGATCCTTCAGAAATCATTGATATACTGATCTGCTGCACAGGAAACATATTATTAATATTGAAAACAGTTGTTCTGTTTAATATTTTGTGCACCGTGATGTATTTTTCTCCCAGGGATTTTTTTATATAAATAGAAAGATCAAAAGAATAGCAGTTATTTGTAATATTATTAAAGGTCTTTACTGTCACTTTTGGTCAATTATATATATATATATATATATATATATATATATATATATACAGCAGTCATATATATAATATATATATAAAACCATATGCTGGTAACATTGTAATAATTTCTAATTTTATCATATTTATTTATTTATTTATAGTTTTTGATTGACAGCAGTGGACTAAACTAGCATTATATGAAAAGTATCTGCTGAAGACAATTGTCCTTTTGTTTGCCACAGAAAATACATATGGGTGAAATGAAAAAAATATGCTAATATGTCACCAAAACAAAATTATATCACATGAAACATTTGAGTCTTTGACCTTGATGTAGCAATGACATTACTGTATATGCAGTGGCCTACTGACTGTCACATGCTATATTTGCTTGTATTAGACAGCCAAAGAGCAGCATCATTTAGTCGTTGCTTCCTTAAAAAGCATGTGCATCGTTTGTGCGTAGAAGCTCTTTTTTAGGGTATGTGGGATAAAAGTAACAAGTAACTCTTAACACCACTCATGTTCCTTACAGGCCTTTTGCACCCATTCACCAAACACAATGAATTATGTTTCTGAAGCAATAAACATGAACTAGTTAATCTGCAGCATGCAGAAATATCCCTGTGAATTCACATGAGTCATACAGGATTGGGTGAGGGGAGGGGAGCACTGTCCATTAAAAATAAATAAAATCACAAGAAAAAAGGACTGAAGCCATGCAGAACCATGCAGAGAATGCATAACCTGGAAAGACGGACTGAAAATGGTTAATAGAGCATGTGATGGATGTGATTTCTGTAGTGATGCAGTTATGATGGCTGCACAGACTACAGCAGCACATCACATTCTCTTCCAGTTCTGATGGATGGATGGATGGAAAGATGATGATGGATGGAACGTACCTTCTTTATGTTGCCGTGTAATCCTTGCTCACCTCGTCCTCTTTTCAAAGAAGGGTGGAGAGACAGTGGATGAGAAACCAAGAGATCTGCTCTGCAGGAAGGCCTGAATTTGTCCTCAAGGAGAAACAGAATCAAAGGAAATGGAGTGATGGAGGACACAGCAGCAAGAGGAGGAGGAGGAGAGGAGCTGGGCTGTACCACTCCATCAGTGAGAACAGGGGGGTGCAGTGCAGCTGGGGCGCGTGTGCTTTCGTTCGGCTCAAACTGGTGTGACGGTTGTGGCATTGAAGTTTTATGTAATTTTAATTAATTGACGTCATATAGATGCTACAGTCTGCAGTAAACACACACAGTTTCTATCCTGGGGCAATCATTCCTTTACCATAGCAGAAGGTGCAGATCTATCTATCTATCTATCTATCTATCTATCTATCTATCTATCTATCTATCTATCTATCTATCTATCTATCTATCTATCTATCTATCTATCTATCTATCTATCTATCTATCTATCTATCTATCAATTTGTTTGTCTAAATACTGTGTATATAAATTATCCATCTTAACAGTTTAGCCTATATTACTTTATACATGTATGTAATGATTAATTGATTTGTTTCTTATCCATTGACACTCCCTGCTGCTTACGAAGGCTTAAGAAATTCAGGAAATGACGTGGTTCCACGCCCAGCATACTATTTCGGAGTCTCCTATGTTTTCACTAAGCCCATCCCAGCAGAGTGCCAGTGGTTCCTAAGCAGCGGAAAAGTGCAGCGTCGTACGTCAATAGCGCAGCGCCTCAACGGCCAACGGATGACGTGAGCTACGCCAGGAGCGCAGGCGGGAAACGGGATTCCATTATTAACGTTCCAGTGTGCGCAACTGGAATGGAGAATCGCAACGACGTTGCTTCAATGGAAAAAAAAGATCGTAGCGAAGATATACAGCAATCAATCTGACTGGGACCTGCTGCAGCGGAGGACAGTGCAGGATCTGGACTTAACATTACCTCACGATTTTACTACGCGGAGAGGGACTGTCACGGAATAAATGTTTGATCCGTGCGTGCGTGAATGTTTCTGCGGGTTGAAGGGAATATGGAGCGGCTTCTGACGCGACGCGCGCTTGGAAAGGCGTGAAAATATCGGTGACGTTACGGCGGAATGTCAATGAAACTGAGGCGATCGATATGAAATAAAAACCCGACTCTGGACAGCCGCAATTAAACACATCCTCACTCCTTCATGTGTTTGTGTGAATGCAAACGGGACGCCGCATTAACGGGACTGTTGCTGTACTGAGACCTGTGGCTGGCTCGGAAGCGTGATCTGGGTCGGTTCTGCGGTTCGGTGTGTGTGTGTGTTTGCGGAGGATGGGAGATTTAAGTGAGTCCATGCAGAAGAAGGTCTCGGGAAGACGCGCTCGTAATACAGGTGAGTCTCTGTACTGGCGACACACATGAATATTTACCATGGTAACCGCAGTCTTCGCCAGAAAGCGTAACGTTAACGTTAGTTTCTACAGTTATGGCACTAATGAAAAATAAACAGAAATGTTTTTGTTTGGATATGGTAAGTTACATTTATTGCTAATCTTTGGGGCACGTCTGAGTACATTCAGTACTATGGTATTGTCATCTGTCTGTGATTGTGTACAACACAATAACTATAGCCTAGTTATCACAGAATACCGTTAATAATGTTATCGCATTAACGAAAATGACCATGTTTTTGGCCATATACCGTGGTAGTAACTGTTACTGTGGTATTCTTTAAAGTACTTTGAGTATAGCAAGGTATGCGAATATGGTAATCATTCTGCACAATGTTATATTACTCAAAAAGTAGGCTATATGATTTACCATTTGATGCCATATACTGTCACAGTACTTGTAAGCATATCAGAGTACCGTGGTATTACCATGTTTCTTTTTTTTTATATATATATATATATGTATATGTGTGTGTACAGCGGTACTAACATGGTGTTCTTGGAAGTAGCCTACATTAGATTCTTGCATTGTTATGGTGATCATTAATAAAACTTTAACCATAGTTGCATATAGAATCAATATGACATTGATAATTCATAAATTCACAATAGACTCATACTCAGTGTGGTTGTTGCACAGAAAGTGCCATTGTGTTTCCAAGGCTATTTAAACTTGGTACCGTAGTGTTTTGTTAAATGTATTAATGTTTGTATTTTGCTAGGACCTATTGGTGAGCAAGCTACATTTTAATCATTTTTAAGGTCATACCTTTACAACCTGCTTGACTAACAATGCGTTTATGAAGGAATTGTTTTTGCATTGCTGCAGGCATGTGAGCACACCCAGCATTTCTGGTACATGCGCAATTAATTGCATTACATTGTGATGAGTTGGAGTATGTTATTTCATTTCATTGCCAGAAGAAGTCTTATGACTCGTGCTCAGGATTACCTGAGCTTTTTGACAGCAGTTTTGCAGTGATTCATATCAACTGCACACTCATAGTGTGAAAGGGAGAGTGAAGTTCAGAACCAGAGGCTTTTAATTCTTAATGGAGAGGTTGTGGCTGTATCTTCGAGGCTGGATGAAGCCCATCAGTGGTTTGAAGGGGCCAGCAAATGCATCCTCGCTGCGAGAGGAAAGTGCTGTTAATTACTGAGTGCAGGTTTTTGTATATGGACAAAGTGCATGTTTTAGGATCATTTTGTTGATGTGTCGTTTAGCTGATTTAACCCTTGAGCTGTCTTTGAACAGAATATCGACTGTTAATGGGATCTGCAGTGGCTCTAGTGTGCAAGGTGGCTGATGACTGATAATATGGGGAAATAAGATACACACAAAACTGCTGCTAAAAATGAAAGCAGACAATGAGCGCTATCTATTGATGACAACTGTTGATATGGGCACAGTGATTACTTGCATAAATCAAAACTGATTTGACTGATGCAGATATGGCAAAATATCAGATGATTTATTTGCTGTACCGATATATTGTTTTTATCTCTAATAATGTATTCTAATGTGCCTTAAAAGTCAACAGGTAATCAAATTTGACCTTTCATTTTTAATCCACACATTATTTTCAGAAACTGAAATCTTGTATGAAATTTTTACTTTTTACAATCCAGTTAATTTCAGAAGGATAAAATCATATCCCACCATACTGTTTCGCTTGGAAATATCATGTGTTTCTTGTGAAAAGTGAAGGTCCAACTTATTTATGTTCTGCAAGATAGGGCTGTGCAATTAATCGCATGCGATTCTCATGCGCATCTGGTCAGTAAAGCCGGCTCCATGATTGGCACTAAATCTCCATCACCTGCTTTCAGATGGAGCGGCAGTTAATACATCGAGCCGTAGTTCACTGACAAACTAGGCAATATCACGTTCATTATCGCAGATGAATTCGATTTCGAAGTGAACTGTATTGAACAAACTTGCGATTAGCCAGTCAAGCCTCTCACAGCATAAACAATCGTCCGATCAAAGGATCCTCTGTAGGATAATACAGTTCATAAAGAGTAACTGTTATTTTGCCCTGAGTCTTTCCAGTCTTTGCTCACGCTCATGCAGTAGACAGACTTGAGAAATGATTGCAAGATTGAGTGCTCTTCCTCTGCTTCGTGCCTGAACAGTGATTGCAGAAATATTGATTATAACAATGCTAATCCTAAATAAAATTTTATCAAAAATGGATTATCTGTATACATTAATTATAAATTATACCGTTATTATACCTAAAACGTAATTTAAATTTACTAAAAATTAAATAAAATTATTTTCAATTATTTAATAAAAAAAATTGTTTTTTTTTGTTTTTACACAGCATAACGAAGTAGAGAATAATTACTGGTTTTGTAATTAATGCCATTGGGCCTCATTAATGAAAAACAAGCAGAATTAATTTTTTGTATACATTTTGTAAAACAATAGGTTGAGTGCAACAATTTAAATGAGAATGGTTTATGAACAATTCATACATAAATTCGGTTGGCTCATGATTCATGAATGATATCCAAAACCAGCGTTTGATCTTAAGTTTAGCCGTTCACCACCTTTTTACATTTGCAGATCTGTGTTCTGATAAAACATTGATGGCATTGTGTGTGTGTGTGTGTGTGTGTGTGTGGTGTGTGTGTGTGTGTGTGTGTGTGTGTGTGTGTGTGTGTGTGTGTGTGTGTGTGTGTGTGTGTGTGTGTGTGTGTGTGTGGTGTGTGTGTGTGTGTGTGTGTGGTGTGTGTGTGTGTGTGTGTGTGTGTGTGTGTAGTGTGTGTGTGTGTGTGTGTGTGTGTGTGTGTGTGTGTGTGTGTGTGTGTGTGTGTGGTGTGTGATGTGCGTGTGATACCGTGTCGTGCCATCTGTGCGTGCAAATGGTGTTGTTCCCCGAAAATACAGCTCTCTGCAAGAACAACAGGGAAATTGTCCCCTCAACATCCTCAGTCTGTCACCAACAAAAGAAAAAACATCAAGAGATTGCATGTGGCATAGAGAAATATAGCGACTGTATTGTTTACAACTATTAGCTTCTGTCATACATTATTGAGCAATGCGTAGATCTTCAGAGCTCAGATAATTTTAATTACATCTCTTTTATGGCACAGTAAAAAAAATTGCAGAACCATGCAAAAATCCATCTCTCTGAAGATTATTAACATTAACTGATTGCATCCTACATTTCCAGTATGGGCCCTTTAATGTGGGTCATTGTCGTCTGTTTTCAGTTCAACAGGTTGAATTTCACAGTCTGTTTCAGCACATTGTTCATCTCACAGCGTGAACCTGTTCAGGCAAATCTGTTTTATTTTAAACTAATTGACTCTGGGAGTTAATCATCACCTCACATTGATTATAATGGACCCGGATTATTCAGGATTCCCATCAGTGCTGGCCTTTCCATCTCCGGTCAGGCTTTTCAGTCAGTGTCTTGGGTTAGAAAGTGATTCATGTATGAATCAGTCCATTGATTGACGTTTTCTTTGGTATTATCATCATGCGTTGGACTTGTGTGTTGGACTTGTAATCCGAGGTTGTGGGTTCGAATCTCGGCTCCGGCAGGAATTGTCCACGACTGAGGTGAGACCCTTGAGCAAGGCACCGAACCCCCAACTGCTCCCCGGATGCCGCAGCGTCGGCTGCCCACTGCTCCAGGTGTGTGTGCACTTGGATGGGTTAAATGCAGAGAACACATTTCACTGCTGGTTATACTCTGTATAATTGTGTATGTGACAAATAAAGCTCATCTGAGCTTAATCTTAAAAAAAATCTTAAAGTGCGTTCATGATCGATAAAGCTTCTAAGAATAGTTGCAAAAATATTCTTGTGCTTTATGTAGAACAAGAGACCATGCGTAGTGCATTCTGTCTGCACTGTTTTGTAATTGTTAGTCATTTGTTGGTTTACACATGCGTCAGACGGACATCATAGATCATTGTGTTGCAGTTTGCTGATTTTTGTTTATCATCTCACATAGTAAGTGTCTCATTTTATGACACCGTATTCAGGGTTAATTTGAGTTTTCTGCCTTGCTCTATTTTCTCCCAAACAGTTTATGTGGCATGATGTCCAAAAATAAAACCCAGAAGCAAGTGTTACTTAAATTAACTGGTTGATAATGGCCATTTAGAATAAATATTGTGTACAGTTTTACTGGTTTCAGTCAATTTTGTGTGCATTATATTTGCTGTCATTTAATTGTTCTGATGTTGTTTATTTAATGCTATATTTATTTTGTATTTTTCATAGATGTTATAAGTTAGAGTATGCATAAATATAACTAAATTGTATTTAAAATATGCATAAAAAATCTTCTTGTGAGCTGCTACAGGTTTGATTATAGTCGGCATTGGAGATGAACAACACTGAGACCAGAATTTAAAAAAATATATTTTCTCATCACTTCAGGCTGCTTTCATTTATGACTCATTTCTATGAGGTGTTATGGATGTACAATCTCATAATACAAGCATTAGCATATCATTCATATTAATAAGGCCACTGAGTGAGGCTGGATGTACTTCTACAAGCATTTCACAAGCTATTATTTTGCTATCTAATGCAATGACATTCAGATTGTTTTCAAGTGTGGCTCAAGCACTTTTTGGGGGCTTCTGTAAGTGGGCGTCATGAAATCCCACCGATGCTTAACCGAGGCTTTATCAGGATTGCATGACATTAAAGTCATCAGAAACCTCATCTTACAACAGGATAATTGTTTGAGAAATGTGTCATCTGGTTAAACAAGCAGGTCATGAGATTTTCTATCCTCAAGTGCAGTTAAACCACAGAAGCAGTAGATTATTTGATGACGAGACATTTGCATAGTCACGGCATGGGGCAGATATTTCTTGAGGAGGCATGGCAGTCTGAAGGTACAGTAATTGACAGGTCACAAGGCTCGTTTTGGACTAATACAAACAGCTTCACACTGTTGCTAATTTGCACATGCAGGAGAGCGCAGGAGTGACTGCCCACTTTTTGTGGCTTTGCTTCTGGAAGTATTTTTCCTGTTTATTTTCTCCATAGGAATTTATAACCAAACCAGCTAGCTCAGAGATAAATCATAGCGTTACAACCTTTAAATTAATGCAAAAGTATTGTGCAAATATTCAAGTTTGGACATGTTTTTAAAATCAGAAAATTCCAGTCCTCGAGCCCCCCCGCTCTGCACATTTTGTACGTTTCTCTTATCGCTTCAGACGTTGTTCTATTCGACAGTAAGTGCCCTACGAAGTGGACATCACAGGATATCCCGCCATGATTCCAGTTCCCAGCGAACGTATATGCTCCATTCAAAGTGCATTGAAGTGTGCGAGATGTGAATTTGAATTATATATATTTACAGAGGTATATTATGTCACACTCGTCCATGCATGAAGACGTTGCGCAACACAAATCCATGTATGATGTTCCGAAGTGAAGTAAACTTCAACGGATTACCCTGCGCAGGGAGCAATGGACACTGTGTAGGGAGCATGTCAATCGGAACACAGTTCATGCACTGAGCTCACTAATCAGGTGCGTTAACTAAGAGAGACTGGAATTGAGAACCGCTGTTTTGGATAATCATCTCATGAAGCAATGTGAATGTTGTAAACAAAATATACTATGCTATACTACTAGTACACTACATTATACTACTATACCATACTATACACTTTTACTTAAAAATGAAATAATTTTTCAAAGTGACAGTGACTTCTATGATATATGTATGTATGTGTATGTATGTGTATAGGATCTCTCTTCAGGGTGGTAGGTATTGTAGTTATTTTATTTTTTTAAATGACATTGTAATATCATACTTGCTTATGCATTTTTAACCTACAAATCACTTATACACTCTTTTTATAATAAAATATAGATATTTTGTATTAATATGTCATTATATATTCAGGATGTTTAATTATAAATTTGTATTATTTAGCTTTTATTAAATGATTTGCATTATTTTTTTATACATCTTGTTTGCTATACTATATTTATTCCGTTCATACAGAAATAATGTATACCTCTAATATCATTGCTTCCTAATCACTGTAGGTGTGTCTTGAAAAGAGTATTCATGTTATTGTTAAAATTCAGTATCTGCAGATTTTTATCATGCCACCAAATGAATTTGCTGCGCCCCCAAATTGAGATGATGTGCTGTGTGTCCCAAGTTGAAGTATTTTTAACTTGATGTGACATGCTTATGTCAGGAGATGCTGTAAAACAACCAAAGACATCTATCTGTACATATACCTATGATGGCAAAATAGCGCAGGCAGAACGCAAGAACGTGTCCCGTGTGAATGTCTCCAGAATACACAAAAGCAAATATTCAGTCCTGCGACAAGTACAGTGTTGATAAAGCAGCCAGCGGACTGTCTCCTGCTCGGCTCGGCTCTGTCTTTCTCATTCTCCTCGCCACATGCTCCACACTTTTTCCCCCTGTCATGCCCTATTTATTTTTCATCACGCTGCGTTCCACCCCCTACTCATTCCTCGGCACGCCAATACATAATCCCTCTTTTCCACTTTTCAACCATCTTTCTGGACAAATCATCCAATCTTTGTTTGTTTTTTGGCCCAGCGTATCAATTATTGACCAGATTCGACCACGTCTATTTTTTCCTCACCTTCCTCTCAGTTCTGATGTTGTTTTGCATTCAGTCTTTCCACATTAAGTTACAGTTAGTCACAAATATAATGATTTTTTTCCTCATCATTTTTGGCTTTATTAACAGCACATTTTCCAGAGTAGAGACATTTTCCATTACTTCTTGCAGAAGTGCTTCATCGAATGACAAAAGTCTTTATTAAATAAATTAAGAAAATCATAAAATAAAGAACATTTAGTTTAAGCCTACTTGTTTTTATTAGGCCTAAAAAAGGTTTAGATTTAAGATGAATATATGTTAACCAACCTGCAGTGTGATTGTCATTATCAGTCCTGCCTAAGTCAAAGAAAAAAAATATATTACTTAAAAAAATAGCTAAATAATGGGGATTGGGATGGTTTAGATTAGAAGACAAAAACATTCCTACATTCCTACATTTTTTAATGAACAAGAATGATTCTCAATTTGTTTTTGTCGGGAGCTCTTGGAGGTGTTTTCTGCAGTATATTTTGATGCTTGATTTTAAAAAAAAACAATTCGATAAAATTCTAGGGCTGTTGTGACAACTTTGATTTCCCAAGTTTAACTAATCTTCATTTTTGACAAACCAACAAATTCAGATTTATCATGAAATTTAAACAATAAATGTAATTTTGATGCTTTTTAATGTGGCATGACTGCTCGGTGTTACCGTCTCAGTTTAAAGGGTTCAGTTCAAGAGTTACTACTAGTTATAACACAAAAGAAATGTCTTATTTAATGCATGTTTGCATGACAGCCTCCATTTAAATGTTTATATCTTCACAACAAATTGGAGAAAAAATTTGTTATGTGCAAGTTTTAATAATTTCATTGTTTATTTTAATTTAAGTGTTAATTATTACATAAAAAATAGCAATTGAATATGTATTAGTTTATTTTCAATAAAATGTAATAATCGTGTATCAAGTAATGTACCAAGAGGGTTTCCCATATATGGTTTAAACAATTGTTGTTGTTTTTTACTGTACATGTACTTTACCTGAAATATGAAATCTTCTCAGAAAATCGAATCAAGAGCATTTGCATTGGAATCAAATCGAATCATAAAATCTGTGTCAGTGCACAGCCCTATAAAAATCAGGACTTTGACATGCAGGTTGAAAAGTTATTAATTAATATATCAACCAGATTTCTAATATCAAATGGGTTCATCCCTACTTGACTCATTTTCCGTCTCTTTCATTTCTCCAGTGAAATGACCTTGTTGTGTTTTCACCATCTCTGTGTAGCTGCAGCCCTCTTTCTCTGTCTTCTCCTTTTCATCTCGCTCATCTATACTCCGAGCTTGGCTTCAACCGCTCTCGTCCTTTTTTTAGATTGAGGACCATGTGCTACACACACCCACTCTCCCCTGCCTCTCCTTTCCTCTCATCTCTTGCTCCAGATTCTTCCTTCCCTTCTCTCTCTCTCTCTCTTCTTCTTCACTCACCCTTGCTCTCTCTCGCCTTCTGTCTTTTTTCTCCTAATTTTCATGCTAGTCCTCTTGTTCCCTGCATCCTCATCGTGTTTCACTTTCGCTGCCGCCCACTCGGTTCTTTCAACATCTTCCAGCTCCACCTACTGTGTGTGTGTGTGTGTGTGTGTGTGTGTGTGTGTGTGTGTGTGTGTGTGTGTGTGTGTGTGTGTGTGTGTGTGTGTGTGTGTGTGTGTGTGTGTGTGTGTGTGTGTGTGTGTGTGTGTGTGTGTGTGTGTGTGTGTGTGTGTGGTTGTGTGTGTGTGTGTGTGTGTGTGTGTGTGTGTGTGTGTGTGTGTGTGTGTGTGTGTGTGTGTGTGTGTGTGTGTGTGTGTGTGTGGATTCTATGTCTGCTTTGAATGAGTGTGTATGCCTGAGAAAGTCTTTTATGGAAATGTATAAAATCAAATACGGAAAATGAATTTATTTGCATGATTTCTGCACTGATTTTGGGGTGAAATCTTAAAAATAGATTTCAAATTGTAAAATTTCTGCAAAACCTAAAAGACTTTCCACACTCATTCGTCATTATTAGACACTATAACAACTGCATGATGGGCTTTCTCATTTAAATTATTTGACTTTATTGTCTGTAACTATTTGTGATGTCTCAGTTTACACGTTAATGATAAGAGCCATTTCCCTTTGAGATCCCCTCAAAATGCCTTGGCAAACATAATGTATTGTATTTTCTAGTAACACGGGAAAGAGTGGCAGGAAGTGCACCATTTTTATGCAGGCTGACAAAACTAAGTTTAGTCTCTTGGATGTGTTGGTCTCTGGCAGGTGGTATTAAGGGAAGGGACATTCATATTTTAGAGAGCATGTAATTAGACCAAAAGAATAAGGAGATGATGTTATCAATATTTGATTTTTATTTTTTTTCTGAAATTGAAAGATACATTTTGAATCCATGACTACTGCTCACCAATGCTACATTTATTTAATCAAAAATACAGTAAAAACTGTAATATTATGAAATATTAGTACAATTTAAATGAAATGTTTCCTATTTTCATATATTTTAAAATGTAGCCTAATTTATTTTGTGATCAAAGCTGAATTTTCAGCATCATTATTCCAGTCTTGAGTGTCACATGATCTTTCAGAAATCATTCTAATATACTGATTTGCTGCTCAAGAAACAGTTATGATTATTATCAATGTTGAAAAAACAGTTGTGCTGCTTCATATTTTGTGAGATCGGTGATACTTTATGAGAAAAGTTCAAAACAACAGCATTTATTTGAGAGATAAATATTTTGTAGCATTACAAATGTCTTATACTGTCACTTTTGATCAATTTAATGCATCCTTGCTGAATTAAAGTATTAATTTAATTTTTTAAGATAATATTTTTTTTAATAAAAAAAATACTAACCCCAAATATTTGAGTGGTAGGCCGATATGCTAAAAATGATCTTGTAGAGAAAATGACTAGCATATAGATACATTTATTTAAATATAAAACAAATAAAATGCACAGTAATAAAAGCACATGATATTTGTAAATAAATAATTTTATTTTGCATAAGCAGAAAAAATTAATTGAGTGATTTTTATTTTTTGTAGAAATAATTATAGACTTTCATAGCAGAGTACAAGATCTGTCTTTCCCCTTTGCTTTCTTACCTTCCTGAGGATGTGCGCAGTTTATATGAGGAGAAGGAATGTCGTTTTGTATTGAAGTGTTTTCGGGGTGTCCAAACGGCGTTTGGTTTTAGGGGATGAGTCTTTGTGGATAGATGGATGGATGATAGGAAAGAGAGACGCAGGTGTGAAGAGAAATGGGAAGATGGAGAACGGATGAACTGCTAACAGTCTGATAGATTGTGTGTCTTATTATGCAGAACCTGATTTTACCAAGTACGACATGTTCCTGGATCAACATCTTTGTTGACCCTGGAACAACATTGTTATTAACCAATCAGATTTGAAGAACAAGTTTATAATTTTTGATGAAAGTTTAGGCTTAAATCAGTGTTTGTTGCTTGTAGATCAGTGTCATTAATCTAATTTCCTCAGATTTTAGGGATTACTCATGGGTATGGTTAGTAATGTAGGGAAATGGTCAAGATTAAATTTTTGGATTAAAATGTTGTCCCAGGGTCAACAATATATGATGACCCAGGAACACATCTAACTCAGCAAAATCAGGACGTGCGTGTTATTAAGCTGCAGTGAAACCCTTTACTATCTGTCGCTTCATCAGGCAGGTCTGTCGGGCAGGAGAATGATTAACTAGTACTGCTAGTTTAAAGGTAAAGTGTCTTTTTTGGTGTGGAAATACTTCTTTAGTATTTTATTGTGCAGAGACAACTACAAGTCAGCAATTTATGTAAATTTTTCATAGGAGAATCATCGCTTTGTTTGTTTAAAGGGTTTGACTTGTCAACTTCTGGCTCGACCAATGGTACGAGTTTTGGGCGGGACTATTTTTTTAAACAAACATTGACAAAACTCATTGGTAAACCGGTTTAAAAACAATCATTATCAGTGGTCCGAGTGTAAAGATTGGTTTTGGTTTGGGATTTGAACAAACTTGGATGTTAAAACCCAAAAAACAATGGAAGTAAATGTTGATTTCATGTTGACTTGAACCTTTGCTCCACACCACCCGAGCACAAATGTTTTGGGGAAGTGCTTTGCCAGGGCGTATCCCTTTCCCCCGATCCACAAAAAGATCAACAAAACATGTGGCCGTCACATCCTGTGTTATCATACATCAGCCATCCAGTTTTGTCTCCACAACACAGAATGTTTTCTGAAAGTACCTGTTGATCGATGAAACGTTTTGATTGAGATTTGTGTTGTAAATAGAGCGATTTTGCCACACAATGAAAGTTTGCTGGGTCAGAGCTTTACAGTGTCTGGACTGAAAGCAGTATCCATGGAAACCATCAGTAGTCCTCCTTCACATTCGCAAGACTCTCTCTCTGTTTGTTTTTGTCTTGTAGTTACTGGTGATTGCTGAGGCAAGCATTACTACTGTTGCTCACACTTAAGCTCAGAGATTTGAACAAAACACTCTTTTGGCCATTAAGCAACCGTCCTAAACACCCTAGCTAGCATCTGCACAGCAACACCCTGAACACCCTAACAACTGCAGTGCAACACCCTAACAACACTGAACACCCTAACAACTGCAGTGCAACACCCTAACAACACTGAACACCCTTAGGGCTGTGACGGTGGCAATTTTTTACTACCGCGGTGCAAACAACCGCCGGTGTTGCGGTGGTGGGTATAATTACAATATCATAACGAGTGCATTGACCGTACCTGAACTCGTAACAACTATATGTAGCAGTCACACTGAACGTAAAGTGAGGCCAGTGCTTCGGCGTGTCACCAACCACATACAACATGCTATTGAGGAAATGATAGCACAGATGACACCCTAAAACAATAGTTTCTTAACAACCTGCAGTGCAACATGGTCCTAGTTTAGTTTTTCTTTTTGTTTTCATTTTTAAAAAGCTTATTTTTGCTGAACAAACCTCAGTGTTTGCTAACAATCCTGTAACAAAAAATGATGCACATGGTAGCCTGCAGTGTGAATAGATGCAAGCAAACAGACCTTGTAACAAGGTGACTTTGCAATCGAAAGTGAAAGCATCTGAAGTCCGGTTTACAAAAGAGGAATTCCCTAACAAACTGCAAACACAAATAACAATGACGAAAAATAACCCAAACATAAACTGCATGCAACACCCTAACAACAAACTGCACATAAAACACTGTGCAAACACCGTGGGAAGAACACCCTAACACTGAACACCCTAACAACTGCACTGCAACACCCTAACAACACTGAACACCCTAACAACTGCAGTGCAACTGAACAACCTGAACACCCTAACAACTGCAGTGCACTAACAACACCACCCTAACAACTGCAGTGCAACAACATGAACACCCTAACAACTGCAGTGCAACACCCTAACAACACTGAACACCCTAACAACTGCAGTGCAACACCCTAACAACACTGAACACCCTAACAACTGCAGTGCAACACCCTAACAACACTGAACACCCTAACAACTGCAGTGCAACACCCTAACAACACTGAACACCCTAACAACTGCAGTGCAACACCCTAACACCTAACTGTTCGGCACCCTAACACTGCAGTGCAACAAACCCTAACAACACTGAACACCCTAACAACTGCAGTGCAACACCCTAACAACACTGAACACCCTAACAACTGCAGTGCAACACCCTAACAACACTGAACACCCTAACAACTGCACTGCAACAACCGAACAACACTGAACACCCTAACAACTGCAGTGCAACAACCGAACAACACTGAACACCCTAACAACTGCAGTGCAACACCCTAACAACACTGAACACCCTAACAACTGCAGTGCAACACCTGCAACACCCTAACAACACTGAACACCCTAACAACTGCAGTGCAACAACCGAACAAACACTGAACACCCTAACAACTGCTGCACCCTAACAACACTGAACACCCTAACAACTGCAGTGCAACAACCGAACAACACTGAACACCCTAACAACTGCAGTGCAACACCCTAACAACACTGAACACCCTAACAACTGCAGTGCAACAACCGAACAACACTGAACACCCTAACAACTGCAGTGCAACAACCGAACAACACTGAACACCCTAACAACTGCAGTGCAACACAACAACCTGAAACCCTAACACTGCAGTACAACACTGAACAACAACTGCAAACACCCTAAACAACTGTGCAACAACCGAACAACACTGAACACCCTAACAACTGCAGTGCAACCTAACAACACTGAACACCCTAACAACTGCAGCAACAACTGAACAACACTGAACACCCTAACAACTGCAGTGCAACACCCTAACAACCCTGCAACACCCTAACAACTGCAGTGCAACAACCGAACAACCCTGAACACCCTAACAACTGCAATGCAACTGCCACCCTAACAACACTGAACACCCTAACAACTGCAGTGCAAAACAACACTGAACACCCTATGCAACAACCTAACAACTGAACACCCTAACAACTGCAGTGCAACACCCTAACAACACTGAACACCCTAACAACTGCAGTGCAACACCCTTAACAACTGCACTGCAACACCCTAACAACACTTAACAACTTGCAACACCGAACAACACTGCACCCTAACAACTGCAGTGCAACACCCTAACAACCCTGAACACCCTAACAACTGCAGTGCAACAACCGAGCAATCATCCTGAAACCTTAACAAATGCTTAGCAGCAATGCTTTTTCTTCCACTTCATTTCAACAACAAAGCAACATACTAAACAACCTAGCAACTGCATGGCAATGCACTTGACAGCAAGAACACCCTAACAACTGCACAAAAATGCCCTGGTACCCACCCTGGACATCCTAGCAACCATATAACATTGCCCTGGCAACCACCCAGAACAGCCTTATATCTTCATAGCTTAGCAACTGCATAACAATGTCCTAGTAGCCACCTAAACACTCTGGCAACTGTATAGCAATGCACTGGCCATCCAGAATGCCCTAGCAACTGGATAACAAAGCCCTAGTAACCACCTAAACACTCTGGCAAATGTACAACAATGCACTGGCCATCCTGAATGCCCTAGCAACTGGGTAACAAAGCCCTAGTAATCAGCTAAACACTATAGCAACACCCTAGTAACCACATAAACACTCTGGCAACTGTATAGCAATGCCACCCAGAACTGCATCACAATGCCCTGGCAACCACCTAAACACACTCACTGAAAACTAGTAGGCAAGTATGCTTTAGGATAGCAAGAGTAAACTCTCACTCACATTACACTTAACAAATATTGATTTCTTTTCTGTCGTCATTCTCTTGGGTCACTTCCTCTTTGCCTTTCTTTTCCTCTTTCATCATTTCCCTAAATCCTCTCTCTAGCGTCTTGTTCATATCAGACCAGGTTCAGTTTCAGTCTCGGATTATAAAACCCCAAAATGAAATGATATTTGAATGGTGTTTTTGTCATGAAATGAGGGTGAGTAAACGATAAACCGATCACAGGAATATTGTTTGTCCTATGCTGTGTTCAGACGTGTGAAAAGCCTTTTGACTGTTGTTTTGTTTCGAATGTAAGCGAAGGACTTTTTTCTGCAGTAGCACTTCCATGCTTTTAGTGTGTGCGTCTCTTTTGGCCTTGTGTTACTCTCGTCTTTTATTGCAGAATTGAAGAAGTGGTGAATGAGAAGTCTTGCTTTGAGCGAGTCGCGTGTGTCATGCAGTCCATAACTGGAGTGTGTTTACGTGTGTTTCAGGGCAGTGATGCCGGGCATGGTACTGTTTCGGCGACGCTGGTCAGTCGGCAGTGATGACCTGGTGTTACCAGCTTTCTTCCTGTTCATACTACACTGCGTATGGTGAGTCAATGTTTGTGTTTGTCTCTTCAGTTTGTTCTTTTACATTCATGCATGAATTAAGCAATCAAACCAGTAAAGAATAAGCTCTTAGAGCTTAAGTCTAAAGAGTTGAATTTAGACATTCTGTCTTGCGATATAATAGCAGTTCCCAACCATTTGAATGAGTTGCACAGTGATGTAAGTTATTAATTTGAAGTACACAACTATTTTAAATAATGTTTACCTTTTAAAATATAGTATGTTTCATAATAGTTGTACATGTTTACTTGTAAAAATGTTCTGTTATAAAAGTTAAATTATTAATATTAGATGTATTATTATTAAATAATAAATGTAAGTTTTAGTTACAATTATTTTTAATTTCATTCAGTTTTAATGTTAGATTTTAGATTTGATATGTATACACATACATACATATATGTGACCCTGGAGCACAAAAGCAGTCTTAAATCAATGGGGTGGATTTGTAGCAATAGCCAAAAATACATTGTATGGGTCAAAATTATCAATTTTTATTTTATGCCAAAAATCATTAGGATATTAAAGATCATGTTCCATGAAGATATTTAGTGAATTTCCTACCATAAATATATCAAAACTTAATTTTTGATTACTAATATGCATTGTTAAGAACTTCATTTGGACAACTTTAAAGATGATTTTCTCAATATTTAGATTTTTTTGCACACTCAGATTCCAGATTTTCAAATAGTTGTATCTCGGCCAAATATTGTCCGATCATAACAACCCACACATCAATGTAAAGCAATGCAATATATTTATTCAGCTTTCAGATTATGTAGAAATCTCAATTTCGAATAATTGACACTTATGACTGGTTTTGTGGTCCAGGGTCACATATGATGTATCATATATATCATACATGTGTATATATATTAGTAAAACGATTAATTACATCCAAAATAAAACTTTTTATTTACATAATATATCTGTGTGTACTGTGTTATTTATTATGTATATATAAATGCACACACATACAGTATCTATATTGAAAATATTTGCATGTATTTACATGTATATATTTATATTCATATCATTTATATCAGTGTTTCTCAACTGGTGGTCACGAGACCGTTCTGGGTGGGTCGCGGGGTGTACGGCCAAAGAAACGACATCAACAACAAAAAAAAAATAATTCTAAATGTTTTTCTGATGCGAGACTTTTATTAAGACGTGCATGAAAGCCGTTGACACTTCTGTCAGATGCAGTTTAAGTAAAGAGGGCCTGAGAACAACGCCCTGTCCTGATTCAGTATCTGCGGTCAGATGAGATGTTGACCGGTTTAATGTCAGTGTCATTATTCCATCGTTATTTTTGTAACTTGTTATGAAATAAAAAGCGACCTATCCTGTCCTGAGAGATGTTATACCATGTTCATAGAGCGCACTCTTCTATATCACACGCAAACACGGCTGTATATCACTTCACTAAAGCGCAGAAACTACGAGCGTGCAACGCGTGAAATAAAAGTACAGTACCGATACATCACATAACTGTACCGCGTGTGTTAGCTGGGAAGGATTTGCATGAAGGTATGATATTCATTCTGTTCAGGAGCAGTTTCCATGTTTCATTAACAGTTCATGATAGTATTGTATATTCACCATGGTAACTGTTGTTTCCATAACTCAAAAATAGCATGTTACTTTCACTTTGAGTCATTGTGTATAGGGTTAAATAAATGACTGGTGGCCCATACCAACTTAATTATATTAATAAAAACTAGTTTGAGACTGCTATTTAATAGCATTTCCTTATTAGCTGTTTATTCAGTATTAGTCATATTATTAATAGTTTTAATTGTTTGTGAAATAAATGTGCTTTGTTTTTGTTTTTTAACTATATATATATAGTGGGTCGCGGCTTGGGAAAACGTAGGTCCCATGGCCAAACCAGTTGAGAACCACTGCTTTATATTATATTTTAATATATGAAATATATAAACGTAACATTTTTCTTAAATATATGCATGCATGGGTGTGTATTTATATATACATAATAAACACAGTACACACACATGTACTGTGTAACAAAAACTTTTATTTTGGATGCGAATAATCGACAGCATTAATCGTGTGTGTGTGTGTGTGTGTTTATGTGGTTTATGTTTGTGGGGTATGACATGGTACAAGCATTAGTGTGTGTTAAATCATACAGAGTGAGTGAGGGAAAAAGAAATGTCTCCTGTGTAAGTGGTGTGGGTAGGTGTTGGCAATTTTGTACAGTGCCTGGAAAGTCCCCGTGTCTGCGTGTGTGTGTGTGGTGTGTGTGTGTGTGTGTGTGTGTGTGTGTGTGTGTGTGTGTGTGTGTGTGTGTGTGTGTGTGTGTGTGTGTGTTTATATTCTTAAACCAATGCTTATGTAAATAGTTGATATTTAGTTTAATCAAAACAACAGTTTAGCGTTTACATAAGAAGTGGTTTAACATTTGCACACAGATCTGTTCTGCTTATGTTTCATATATAATTGGATCAACATCACAAACAGCTGAACTTGATTCTTTACCATTTTCAGCATAAATATCATCATAAAACTCTAGGTTTCCATTTTATTTGTAAATTGTTGGTATTGACCAACATAAGCTGTAATTGTTAATAACAGTTCTGTTTATTTCATACACATTTTGCCAACTGCTAATAAAGAACAAAAATTGGACTCATTTGGGGTATTTTGAGGTGACAGACTCGTGCAACCAAACTACATTTCCCATCATTCTCTGTCAGCACAAGAATAATTAAGTACGCAGACAAAGTATCGATTGCATGATGTAATATTTGGCTTTTTATAAACTAACTATTTTTGGAGGGAAGTGGAAAAGGAATTTGAAATATGAAATTGCCCAACGGCAACATTTTCTCGCACATCTTGTCATAAATGTCAGATTTCTGAGATGTGTATGTTGATGTGATTCTGTGGCTGTGCTCTTTCGGCAGGCTCGTGGTTTTGTCCGTGGTTCTCTTTGGGCTGCCGTACAGTTTAGAGCAATCATGCTCGGTCACGCTGGTGGATCACGGTCGCGGTTACCTCGGCATCCTGGTCAGCTGTCTGATCTGCGAGAGCGCCATCATGTGGCTGAGCATGAGAGGCAGCATCCTGTATACACAACCCAGAGAGGCAGTGCAGTACGTGCTCTATATACGGCTGGGTAAGACACACACTTACACATTTATAAGAACAACCACGAAAAACATCATTAGTTCTCTCGGTACATGCAATCTCATATGTCAACTCTGTTAACTATAGTGATCCATCATAGACATGCTTCTGAAGCAAATGCTATTCCAGATTTTAAGGTAGCATTGCAAGTATCATTTGTGGAGAAAGCAATCCCAGAATGCATTGCAATGGACCCTTTTCACAACCGCGTTTCAACGGTCTTCAGCTTCGTGAATCCTTTTTTTTAATGTACACACAGAAAAATAAGGGTTTAAAATTGTACCTTTTGGGGTACAACAGCTCGTCGCTGGAGCAGTACCCTTAAAAGGACATATTTGTACCTTTTTTACCTATATTAGTACCTCAAGGGTACGTATTACTACTCCTAAGGTACTAATATGTACCTATTAGGGGTAAAAAAGGTACAAATATGTCCTTTTAAGGGTACTGCTCCAGCGACGAGCTGTTGTACCCCAAAAGGTACAATTTTAAACCCTTATTTTTCTGTGTGTATGAACATTTATAACACTATACTTTTTATTATCACCTTTGCATCAAATTACAAAAAAACTAGTTAACGGTAATGTGAGGTTGTTCCTAATGCAGCGTCTATAGGAGGGACGGTAAATTTGACATCGTTCTCTCTTCTAACTGCAGTTATTATCATTCTCTCTAATTTTTTTTTGATTGAAAGAAGTGAAGACACTATCGTGGAGTTTTTCTTTTGCTATTTGTTCAAATGCGCATGGAAAAAATATATTTATGGTTCTCTCCCATTTACTGCTCTCGAAGTTTACCCAACTATGACGACTTCCACTACAGAGAACTGTGGAGAAATGTGGAAACGGTCCATGAGCTCAGTGAAAAAATTCTCAGCTCGTAATATCAAAACTATGGACAAACTGATCAGTCTAATTGAAGTGGACTATTTTCTACAGTGATTGTGTGCTTTTGCATTTTTCTGACACTGGAAACTTGCTTCCGCCACAGAACATAAAAAAATGAAATCGGGACTTTTAAGCTCACAATTCAGACTTTTTCTTCCGATTGCTAGTTTATGTCTCACAAATCAGACTTTGCACATTTATATCTTGAAATTCTGACGTTTTTTTCTCTGAATTTTGACATCTCACAAATCTGTTTTATTTGTTTCCGTCAAGGACTTTTTATCTCACAATTCAATTTTTTTTTCTCGCAATTGCAAATTCACATCTTGCAATTCCTAACTTTTTCCTGCAGAATTCTGAGTTTACTTTTTCCTGCAGAATTCTGAGTTTACTTTTTTCCTGCAGAATTCTGAGTTTACTTTTTCCTGCAGAATTCTGAGTTTACTTTTTCCTGCAGAATTCTGAGTTTACTTTTTCCTGCAGAATTCTTTTTCACGCAGAATTCTGAGTTTACTTTTTTCCGCAGAATTCTGAGTTTACTTTTTCCCGCAGAATTCTGAGTTTACTTTTTCCTGCAGAATTCTGAGTTTACTTTTTCCGCAGAATTCTGAGTTTACTTTTTCCTGCAGAATTTTTCTTTTTCCTGCAGAATTCTGAGTTTACTTTTTCCTGCAGAATTCTGAGTTTACTTTTTCCCGCAGAATTCTGAGTTTACTTTTTCCCGCAGAATTCTGAGATTACTTTTTCCCGCAGAATTCTGAGTTTACTTTTTTCCCGCAGAATTTTGCGTTCCTTGCAGAATTTTTACTTTTTCCGCAGAATTTTTTTTCCTGCAGAATTCTGAGTTTACTTTTTCCTTCTGCCAGAATTCTTTTACTTTTTCCCGCAGAATTACTTTTTTTACTTTTTCACGCAGAATTTTGAGTTACTTTTTCCCGCAGAATTTTTTACTTTTTCCGCAGAATTCTTACATTTCTTTTTCCGCAGAATTCTGAGAATTTTTCCTGCAGAAGAATTTTTCCTGCAGAAGAAATGTTTTGAGTTTTGAGAATTCTTTTTTCCTGCAGAATTCTGAGTTTACTTTTTCCTGCAGAATTTTGAGTTTACTTTTTCCTGCAGAATTCTGAGTTTACTTTTTCCCGCAGAATTCTGAGTTTACTTTTTCCCGCAGAATTCTGAGTTTACTTTTTCCGCAGAATTCTGAGTTTACTTTTTCCCGCAGAATTCTGAGTTTACTTTTTCCCGCAGAATTCTGAGTTTACTTTTTTTCCTGCGAATTGTTTCTTTTACTTTTTCCTGCAGAATTCTTTTTAGAATTTTTTTTCTTTATATCAGGATTGCAAGACGTTTTTTCTTCAGGATTGCAAAAAATCTGAATTGTGAGAAAGACGGTTAATTCACAGTTGCCCTTTTTATTTTTATGCCGTTGCAGAAACAGGCTTTCATTTGACCAAGTTTTGAGGTTTGACCAAATCAATGAGCAATAATAATACTGATGCTTACCGTAACACATTTTTTGGGTTGCAATGTTTCATTGGCCTTAAATCAATTGTTATTCCTCTCTGCAGCCATCCTGCTAGTGGAGCTGGTGTACGCGGTGGTGGGCATCGCCTGGTTAGTGCAGTACTACCAGCCCTGCTCCGACATAACCGCCAAGAACCTCGCCCTGGGTAAGACATGAATAAAAACAAGAAGTGACATACTGTATGGGGGTTAGAAATATGACTATATTTCTGAAAATGAGTAATTTTGTAATAGTCTTAATGGTATATACACTGAGATTGTTGTTTTCTTTAAATTAAATGAAAAACTAGTTTATATTTTAGCAAGCATGTGGTTGTAACAACCACTGCTTATTTTTGGATAATCCAGTAAATTAATGTACACAATGAAACTAAAAGTTCTAGTTGTCAAATAAACCTGGCATTGTATATTACAAATATCATTGGCTCCTTCACAAATTGCCTTTGTTCCTCACTTTGGATAAAAGCGTACTAGATCTCATTTGATCTTTTTCCCTCTATTTTAATTTGGATGGATGTAGACCAAAAGATACGATTATTCATAACGAATGTATCATAAGTCTGGGATCAGAGCCACATTTGAATCTGTTTTAATTTTCTATATTAATGTTGCATCATCGTTCAACAACAGTAAAAGGCTAAACTGGGACACATCGTACTCTGCATTTTCATGTTACCCTTATCCGTCACTCTTATGTTTCAGTATTGTAAAACAAACCTACCACTAATAGTCTCACAAACTTACATTCCAGCCAAAAGTTAGGAATAATAACTTTATTAAAAAGTCTCTTATGCACACCAGTGCTGCATTTATTAAGGTAAGAAATACGGTAAAAATAGTCATATTGTGACATATTATTTTAATCTAAAATAATTATTTTTCTATTTGAATATATTTTCAAATGTAATTTATTGCTGTGATGCAAAGCTGAATTTTCAGCATCATTTCTCCAGTCTTCAGTGTCACATGATCCTTCAGAAATCAGTCTAATATGCTGATTTTCTGCTCGTTTATTGTTATTTATGCTCAGTTCAGGCTCTTATTATTATCAGTGTTGGGAATATTTTAGTGAAATCGTGAGCCCTAACATGCGTCACCGCTATCGGCAGCAAGTTAAAAATACAGAGTAGTCCTTCAGAGAGTGTGGCGTGTGATGTGCTTTCAGCATGAGGCAGTCCAGGCATGTGTTCAAATCTCATGAAACCTCTCCTTGTTAATCTCAACAGATTACTTTAAATTTGAAAGTCATTTATAGCTATTTATGTCCTGGAATCTCAACGCACGCTTTCTAACAATATGCCTAGTGTAGCTTTTCCCATGTCTCTGCCGACCATGAATCAGTGTCGCTCATTGTCCTCCCCCATCCCATAATAGCACACTTCACTTCCATGCCAATCATCTGTCTATACAGGACACGGACTGACAAAGAGACAGCTGGTTTGTTCTACAGTAAAGAGCATCCTGCTGAACTCAATCTATAAGCGCCAAATGAAGATGTATGCGGTACATTTAAATGAGTTCTTTTATTTTATTTATTCATTCATGTATTTATTTTCAACAGGAATCGTGGCGTGTAGCTGGTTGGTCATCTTCAGTGTGTGTTTCACCATGATGTGTACCTTTGACCCCACCGGACGGACCTTTGTGAAGCTGAAAGCAACTCGCCGCCGTCAGCGTAACCTCACAACATACACCCTCAGGTACAGCCCTTAACAGTATTCATGCTAGCTTATTTCAGGATCCCCATCAATCAGTGAAGATTTAAATGCCCATCTTTTGCAAAGTTGTACTATTCCCTCACTCTTTAAGTGTTCATTTATTATTTTGTTCATTGATTATTTTATTTTCATTATGCTTTATGCAGCCAATAAGAGTGTAGTATTTATTTTACCCTATTTAAATCCACGCCATAGATTTCTAAGAGTGCACATTTTATGCAATGTTATTATTATTAATAACTAAAAATAAAACTTAAAAAAGGTTAATTGAAATAAAGCTGATATAAAATTAAGTATAGATATTAGATAAGTTAAATTTGAAGTACTAAAATAAAAAGATTAAAAATAAATTAAAGCTAAATAAAAACAATTAAAAACCCCAAATCAATAAAAATGACAAAAGCACATACAATTACTTAAACTATTTTAAAAAGAAAAAACTCATTTTATTTCAATTAGGCAACATTTTCAAATTTTCATTTAAGTTGGAGTAACTCAAATAAATAAAAAATAAATGAAAGCTAAATATAAATATTAAAAGCTAAATTGAATAAAGATGATAAAATCACATGAATTTACTTTAATATTATTAAAATGAAAAGTGAAAATATAAAAATTTAAACAAATTTTAAATATCCATAAATACTTTGATAAAATAAATACTAAAATAATATAATAAATATTAAAATATCACTGTATTGTATGCATATTTTTTGCTTACAATTTTTTAAGTAAAATTGAGTAAATATTATGTAAAATAAGCATTTGTAATTTCAGCAATACTGTGCTCATCCAATTTTTAAACATTAACTGGAAACGTGTTTTATTGGACTGTCCCGCTTTTAATTAATGCAGAAAACTCTTTTATGAAGTGAACTCACTTAAAGTTATTTAGTTTAATTTTGCCAGAAAAAGTTTTTGAATTTGTATCATATGTTAATGTAAACAATCTTGTGTAATAAAACTTGTGTTTGATTGTTTGCTGGTTTTTATTGTATTTGTTATGCTTGTATTTTTTTAATTAACATGGCGTTAAATACAAATATACTACTACTACTAAACATTAACTGGTATTGTTTATTATATACAATGATGCATTTTGTGTTGCATGCCCCATTTTTCCACTCCTGTCTCTAGGGTTTCGATCCTTGTAATACCCATCTGTTGACCTATAATTCCTAAAGCTGCTCATGATGTTTGCTCAGTTGGGTTTTATCTCTTTCAGACACAGGCTAGAAGAAGGTCAAGCCAGCAGCTGGAGCAGGAGACTCAAGTTCTTCATGTGCTGCACTCGAGCAAAAGATACACAATCTGTAAGACCCCAGCAGCAACTCAAATACACACAGATGTCAGTTACTGTGAGAGCACAGCATCTCACACACACACACACACACACACACACACACACACACACACACACACACACACACACACACACACACACACACACACACACACACACACACACACACACAGCATTCTCAGCACAAGATATTCTCTCTCAGGACGCTTACTCCGAGGTGGCCAGCTTGTTTGCCGAGTTTTTCCGGGATCTGGATATCGTGCCGAGTGACATCATCGCTGGGTTAGTGCTTCTCCGACAGAGACAACGGGCCAAGAGAGCATCCATCTTGGATCAGGTGTGCTTTATCTTATCAGTAACACTGCTTTTGATTGGATTAATATTCTTCACTGTCCCGATAATAATCAAAAAAAGTTTTTTCTCTCTCTCTTGCAGGCAAACAATGATGTTTTAGCCTTTCTGTCCGGGATACCTGTAACTCGCAACACTAAATACTTGGACCTCAAGAACTCGGTATTTGAAGAATACGATATAAATGTGTGCTTGCTTGTGTCGATGTATGATTATTATTTATGATGCTCTCCTTCTGTTTACAGTCTGAGATGGCCATGTATAAGGAGGTGTGTTACTACATGCTGTTTGCCATGGCGGCGTATGGCTGGCCCGTATATCTTTTAAGACAACCAGCGTGTGGACTCTGCAGACTCGTCAGCTCTTGCTCGTACGTGAAAAAAACATTAGATCGTTCTGCACCGCTGGTAGGAAGTGAGATCATAAGAGTGAATAAGAGAGGCTTCTATAATGGTATAGATACCTGCCATCATGTTTTCGGTAGATTTACCTCTTTACTAAACTTAAAGCAGATTAAACTGAAGTTTAAGCCCAGTCCTAACTACCAGGGGTGTGTGGCAATTTATTTATTTATTTTTAATTATTAATACAATTTTTGAATTAATAATACATGACATGTCATTAGTAAAAGTATAAAATGCATCTATAATTTATTGTCAATTAGAACATGCAAAGTGTGTGTGTGTGTGTGTGTGTGCGTGTGCGTGTGCGTGTGCGTGTGCGTGTGTGTGTGTGTGTGTAATATTCCAAACCACTTTGTTTAGCCCATTTGTCAGCAAGAAGTTTCTAATAATTTAATAAAATATAGTATGATAACTTAAACTTACTCTTTTATATATTTTAATAAGTACAAGTCAGAATAAGTATGTTATATAAATAAATCTGTTACACTGAATGCTGATGGAACATTATTTCACCTATATTTTTGCAATTTAAATATGTGTGTGTGTATGTATATATATATATTCTTTTTTTAAGAATTAACTTTTTTCGTGTGTGTGTGTGTGTGTGTGAGTGTGTGTGTGTGTGTGTGTTGTGTGTGTGTGTGTTGTGTGTGTGTGTGTGTGTGTGTGTGTGTGTGTGTGTGGTGTGTGTGTGTGTGTGTGTGTGTGTGTGTGTGTGTGTGTGTGTGTGTGTGTGTTGTGTGTGTAATGTAGAAATCAAATTTGTATTTTATTTTATTTTTTTCTCATGAATATTAAATTAACTTTTGTCATATGAATGGAATCAAATGACTTAATTTTTTTCTCTTTTGTGTCTCTTTCTTCTTCTCTCTCTCGTCAGCTGTAACACTTCAGTTTCAGCTTCTCGTCTCTCTCAGTCCATCACCGTGGAGGACGACAACTGCTGTGGCTGTAACGTTCTTGCCATCCAACGACAGTTTCTGGACCGAGACCTTAAAGAAGTCCAGATTGTCTACACATCCTGCCATGACGCGGTACGGCATCTTAAATTAATTCTTCAGCGCCCCTGACTTAATCCTGAAAAATCCTGAGGCGTAATGTCTTGTGTGATAAATGTCTGTTCACATCAATGAGTCATCGCCTGAATAAAATAGTTCAATTTGAGAAGCTGTAGCTAATGTGAGGCGTGTGATCAAGACAAGTTATTGTCTGTGTTTTTGATGGGATTTGCAGGTTTATGAGACGCCCTTCTTTGTAGCAGTGGATCATGTGAAGAAAAAAGTCGTGATCAGCATCAGAGGGACGTTGTCGCCTAAGGTGGGTCAACAACACGTGTACTTTAACAGCTCTTTCTCATTTTACACAGAAGCACATGAGGTCAGGCTTCGTTGTATATTCATAGACTTAAAATAGTAGCTGTTTCTAAGCAGAATGCTTAAGCAGTTATATAAGAAAGTGCTTTAACACACATTTTAAGGACAGAAATAATAATCCAGTGGTCCGGAATCAATCACATAGTGACACTAAACTATACATCTGACTGTAGTACAAGGTTATCGGTTTCTGACAAAGCTGTGCTAGTTTCATGTTCCTCATATCACTCTGTGGTCTCTTCCATTTCACATAATAACATAACTTAGACTGAAATCAATATTTCATGTCCTTTTATTTATTCATTTGATAAGTAGCCATATAATAGGTGGGCTAATGTACAGCGAGACGGTCAATATTACAAAATAAACCCAGTATTTTTTTATTTATTTTTTTGAGATAGTGGCTGCTGTACTTTATCCCTCACGAGAGTCTCTGGTTTTCCCCTCTTTACATCTCTCTCTGTCGTTCTCAGGACGCTTTAACAGATCTTACTGGCGATTCTGAGCGGTTGCCTTTAGAGGAGCAGCACGGCACGTGGCTCGGACACAAGGTGCTACACAAACACGCATATAAACACAAACACCGGCAAACAGAAAACATACTGAACACAAAAACTTTGCTAACTCATTCTCGTGAATCCTCTTTTTAGGGAATGGTTTATTCAGCTGAATACATAAAGAAGAAGCTAGAGCAAGAAATGATTCTCTCTCAAGCCTTTGGGAGAGATTTGGTAAGTGAAATCATGTGTTGTGCTTTAAAACATACATCAGAGAGCGTAATTATATTATTTTTCCACAGACTGCAAAAGTGTTCTAATCTAATCAAAAACTTTTGCTCACACGAAGCATCATTTTCACTAACTCTTGCAGTTTTTCTCTACATCCGTGAAACACACCATTCAAGGAATCGCCATATGGCCAATTGTGATTATTAAACTTCAAAAGAGTTATCATTAAATAAATGTTAGCACTGCTCATTCAAAGTAAAAATTCAGCGCTGTTGTGCTTTCCACAGGCCTTCAGTTAGTTTAAATAATCCGCAATCAGTGAATCCCAAATGCTTATTTTAAGGGTTTTTTTATGTAGTAATATGTTGTAGATGGTTTTAAGAGTTCATATTTGTGACCCTGGAGCACAAAAGCAGTCTTAAGTCGCTGGGGTAGATTTATAGCAATAGCCAAAAATACATTGTATGGGTCAAAATTATAGATTTTTCTTTTATGCCAAAAATCATTAGGATATTAAGTAAAGATTATGTTCCATGAAGATATTTTGTAAATTTCCTACCGTAAATATATCAAAACTTAATTTTTGATTAGTAATATGCATTGCTAAGAGCTTTAAAGGTGATTTTGGCAGATTTGTTTTGCACCTTCAGATTTCAGATTTTCAAATAGTTGCATCTCGTCCAAATATTGTCCTATCCTTTACAAACCATACATCAATGGAAAGCTTATTTGTTCAGCTTTCAGATTTTAAAAAATTGACCCTTATGACTGGTTTTGTGGTCCAAGGTCACATTTTACCTCCCTCATCTTTTTGAATGAGCAGCTTTGAGCAAAAATGCAAATACATGTCAAAATAAGAATGTATTTTGGGCTTGTTTATAATTAAAAGTCCCACATTATGCATAAAATCTTTTATTGGTGTTTTGTTACACAATCACCTGACTGTATATGGTGTGTAATTCAACATAAAATCTTGTGGCTTCTCTCTGGACCACAAGAAAATCTCTCAATAGATTTTTTTTTGTTGCCAAAATCTATTTATTGCCTCTCTTTAAACTCTGTTATTAATGTATGAGCTAAATCTAATATCAGTCAACCTCAAATTTGTATGTATTACTATATTACTATTATGTATGTAAGTACATAAACCAACTACCATATTTGTATATCATGAATAAAACACGCAGTAAACTTGAAGTTACACTGTTTTGAAGATAATGTTTTCCTGTTGAAGTAATATACAGTAAATTATAAGTATATACAGTATTCATTTCATTTGCACAGGTCTTAAAAAAGGTCTAATTTTTTTGCATGGTATAGAGACAATTTAAAGCCCAGTATCTTCAAACAACATTTGCATGTTGCTTGCAACATTTGCATTGTGCATGATATCATGTGACATGGTGACAGATCGTGGTGTTTGCGTGTGTGTCTCAGGGTAAAGGGACGATGCACTATGGGCTGGTGATTGTGGGTCACTCTCTGGGTGCGGGTACAGCCGCCATCCTGTCCTTCCTCCTCCGGCCGCAGTATCCTTCACTGCGCTGCTATTCCTACTCCCCTCCCGGCGGCCTGCTCAGGTCAGTGTGACCTCTCTATTGTTGCTCTGGCATCCGTTTTACACTACATTTATAGAGAAACCTGAAAACTGATGTGTGTGAGAGAGAGAGAGAGAGAGAGAGAGAGAGAGAGAGAGAGAGAGAGAGAGAGAGAGAGAGAGAGAGAGAGAGAGAGAGAGGAGAGAGAGAGAGAGAGAGAGAGAGAGAGAGAGAGAGAGAGAGAGAGAGAGAGAGAGAGAGAGAGAGAGAGAAGCATGAGATGAGAGATTTGAGAGAGAGAGAGAGATTAAACTGACGTGTTAAAGGATTAGTTCATGCAAAAATGAACATTTTGTCATTACTGTTACAACCTGATGTCGTTCCAAAACTTTTTGCTGTGAATCATGAAATTAGACTTTCTGTTTCCACTCAAGGAAAGTGAATGGTGATTTATAAGCTCCAAAAAGCATTATAAAACTAGTCCTCTAAAGCCATAGTTATATGAGGAACAAAGCATTTTTCTGTGTTTTTTTACTTCTTCTCATCTGCCATATCTCAGATCATATTTTGTGCAGCATTGTGGTCAGTCACATCTCTTGTGAGAACCAGAGGTGTTTGGTATTAGTGACAAGTGCAAGTGTGAATTTGATTTAGAGAAGAATGTAACACTGAAGGCTGGAGTAATGAAGCAGAAAATGTAGCTTCGCATCACAGGAATACATTACATTAAAATAGAACATGGTTATTTTAAATTGCAGTTATATTTTGCAATTTTTTACTGTATTTTTATTTAAAAAAGAAGACTTAAAGACTTTCAGAAACATTTAAAAAATCTTCCCAAACATTTTACTAGTAGTAGTAGTTAATTTGAAAGCTATTATGGCAGCTTCAGATTTGCATTCTTTAATGCTTTTCTAAATTCAAGAGATTTGTCACAAGCTACAGATCTCCTTCCCTGTAATGCAATTGGTTGTGGAAAATATTAGCCCAAAAACATGCATGGGTGCACAAATCCACCAGACGCACTAATCTTTGGGAAGGATATTATTTGAGTTGAGTCACTCAAAACCTTTTCTGGGTTTTTGATTTAATGAGAAAACTCTTACCTGCCACACTTGAAAAAGTCTTTGCATATTTTTTATTAATTACATATTCTTTGTAAATCTAAATATAAAGTCCGCATTAAATCAACTGTTGAATATTACTCTGAAATCGGTCACATCATGGCAGTAGAACCGATTGTGAACATGTTTGAACACAAGCTTCTGTGTCGGTTTAATTCATAGTGAGGATGCAATGGAGTACTCGAAAGAGTTCATCACCTCAGTCGTGTTGGGAAAAGATCTAGTCCCCAGGTAAATGAGTGTTCAGCTGAGCTTGCATACAGTTATAAGTCTGAGCAGATGGATGTTAATCTTCTTCTGTTGTGTTCATTCAGGATTGGCCTCTCTCAGCTTGAGGGCTTCCGTCGTCACCTACTTGAAGTCCTACAGAAGAGTGATAAACCAAAGGTGAGCTGCTTTCTCCTGCTTATTCCCAGAGTTAGAACATAGTCCCGATGTGCCACCAACTGAACTGAACTGTTAATTTACTGTACAGTATACGTAACTATATTAATTCCATTCCAGATAATGAGATAAAAATGTAATGAAATAAAACCGAAAAAAAATAAGAACTTGATAAATGTTTTCCTTTCAAGAAATTGTACACAGTATATATGAAATGATCTACAATCACTCTGGTTTGATTGCAAAATAAGGAAGATCAGGACCCTGACAAGGAGTGGTTTATTTTATTGCCATAATAGCAAATGTGGTTTATTTTGCCATAATGATGCTGACTGTACATTGAACTAAATATGTACAGAATCAAGCATTCTAGAGAGTCCATGCATGTGTGTGATGGTGCAGTAGCATTTATTATCATTGTATTGTGGCAGTAATTAACTGCCCTCATTATATCTCTCACGTTGTGCTTCGCCCATATCCTTTTCCTCTGGGCGAATAAAGTAAATGATAAATTGTTATGTTACTAATTATAACCTCAGATCTGGGTTTTACATCTCTTTTCTAGTTCATTCAGTGGAACATTAATCTCTTTTCTCAGGCTTGTGGGTTTGGGCCTCACGTTTGGGTGCGGTTTAAAAGTACACTACCATTGAAAGGTTTAGTATCCGTAAGATTTTTAACTAGTTCACCCAAAAGTGAACGTTTTCTGAAAATGTACTCACCCTCTGGCCAGGGTTTGTTTCTTCGTTGGAACAGATTTGGAGAAATGTATCATTACATGACTCGCTCATCAATGGATGCTCTGCAGTGAATGGGTGCCGTCAGAATGAGAGTCAAACAGCTGATAAAAACATCACAGTAATCCACAAATAACTCCAGTCCATGAATTTACATCTTGTGAAGAGCGTGTTTGTAAAAAACAAATTGAATGTATGCATTTCAAACTTGCTTACACTAAAATACAAGTCCTCTATCCATAATATTGCTTTCTCAGAGAAAAGTTTTCTCATCTAAATCAGGAGAGAAATATGCACAGATCAAGCAGCGTTTACAGGTGAAAACAAGCCTAAACACTTCAAACAAATATGTGGGTGGATTTTGATGTAAGAGGAGGACACATTTTTACTGAAGGAAGTGTTATTAGGAATTATGGGCTCATATTTTGGCCAGAAGCATCATTTTAAAGTTAATGATGAATTAAAATAAGCAGCTTTTTACTTCACAAGACATTCATTGATGGACTGGAGTCATGCGAGTTACTTGTTGTGGATTATTGTGATGTTTTTATCAGCTGTTTGGACTCTTATTCTGACGGCACCCATTCACTGCAAAAGACTGGGGATCCATTTCTCCAAATCTTTTCCCATGAAAGAAACAATGGAAACAAACCATTACTGCTGAAAATCACAATTTAACTTTATATAATTTAATATTTTACTTAATATTGTCAATGTTATTTACAGTATAAACACTATATTTTACTATTTTGCAACCTTTGAGATATCTATAAAAATATTTAAATTCAGCACAAATCTAGTTTAAAATATTCAGCAATGTTTTCCACTTGTGTATTTTTTATGAAAACATTTTTAACCACACAGAGACTTGTTTTTTGAGTGATGATGCAAACGAATCATCGTTTTGATTTTTGAATCAATTGACTGAAATGGACCGTCTGAACTGATTTCAAGAAATTAATCAAACTTGCCAACTTAAATTTTGTTTAATTTAAAGTTTAATCAGAGGCATTATTAAAATATCCTTGTCTTAACGCTCTCATATGCATATAAAAGTCAAGAGCGAAGCCAGGATCGCAAAACTAGTCTAATTAAACTTAAGGAAACTTTACTACAAGTGTATCAAAATCATCACAATGTATTTATAATGCAAAAATATTGCATTTATTTTTTATTTAATCTCCAGTCTTTTTGGAAAGTTTACTATTTTACTTAGTTACTTTTATTATAGCATTTATATATGCTGGATTCGGTGTTACTCGGATTTGATCAGAATGGCATTTCATTAGCTAACAAATCACTGACTTTGCATTAGGCAAGTGTTAGACAGAAAATATACACACACACACACACACACACACACACACACACACACACACACACACACACACCTTGTTGAGGCCATCCATCACCACATGGGGCATGTGTTCATTCAGCATGGCTGGAGAAATGATGACCTCATCAAAGGCCTTGTTATCCCCCCACAGAGCGGAGTAAGTGGGATCTTCCTGACCACAACTACAGAGAGAGAGAGAGAGAGATGGTTTGAGGAATCTTAAGGCCCGTTCACACCAAGCACGATAACAATAAAGATAACGATAAAGATATAGTTCTAAAAATCTTTCTCAATATTAAAGAATAGCAGCGTCTACACCACAACTATAACGATAAAGGCACAAAGAAACGATATCGTTGGAATCACTTCCAGAACTATTTTTTCCAGCTGATGAACGATAAAAACACTGACAGCCAATCAGAATCCATCCTGCTATAATGTGCTCGAGAATTTAAAGCGGCAGACGCACGTGCGCTTAGAATAAACAGATGTTATCGTTCGCTGGTGTGGACGCTAATATCGTGATCTTTATCGTTATCGTGCTTGGTGTGAACGGGTCTTTAGACTTACAGGAAAACTTTGTAAACTCCTACAAAACTTTGACTCATAAAAATGCAGGATGTGACACATTCACAGTTCATTACTGGAAATAAAAAGATCCCACTCTTCATAGCAGCATAGTATAAAATTAAAAACATCTATTTCCAAACAAGTCCCCAGAGGCCAATTGTTATTTGTCTGTTTTGCATTACAGAAATCATGATTTGAAATAATTATATATTTCTTGTAGGAGTAATTTTCAGTCTTTTCCCAGACCATCTTGGAAGGCCTGAGGTAATTTTCAGAAAATATTTGGGTGAATATTCCTTTAATTTCTTTCAAAAAATAAAAAATCTTACTGACCACAAACTTTGAACAGAAGTGTACTCTATGTTAGTGATTACATAACTTATAGTAGACCAGCTGTCCGGAAAAGTAGTCACCTACTCCGTTTAGCTTATATAAATGACTCCGCATACACCACACAGCTTCAGAGAATTAATTTTTCTGTGTCTATCAAATCCAACACTGTGCTGACGCGCAGCAGAGATGATGCAGAAATGAAAGCGCACACACCTTCATTGCCATTAATGCTGCTTGCATCATGAACAGCGTCTCATATCTCACTTATATTTTCTGCCAGACTCTGATTAGTTTCAGGGAAGTTTGTGAGAAATCTGGCCTCTGTGTGATGCATTTCTGCTTATTAATGTGCATAATCACGCTGCTTACTTTGGCGGTTAGCTGCTCTTAGCAGGAAATGATGCTTGAAATGCTGCCTGCGTAGGCAGCTCACTAGGTTTTGGAACAAAGCCTGTATGTTTCTCTCTGTCTGTTTCCATCAGTGGCGGATCATTGTTGGGGGTACGAAGTGCATCCCTAAATCAGAGCTGCCCTTGGATGATGAAGCCCCTGTATCTCAGGGCGTGACCCCCTCTAGCTCTCGCCTGTGGCTTCACCCCAGTGACCTGAGCATCGCCCTGTCAGCCTCCACACCGCTCTTTCCACCGGGACGGGTCATTCATGTGGTGCACAACCACCCGCCTGAGATGTGGTGAGTAGAGAGGAAGTTAGCTGAATGGATTAATGGAACAAGGAAATGAGTCTGCTCTTCAGATACGGGGTACATTACAGTACCTGGTATTACATTGAAATGTCTGGATGAAACTGAATGTGATGCCTAATATTTGTTGTAAACAGTGATGCCTTTTTATGGTTCTTTGATGGATAGAAAATTCAATGGTGTTTTTTAATCTTTATTTAACTGTGTACAAGTCTCATTATCGATCAGTTTGATGCATCCTTGCTGAATACAAGTATTTATTTATTTAAAAGAAAATCTTGCTGATCTTAAACTTCTGAACACTTGTGTAAGTAGTAGTACATTTCATCTACTATGAGTAAAACCTGTTTCTCTTGCAGTGTTTGCAAAAAAGGTTTTGTTCTTCATAGAGCAATTTTAAATTAAACCCCATCTAATGTAGAGCAGTTCATTTTTTTATTTGTCTAATTCTAATATATTTGATGGCAGTTGGGGGTCTACAAAGGAAATGTAGGCCTATTGAAATGCAACTGTTGGTAATATTATTATTGTTTAATATTTGTTAGCATTTAGTTTTCTCAAAAATTACTCTTACAAGAAATATATAATTATTTCAAATCTCTCTCTCTCTGTAGTTGTGGTCAGGAAGATCCCACTTACTCCGCTCTGTGGGGGGATAACAAGGCCTTTGATGAGGTCATCATTTCTCCAGCCATGCTGAATGAACACATGCCCCATGTGGTGATGGATGGCCTCAACAAGGTGTGTGTGTGTGTGTGTGTGTGTGTGTGTGTGTGTGTGTGTGTGTGTGTGTGTGTGTGTGTGTGTGTGTGTGTGTGTGTGTGTGTGTGTGTGTGTGTGTGTGTGTGTGTGTGTGTGTGTGTGTGTGTGTGTGTGTGTGTGTGTGTGTGTGTGTGTGTGTGTGTGTGTGTGTGTGTGTGTGTGTGTGTGTGTGTGTGTGTGTGTGTGTGTGTGTGTGTGTGTGTCTGTGTGTGTGTGTGTGTGTCTGCACGCCTTTCTGTCTAACGCTTGCCAAATGCAAATTCAGTGATTGGGTAGCTAATTAAATGCCATTCTGGGCAAATCTGGATAACACCGAATCCAGCATATATAAATGCTAAATGTAGTAAAGTTTCCTTAAGTTTAATTAGACTAGTTTTGCGATCCTGGCTTCGCTCTTGACTTTAATATGATTATGAGAGTGTTAAGACAAGGATATTTTAATAATGCCTCTAATTAAACTTTAATAACAAAATGTAAGTTTGCAAATTTGATTAATTTCTTGAAATCAGTTCAGACGGTCCATTTCAGTCAATTGATTCCAGGGCTCGCAAAATTTCAAGATCCCTAGTAGCCCTTGGGGGGGGGGGGGGCTCTTGAACCTGCTCTTCAGGTATTGGTAGCCCTGAAAATTAATTTAACTAGCCCAAATAAAAACAATGTCAACAAATAGCCATGAAAGAATTTTATTTCACTATTTACAGGGTATCTGCTGAATTTAAAAAATCTTTTATATACCTTTTTAAGAGCCATTTAAAACCATTTTTATGAAAAGGGACAAGTCAAACATATTATTATATTAATTTAAAACATAAATATTAGTTTTTAATTGTTTAGATTTTTAGAAGGCACATAAACTACTTTCAATATTTGCAACTCTGTTTGCTGCATAAAACAATATTCGATATTTGCGTTGATCTGAACATAAGATAAGCACTCTGTAAATGCAGATTCACTCTCTGCCACGAGCTGGCGCTTTAGGAGCAAATAGCGGCTTCTCCGTTACGTTAACAGCTGTACACAAAGCAGCACTTTCTGGAGACAGACGGTTCCCTTCAGAGACACAAGAAAAACACCTGCGCCGCGTTTGACTTTGAAATGTGCAGCGCTCATATTTAATCAATGACATCATTGCCTTTTGAAGTTTAATCCTTAAACTTTAATAATTTGAAGCTCGCCATTCTTGTCTTTCCGTCCCCAAGTCTTGAAACTTGTCTTACTTTTTTTTTACCACATATTACCAGCATGCCTTAAATTTTATGCAACTAACTTGAGAGTTTTAGGGACCTGCAGAAGCCCTGTATTTAAGGAAGCCCGTCGGCAGGGCAGAGAGTTTTAGGGACCTGCAGAAGCCCTGTATTTAAGGAAGCCCGTCGAGCAGGGCAGTGATATATTTTGGTAACCCGACTGGAAAACACAATAGCCCCGGGACGTCGGGCTAGCGATTTTTTTGAGCCCTGGATTTAAAAATCAAAACAATGATTAATTTACTCAAAAAACAAGTCTCTGTGTGGTTAAAAATGTTTTCATAAAAAATACACAAGTGGAAAACATTGCTGAATATTTTAAACTAGATTTGTGCTGAATTTAAATATTTTTATAGATATCTCAAAGGTTGCAAGATAGTAAAATATAGTATTTATACTGTAAATAGCATTGATACTATTTAGTAAAATATGAAATTATATAAAGTTAAATGATGTGATTTTCAGCAGTCATCCTTCAGAAATCATTCGGTCACTTTTGATCAATTTAATGAATCTTTACCGAATAAAAGTGTCTAAATTGCCCAGCCCTGTAAAATAACATGTAACATTAACATGGACTCTGGTGTTCCCAGATCTACTTTCGTTATTGGAATTGCTTTGGGGTTTGGGGTCAGTGAATCAATTGCTTATAAGGCTTTTGGGCTGCAATGGACTCCAGGTATATGTGTTGCAGATCTGTGTCACATCTTAACCACAGTGTGTCCTTTGTCTGTTTTTGCTGGATATAAAGGTCTGTCTTTGTCTTTGTCCCCTGAAACTGCCTTCATCGGAATTCCACGAGCATAAAAGCATTTCTGGCATGGCTGTTTCTTCTTCTTATTGCTATTACTGTTGCTCATATATAAGGTTAGGGGTTTGTTCAGAACCCTAAGTATTAAACTTTGGGTGCGCAACTTGTCCTGCTGCATATATAGTGGAATGATAAATCTAGTTGCTCTTAAACTGGGCTGTCATACTGTCTTGTTTTGTTTTCTTCAAAAAAAGTATGTTCCTTTGTTCACATGTCTGTTGTATGGTAATGTGTTGGTTTGTCTTCACAGGTGCTGGAAAACCCATTTTTTATTTCAGAACTGATTGCTGCACAGGTTGGAAGCCAGAGAACTAGCATCCAAGCGTGTGTTTCTGTCCCTAACGCACTTCCAGATCCCTTTCTAACGCCTTTCTGTTCAGATGAATGTTTTATGGTTCCAGATACATGCTCTGCTTCTCGAACTCCCAGTGAAACGGTTTCTGTCCAACCGCGAGGTTCAGACACTCACAGGAACGGTTTAATGCTCGATAATACTGTCAGTCTTCAAGCAGCTTCCAAGTCAAACTCTCAAAACACCATCACAGAAACTCTCACCCCTGTAATGTCTGTTACTGTAGATACGTCTTCTATTGAGTTAGATATAAAGCCAGGAGACCGTTTCTGTGCCCTTCAACAACCATCAACATCTCTGTCTGAATCCCCAATGGTTGCATGTGCTCCCCAAAACATTGCCCAGTCGAACATTACATTGACCTCTACGAAGTTGGACTTGCCAACATTAGAAATGGCCTCATCTGTCCAAGACTCAACCATCCCCTATAAAGGCTCTTTATTTTCCAAAATGACCAATTCCTCCTCTGAGTCCCACCCACAGATCCAGAAGACAACTTCCCAAACTCCATTTCCAAACACATCAGATTCCTCTTCTCCCCCAGAGTTCCTGTTAAAAACCAGCGTAAATCCAGACTTTTCCGAGATCCCCTCAACTGAACTCTCAATGGAGAACAGTTCGACAAAACCCTCAGTCTTTGATAACACACCTTTAACTTCTCCTCAGGCTAGATTGAGTTCCTCGACTGCCCAATCTGAAGAGACCAATTTCAGTGCCACCTGTTATATCTCAAGCCTCTGATATACACTACTGATCAAAAGTCTGGGGTCAGTCAAATATTACAAAATATTCATTATTTTATCCAACAAGGATGCATTAAATGGATCAGAAGTGACAGTAAAGTTAATTATAAAGTTATACAAATTCTATTTCTAATAAATGCTGTTCTTTTGAACTTAATATTCATCAAAGAATTCTGAAAAAATCCACATAAATATTAAGCAGCACAACTGTTTTGATAATAATGAGAAAGTTTTATTGAGAAAAAAATTAACATTAAAAATTAAACCACAATTAAAATTTAAATACAAAATTAAAATTAAAAATATATTCAAATAGAAAGCATTAAATTGTAATAACACAATTTTCACAACTTTTTTTCCGATTAAATAAATGCAACCTTGGTGAACATAAAAGACTTATCTCAGATATATTAAAAAAAATCTTACCGACCACAAACTTTTGAACGTTGGTGTGTTACACAATGTACAGTCCAATCAAATGCATGCGCTTTCTTCCTTTGCAGCTAATAATCTGTGTTCCTCGCTGCCAGAAACATCCATCCGCTCGAGCTTTGGGCATCTGTGGTGTCCGTCTCTTCTTTTCTGCAGGTTCCTGGTCTCTCTATCACCTGTTTTGGTGTCTGGTTTATGCTTCAGCAGTTGGCAGCAGGGTTTTCATTGCAGCTTCTCTCCCTCTCCGTGTGCCTTGCGTTTGTCTCCTGGTCTTTTACGCTTGGTGTTTTACTCTTGGAGGTGGATTTAGGCCTGTGGTGGTCCTCGGCGTTTGTTTCCTCTGGTGGTTGGTGGTGGTAGTTCTGCCTCAGAGGGTACATTTAAAGGAACAGTGAACACTGTCATCATTTACTCACCCTAATGTTGTTCCAACACGTATGACCAGGATAAATATCTCCTTTTGTGTTGGAGAGAGGAATATGGACACTAATATTGTTGAAAAATCTGTGAGATTCTGCAGAAAATGTGCTAAATGGACTAAAAATCATGTTTACTCACTAACCTGTTGACCTAACATGCAGTTTACTGTTCATTTAAGATGCTTTTGTTTACTTTTATCATTTTTAGTGTTATCAAACATTAATGCTTAATACTTTTTTCTTTCTTTTTTGTCTTTAACTGCCTGTACAGGCTCAAATTGACTGAAATTCATACAGTTGCTCTTATTTTAAGTAAATGGTTTTGTGCAATGATTTTATTGTTTGTAGTATGTAGCTTGTATTGTTATTTTATTTTTTGCATGGTACATGTACATTATTGTTTTACACAAGTTGCATTGCATTTCATTGCATCCATTAACTGATATCTTTGATTATTGTCTCTAACTCTAGCCATACTCATATGTTTACATACATTAATAAATAAAAATGCATTATCATCTTGTGGCTGTGTAACTGGACTTTTACCTTTGTTGTTCCATTCAACTTTGTCTTTCATAATGAACATAATGCAGCTAATTTTATGTCACTGTGTTTTTTGTGTTTGAAACGATCAAATATTCTTATGTAAAATGACTAGATTGGGGGTAAAATATGACATTTGTCTCATGATGGACAGCTCAGTATCACTCGGTGTGAACACAAATGAATGGAAAGTGAAAACCCTGTTTGGCTTGCAAGATAAAGCGTGTTTGAATCGAAATTTCAAAGCATTGAATCTTTAAAGTATGGTTGCAAATGATTTATTTTCATTGTGTTTCATTCAAAGAAAAATATACTTCAGTAATCTGCATTTGGCATTGCAACAAAGGAATATGTGGTAAAGAATTATGAAATAGCACTTTAAAAAATGTATTCAGGTGCATTAATTTAACCTTGATATATAATACATAAATAACATTTTTAATAATTTCAAGTAGGCTGTGAGACCTGCTTATTTCTTTCCACTCATTCATATATTCATGTACATTTTTATTCTCATTTGTAGTTTGTATCATCTGTCCTGTTTTCTCTTTTCCTTTCTGTCCTGCAGGTGTTGGAAAACTATAATAAAGGGAAGACAGCTTTACTGTCAGCTGCTAAGATAATGGTTAGTCCTACAGAAGTGGACCTGAATCCAGAAACGATTTTCCTCGATGCGTCTAGTTCACTGCAGCCCACGCCTGCCGCACATCACCGCAGAAACAGTAGTGTCCGGTGAGTCACGACAGCCAATCAGAGTTTGAAACAAGCTGACTGACCAATCAGAACATACCAATGAGTGATCAATGATGCAGAGTTTCTTTAGGTGTTTTTAAGCATTGCTATCGTTTGATTTTAACTATATTGCCTGTCCTTCTCACTCATGCCGACTGCAGAGGTACAGTGTATGGTACTATACAGTTCCCCCCTCGTCCTCTCTGGTTCAGTAGAAAAGAACAGCCTAGACGTTAGTCACGTTAGTGTTGCCTAACCATAAACCTCCCTTTTCTTTCCCCTCTTTCTAATTGTTTCCTTCTCTTCCCTGTTCTCTGCTTTATTTTGATTTAATATGTTGAATGTTAATTATTTGTTTTAACCCTTACATTTTTATGACTTGTTTTTTTTTAATCTTCTATATATAATATATATATATATATAATTGTAATAATTTTTTGTTTGTTTTTCTTTCATCAAACTTTTTATTTTCCCTGTATTTGAATAATTTTTTTAATATCCTGCATTTTATGCAATTTTTTTAAATATCCCATTTTTCCCCTGCATTCTAATTTTAATGACCTAATTTAATTTGTGGTCATCCTTCTCTTTTCCCCCTCCATGCTGTCTGTCTCTCTGGTCTCTCTTTATTTTCTCCACATGCTTCTCTACTCCTGTGCCCACTCCCTGTCCTGTCCTGTCCTGCTGTAGTTCCTGTGCCCGCTCGGAGATCTCGCTGGACGGTTTCTTGGAGTGTCCGCCCCCTCCTGTGCCTGTGGTGCTCACCGGCGCCCGTGAGCGATTGGCCGTGGAGCTGCGGGAGCGAAAAGCCCCCTTGGCCATCATGGAAAGTCTATCTGATGCTGAATCTATCTACAGCTTGGACTCCCGACGATCATCTGCCGCCCTGAGAGGCTCGCCCTGTTTAGGGAGTCTACCTTTCCCTTTGGACGCCACCATCCCAGAAGAAAATCCTTCGCTGTGTTCCCGTACAGAGCTGCTGGCCGCAGATGGCTCGGACCGTGAACTGGGCGAGGCTGGCCCGTACTGCCCTACTCCTCCAGAACTGGAAGTACCTTCCAACAACACCCATCATGTCAACTTCTCTCCGCTCTCGCTTGGACAAACTATTGAAGATCAGCCGGCCAACCAAGGCAAGAACTCCCGGCGGTCTTCAGGAACGCCTGTGGCTTGCCAGCCATCAGCTGTTCCCAACAGTAAAGAATCCTGCCCAGTAGCACCCTGGACTGGTTCTACGCCAGAAACGCCCAAGGATAGAGAGTTTGAAGAGGGAGAAGTCGAGAGTGTCCGGTCCCAGACTCTTCCACCAGTTCCTCCGCTGTCCAACGGCACTCCCAGTCAGGCGGTCCTAGAGTTCGCCCAGTACCTGGACTCTCTATTTAGGCTTGACGGCAGCAGCTCTCCACCTCTTGAGCTGTCCGATGCAGAATCCGAATCTGGACGGGGATCATATAGCCAGGTTGAGGGACACCATGCGGATCAGCACGTGAAAAACACAGACAAGGACAGGCAGCTATTGGCTAGAGCCACTCTAGAGCCCAACTTGGTTCCCAAGCCGCCTCGCACGTTTGCCGGCTCGGCCGACCCTTCCTCCGGCATCTCTCTTTCTCCATCCTTCCCGCTCTCGTCTTCTGGAGAACTCAACGATTTCTCCCCTCCTGACGGAGTGCTACCCGCCAACCATTCGTCTGTGCTACGAACTTCCGCTGCTAGTCCCAGTCCCTAAGGAAACTGTGTTGGCGTCTATGGTGTAGTGGTCCACTTTCATCTATTTATTTAACCCTATGCTTTCCTTTCTCCTTCTGAACCAATCGTAGAAACGTGCATGCGTAGCACCGTGGCCAGTCCTTCCAGACTTCCAGACTTATGGACCGTTAAGGATTCATAAAGAACAGAAGACCTCATTTTGTACTATTGTAAGACATGTCTGAATGCATTGTGTCTTGTGCATCACCAATTATAAAGTGTCCTAATCGCTGGCTGCAACAAACGAGGTGCTGAGGGGCTCCTTCGAACACTAAAGATGTTGCCTAGCATATTGAGAAGCTTGCACAAACGACCCTACGTTCACATTGAATCTAATGTTACGGTTATGTTTACATTGACACCACAGAACACCAAGCTATCACAAATGTTGGCAGTTTCATTTAAGGGAAAGGCTGGGATAGGAAAAAGGGAAGACTAACTAATTAATTGAGTTACGGGGAGGGGCGCACACAACAAGCAGTGGGGTACATTTCCTCAGGACCTTGATGAATGAAGAATGGGACAAAGATGTCTCAGGCGAAGGATAATAAATAGATTTTTTGGGATTGTACTTTTTCATTTTGTTTAATTGAAGATTGTGTGGAATGTCCTGCTGAGTATGTGTAATTAGTGGCACTGACGTTGGTGGACATCTATGAGTTCTTGATGTGCATGAGAAAATACTGTATGCTCATGTAAAACGTTTCATTTTGCTAACTTTTTTTCATCTCTTATTTACATAAATCCACTTGAATTTACGCATGCAAGTTTTCTATCATTTCTTTTTCCACCGATTGCCAAAAAAAGCCAACTTCATACAAGTCAAATGTTTGAACTCTGTGAAATTAATATATTATGATAATTATTGTTATTTATTTTTACAAACCACTGCCCATAAATGCAAACGACATCAGGAAGAGTTGTTGAATGGTACGAGACATGCACCAGTCACAAAATGCGCCCTTTAAATGGCTCGCCTGAATCTGCGATGTCTTTTACGCAGCACGAGATGCGTCCTTCGTGAAAAGTCTCTTTCGGTGTGGGTATGGCGTGCAATCAGTAGCAAAATAAGCATAGAGAGATTTCTTCTCATCTGCTTTTTTTAAAAATCATTTCTACTGTTGTTGCTATAATACAATAAATAGTGGTTTATCTCAATGGCGAAATATTTTAATAACTTAGACTTGCTTTTTATATATCGTTTCAGGATGAAGTGTTTGAGTTTTTGGGTGGTTGTGTGAAAAAGTACAGCGGTTTGTCACCACAGAGTTTTGCGGTTCTCAAATGCGTCAAGTATTTTATTTTGTATGCTGTCGATTGTTTTATAGCACATTTCCCATGCTTTGGTTGCATGTAATTGGTTATAGGTTCTGTATGTGACAAAACCAAACTTATCACTTCTTCGGTTTAGATTTTTTCTGATGTAAATGTTATATAAATGATCAAATGTTTGGCATTTTAGCAAAAAAAAGTACTTATTTCCTGCTCTTTTATTGCTGCTTTATTAAATGACTCTTTATAAGTTGTGACTAAATAAATGTATAAGCTGTGACTGCTGTACTTTTTCACAAAATCGTTGTGTATAGCACTGCCTTTTCACGTGAGTGTAAATACTGTCTCGTTTCCAGTTGTTGTGTTCAAAAATAGATATAAACTCAATGGGACTTATCAATAAAAAAGCTCTATCATGTATCATAGTGATGACTTGATCTCAAATGTATAGCTATATTGATATATCTACAGTATAAATTATAAATAGAGAAAAATGATGACTATTCAGGAACGGAAATCTGATACTGTGGCCATATGCTGACCAGTAAAAATATATAATGATTGAGCATTCATTCTTAAAGAAAAGAAAAGAAAAGAAAACTCTTCAGGTTTGTCACAACCCTGCCAGTCTTTCAACTTTCAAGAATGAGAATGTATTTAAATGCACACACTTACACTGCCCTGCCTGTAATAGAATAAAACACGGATCTCTGACGGACTTGGTTTCTCTTCACTTTGTTTAGTAAGCTGTCTAGGGGGTATGTTTGGATGTTTTATTAACCTAAAGTTTACTACATATTGTAATGGCAATACAATACTCGATTCGTTTTATAAAAAAAAAAGAGTAACTCATTTTATGGTCCATTAGCATAAAGACTTTCGCTACAGAAAGCTTGAAACATAAAGACAGAATAGAAAAATATTCTTCATTATCTGGAATATTTCTACAGCATGACAAGAAGCCATATATTGCCACAGCCATATCACCCAGCAGCCCAAGACCGGTTGCCCGCTGAAGCTAAGCAGGGTTGAGCTGGTCAGTACCTGAATGGGAGACCTCCTGAGAAAACTAGATTGCTGTTGGAAGAGGTGTTAGTGAGACCAGCAGGGGGTGCTCATCCTGTGGTCTGTGTGGGTCCTAATGCCCCAGTATAGTGATGGGGACACTATACTGTCAACAAGCACCGTCTTTCGGATGAGACGTTAAACCGAGGTCCTGACTCTCTGTGGTCTTTAAAAATCCCATGGCACTTCTCGTAAAGAGTAGGGGTGTAACCCCGGTGTCCTGGCCAAATCCCCACCACTGGCCCTTGTCAATCATGGCCTCCTAATAATCCCCATCCACTTGATTGTCTCTATGACTCTCTCTCCTCTCCACCTGTAGCTGGTGTGTGGTGAGCGCATACACTTGATTGGCTCTATGACTCTCTCTCCTCTCCACCTGTAACTGGTGTGTGGTGAGAGCATACACTTGATTGGCTCTATGACTCTCTCTCCTCTCCACCTGTAGCTGGTGTGTGGTGAGCGCATACACTTGATTGTCTCTATGACTCTCTCTCCTCTCCACCTGTAGCTGGTGTGTGGTGAGAGCATACACTTGATTGTCTCTATGACTCTCTCTCCTCTTCACCTGTAGCTGGTGTGTGGTGAGAGCATACACTTGATTGTCTCTATGACTCTCTCTCCTCTTCACCTGTAGCTGGTGTGTGGTGAGCGCATACACTTGATTGTCTCTATGACTCTCTCTCCTCTTCACCTGTAGCTGGTGTGTGGTGAGCGCATACACTTGATTGGCTCTATGACTCTCTCTCCTCTCCACCTGTAGCTGGTGTGTGGTGAGCGCATACACTTGATTGTCTCTATGACTCTCTCTCCTCTCCACCTGTAGCTGGTGTGTGGTGAGAGCATACACTTGATTGGCTCTATGACTCTCTCTCCTCTCCACCTGTAGCTGGTGTGTGGTGAGAGCATACACTTGATTGGCTCTATGAACCTGTAGCTGGTGATACACTTGGGTAGCTGGTGTGTGGTGAGCGCATACACGTCGTAATTTGATTGGCTCTCTCTCTCAGTAGGTGTGTGGTGAGCGCATACACTTGATTGGCTCTATGACTCTCTCTCCTCTCCACCTGTAGCTGGTGTGTGGTGAGCGCATACACTTGATTGGCTCTATGACTCTCTCTCCTCTCCACCTGTAACTGGTGTGTGGTGAGAGCATACACTTGATTGGCTCTATGACTCTCTCTCCTCTCCACCTGTAGCTGGTGTGTGGTGAGCGCATACACTTGATTGGCTCTATGACTCTCTCTTCACCTCAGAGGTCAAGACCTTCTTGATCCGAACTATTTAATTCAGACACAATTTTGATTTGAATTAACAACTATTGAATTGATATTCAATTAATTATAATTCGTTTTTATTCATTGTTTCTTTTTATTCATTATAAATAGCTTATTTTAAAGATATCAAATTTAATTTATATGTTATGTTTTTCCAATGATAAATGCTGCCTTGGAAAGTAAAGAGAATATATATATATATTATACATTTCGACCAGATGATCCAACGGTAGCTGCACGGATCTCAGGCTGCTTGGCGGACATCTCGGCATGATGAAAGAACATCACCTACAGCTCAACCTGGCAAAGACTGAGCTTCTTGTCTTCCCTGCCACTCCAACTCTACAACATGACTTCACGATTCAGTTAGGTTCATCAACAACTACCCCATCAGCTTCGGTCAGAAATCTTGGTGTAATCTTTGATGACCAGCTGACCTTCAAAGAGCACATTGCAAAGACTGCTCGATCTTGCAGGTATGCACTACACAACATAAGAAAGATCAGGCCCTTCCTTACACAGCACGCTGCACAACTTCTTGTCCAGGCCCTTGTTATTTCTAGGCTGGACTACTACAATGCTCTTCTGGCTGGACTTCCATCAAACATAATCAAACCTCTACAAATGATTCAGAATGCAGCGGCACGACTGGTCTTCAACGAGCCCAAAAGAGCACATGTCACACCTCTCTTTGTCTCCTTCGACTTCAAGTTGAAGACACTGATGCTTGCATATAGAACAACCACAGGCTCAGCACCCGCCTACTTCCACTCACTATTACGAATCTACATCCCTTCCAGAAGTCTAAGATCTGCTAGTGAGCGACGCCTCGTGGTACCATCACAGAGAGGCTCAAAATCACTCTCCAGAACATTCTCGTTCACCGTTCCTGGCTGGTGGAATGTACAGTCTTCAAGCAACAACTGAAAACTCATCTACTTGACTTCATCCTAAAAAAAAAAAAAATTATTTAACTTTTTAAAAATCTTCATCTCTCTCTTTATTTTTCTCTCCTTCCCTTGCTAGCTTGTATTTATTTGAACAATGCCTGAGACTTGGTGTAACGAGCACTTCCTCTGTCTGTTTGCCTCTTCAAGATCAATCGCTTTATGTATTCCCCAATTGTAAGTCGCTTTGGATAAAAGCATCTGCAAAATGACTAAATGTAAAATGTAAATATCCCTGCACTCCTCCCGTTCACTCACTGTCTGGTCTCAAACATTCCAAGTTGACTTACCTGATCCACTTACCCTTTGTCTACTTACCAGTTGCTCCATTGTTCCTATCCCCGTTCTCCACCGCTCCTGTGCTCCATCGTCTCCACGCTCCGCTGTTCCCTTTGGATCCCCTGGAAAAGGAAAAGGACATTATAACTCTGATAAGCCCCTAGAGACTTTCCCATTCCCTGCCTGCTTACCTGGACATTCTGCTCATCTCATTGCCCTCAGCTGCTACTCAATAAACCTGTTGTTTGTATTGCACTTACCTCTGTGTCCTGTATCTATCTGCTGACAGTCCTGGTGTTGCTGAAATTACTTTATGAGAAAGATTCATGTTATTGGGATAATTCAGTTTTTTTATGGGTATTTTTTATGCTTTACATTATTGCATAACAAGTGTTATTGCATAACATAAATCGTAATATTGTCACAACTAGGGTCACTATCCATACAAATCAGAAAGATTTCCTTGGAATAAGAGGCAGCAGCAGCTGGCTGGTTGAACATCCAGCGACGCATCAGTAAGCAACCAGCCGTGATCACGTTCACTTGACTGCTTTAATTGGGGGAAAAACCTAAAATGTCAATCATAAAATATATATTCATAATAAAATAGTGTATTTCCTTGCAGCGAGATTAATAAGGTAAGCGTCATACTCGCAGATCTACAGCGGCTGCCTGAAGCTGCCAGCTAGCCACTGGCAAGTCACGTGACCTGCCATAATCAGACTGGCAGCTGGCACCAACCACTGGCAAGTCACGTGACCTGCCATAATCAGACTGGCAGCTGGCACCAACCACTGGCAGGTCACGTGACCTGCCATAATCAGACTGGCAGCTGGCACCAACCACTGGCAGGTCACGTGACCTGTCAGTGGCAGCTCCTGCCAGCCAGTTGAAGATTGAACCCCTACTGCACTTATGTTCCAGTTTGCGGCAAGCAACCTTCTTTGAGCCCAGGACATCACTATACCAAGGAGCCGAGTGAACGAACGAGACAGTATGTGTTTTTAGAGGAGCAAAAGTATCCAAATTGGCAGCGAGGGCATTATTTAACAATAACATATTATCTTCAAGGGGAGCTGTATAAAAACCCTCTAAAGAAGTGGTAATAGATTCAGCAAAAACAGTATGATCAATTGATTGCCATTTACGGAAAGAAACAGTGTGTGGTTCCAGAACATATGACTTCTAATTTAAAAAAGACAATAGAATGGCCTGAAAGACCAACATCAGCAGTGGCAATGCTTGATACAATGTCATAATTTGCAATGACTAAGTCCAGAGTATGACCTTTGGTGTGAGTTGGATAGTGAACAAACTGAGTCAAGTTATAGCAGTCCAGCAGAGATGAATGTTAAACATGAATGTTAAAATCCCCCAGGATTAAAACTCTGCTGTACTTAATGACAAAACAAATAAATTACTAGACAGGGGTATAAAATGAAACAAAGCATATTACATTCAAAGAAAACAGCCTACACATTTCAACTGTTTTTATACATGAGTTAAAAATAGTCCCAAAGCAATACTGTATTACAGCAAGCAAAACATAAAACACTGGCTTCTGACATGAGAATTTACATTTATGTATATACAATTTTGTTAACAAGATAAGAAGATTAAGTACAATTAGTTTTTCTGTAAATGCATTTTTATGCGAGGATGTGTTCTGTGCTGGATGACCGTGGTGACGCAGCAGTGACGCGGCGGGTCTCTATTTATTATCCGCTCAGTCAGTAAAGCGCAGGTCGAACAGCAACACTCACTCACTCGCACACACACATACACACACTCACCCTACAACCCTGAGACATGGACTCAGACGAGGGCTACAACTATGAGTTCGATGATGAAGAGGAGGAGGAGGAAGAAGAGGAGGAGTGCAGCGAGGACAGCGGGGAAGAGGAGGCCGAGGATGAGGAGCTGGGCGAGGTGGAGCTGCTGGACCCGGCCGTGGCTGGAGGAGAAGCCGACGATTGCGCTGACACCGGCGGCGGAGGAGGCCTGGGGCCCGGTCAGGAGGAGGAGGACTATCGCTTCGAGGTGCTGACCACCGAGCAGATCCTCCAGCACATGGTGGAGTGCATCAGGGAGGTCAACGAGGTCATACAGGTAGCTAACAAACAGATTTACTGTCGTTTTCCTGGGCATTTATAGGTTTGTTTATGTGGAGGACTGATGCTGTTAGCCTTTAGCATTAGCGGCTAACTGACATGAGAGGACTAATGATGCGAAGCTAACCATTTGTTTTTAATCTTAGTTGTGATTTATTGACTGATTTTATGTTTGTGTTTTGGAAATTACTTGTGTTATTTTAGAGAATTCAAGTGATTTTTATTTTTCTTTGTCAGCTAGAGTTAGCTAACGTTAGTTCTGCTAGCGCGACCCAGTTTACAGAGACTGAACTTTATTTGACAGCTATTATGGATTGTATCGTAGTTTTTATATATTATTAAAATTGTCTAATGAATCAGATGGCAGTGTACATTATGTTTAGTTGTTATTTTGAAGAAGACTAAAGTTTAGCGCTGTCACTGATGCTAATGCTAACGTTACATGACACATTTGTTAAGATTTTCACAGTTTTAAGCTTATGAAACACGTTTGTTTCTCCAAACACAAAACACTTTAAAGTTATTTTTATGGGTTCACAACATCCATTTAACTCAAAAGCACATCTGTCAAAAAAACTAGCATTGCATCTTTAGAGAAGATCAGAAAACTGTTGAAAAATTATAAATGTGTATATGTGCATGGTTAAATGACAATCACTGGAGTGTTTAGATCATGAATATAGGAAACATTCATGAGCTTTATTTAAAGAAAGCTGCTACATGGATCTGCATCAGTTGTTGGCATACATGTTGTCATTCAAAACATGTAAAGCATGCATTATTGGACAGTAAAGATACTTAACGATTTGTGTAGCTTATGGAAAACCTCAAAGTATTAGAGTTGTGTTGGGAGTTTATTAGATGAACCTCACAAAATCTGTCTACATGATAATACTAGACAGTCTTATATCACCCATAAGTTGAGCTGAAGGCTTAATGGTGGATTTATAAAATAATAAAATGTTTATTAGTGAAATTATTAAAATGTATGTTTTGGCACCCATTCAGTCTCAGGGTAACATTTGAATGATAAACAGCTCAGCCTTTTGATTTGTAAGCAAGCATTCAAGTGGGTAAAACCTAATCTTGTGTAGCCAGATGATTGACAATACAGCAAAGCTTAGTTCACTTTGCTGCTTATCCTGAGCAAGAACCACCAACTTAGACAGAAAAAGACCATCTAAGCAAAGTTGTGTTTTTTTAGAGGTCTATATGAAAAATATTATACCACAGTAATGAAAGAAAAAGTCAAGGCTATAAAGATATATATATATATATATATAAATATTTTTTCAAATTTATAAATAAAACAACGGTTATTGGAGTAAAAAATTCTTTGCAAATTGTTTTCTGAGTGAAAATTGTTTATACATCAATTTTTTCAGTGTATAAATATAATAACCAGAATGTCTGTGAAATGCTGTACAAGGAATGCAGGGACATTTTGTATCAATAGTGCAGGTAAATTAGGGTTTCTTCTAACCAAGCTCCTCTAACAGTGATTTTAAGTGTTAAAAAGTCTCTTCAACTTTGATAGATCCAGTTATTAGTTTTCCTCAAAAGCACTAACTCTATAAGCCTGGTACCTTATAAACATATATAACATATAAACTCAAAGTCAGCCCAATTAAAGCTAATCATATTTAAATAAACTGAGACTAGATTCAACCTTAGACTTCAGATATGGTGCACTCATATTATGAATGGGAGAAGGTGCAACATGTAGTATGGCTTAATAAGTCCTCCTGTCTTCTAAATAAAAGAGCCAAGCAGTTTTTGATATTTCAGGATTTCCCGATTTAGTCAGATAATGTCCAAAATAGCTGCCCGAGGCATCCCAAATATGGCTGCAGAGTAAACAGTATTGTGTACATACAAAAAATGTATAGCCTGAATGCACTGTAAGTCGCTTTGGATAAAAGCTTCTGCTAAATGCATAAATGTAAATGTGTCTTTTCCAGAACCCTGCTACGATAACCAGGATGCTCCTCAGTCACTTCAACTGGGACAAAGAGAAACTTATGGAGAGGCAAGTTATTTAACTTTATTTTACTATATTTATATGATATTTTTATACTTTATTTTACTATATTGATATGAACAATTTTTTGCATAGCGTGTTTAAAGGACATTTACGATTGGTCTGTGTGCTGTTTAAAAGAGCAACATTTAAATGTTTCAGGTACTTTGATGGAAATCTGGACAAGTTATTTTCAGAGTGCCACGTCATAAACCCCAGTAAAAAGCCCAAAACGAGACTAATGAGCACACGCTCTTCCAGTCTGGATTTGCCCTGCCAGATCTGCTATCTCAACTATCCAAACTCGGTCAGTGTCAGTTTTGGTCACTTGCTCATGACTGATGCTAAATCTTCATCAGTTCCTTAGAAAGGCCTGTGATAACAAAACTGAAGTCCATTGAAGTGACACAGTTTGCACAACTGGGTGACTTATTTGGTAGGAATGTGTTTCCTTTTCTAGTATTTCACAGGTCTTGAATGTGGACACAAGTTCTGCACGCAGTGCTGGGGCGACTACTTAACCACCAAAATCATTGAGGAAGGGATGGGACAGGTGGGCTCCTGTTCAGCTCCTTGCTATCTGATGTTACAATCAGATTCCCCTCCTAATGTTGGTTTTTATTTTTGCTTTTGTTCTTCCAGACCATCTCATGTCCTGCTCACAGCTGTGATATTTTGGTTGACGATAACACTGTTATGTAAGTGCTTTGGGTAATTTAGCGTGTTTATTTGAACATTTGTGCTCTATTTTTTATTGAAATAAATGTTATGGGTTATTTTGTAGGCGACTGATCACAGATTCTAAAGTGAAGTTGAAGTATCAACATTTAATCACCAATAGTTTTGTAGAGGTAAGAAGTTCTTCATTTTTGTTGCATAAATTGTCTAAAATGCTTTTGACTTGCTTGCTTGCAACTCCATGAATTAGCTGGGATAGAGATATCAAATACTAATACAAAAATGTCAAATCAGTTAGCATTTGAGAATTTTTATTTAAAAAGAATTAGTTAGTTTTTTTATACATTTAGTAATAAGCTGTAGGAATAGTTCACCCAAAGATGAGAATTTGCTGAAATGTTTCATCCTCAGGCCGTGCAAGATGTAGATGAGTTGCTTTGTCGGAACAGATTTGGAGAGATTTAGCATTGCATCATTGATAACGCTGATTAAACATATCACAATAATCCACAAGTAATCCGCAGGACTCCAGTCCATCAATTAACGTCTTATGATGTGAGAAGCTGCATGTTTGTAATTAAACAAATCATTAAGACGTTTCAAACTTCAAACCGTTGCTTCCGGCTAAAAAAAAAAAAATAAAAAAAGAGTCCTCTATCCATAATATTGAATAAAATCATCAGCTTGTCTGAATCAGGAGAGAAATATGCACAGATCAAGCATTGTTTACAAGTAAAAACTGTCCAAAACCTTTTTTTTACTGGAGGATTTTAGACCGAAGCGACAGTTTAAAATAAATAACATCTTAATGATGGATTTGTTTCTTACAAACATGCATCTTTTCAATTCACACGACCTTAACTGATGGACTGGAGTTGTGTGGATTATTGTGAAGTTTTTATCAGCTGTTTGATTCTCATTTTGACGGCACCCATTCACTGCAGAGCATCACCATTGGTCAACAAGTGATGTAATGCTACATTTCTCCAAATTTGTTACAATTAAAAAAACTAATTCCTCTACATATTGGATAGCCTGAGAGTGAGTGTATTCTCAGACAATTGTAATTATTGGGTGAACTGTTGCTTTCACGGTTAATTTATTTAACTTGCTCAGAAATAATAAATAAAGTGCAATAAATATATTAACCGATCTGGTGCTAATTCTAAACATCATATATGGTTTCTTTGTGGTTAAGCTTAAGAACGGTATGCTATATGACATTTATTTCAATACCGGACGGTGTATATATTTGTAACAGCGTCTGTCTGCAGTGAACTGTTCTGTCTCTCTGCTCTTCTACAGTGTAACAGACTGTTGAGATGGTGTCCAGCTCCTGACTGCCATCATGTGATCAAAGTTCAGTATGCTGATGCCAAACCAGTACGCTGCAAATGTGGGAGACAGTTCTGGTAAGAGTCCGATGCAGAACTCCAGCGGATCAGTGTTAGTATAAACCGTTTGTTCTGCTGTGCACACTTTTCTGTCTTTATTGACTCAACATCAGCTGTGTGCTGTTATTTTTAATATGGACGAAGAAATAACAGCATATGGCTTTGGAACGACATGAGGGGGAGTAAGTAATGACAGTATTTAAATTTTTGGGTGAACGGCTCCCTTTAATTTATTTGTTTTGTTGTTTTTTCTCAATAAATAGTTTCAATTGTGGAGAGAACTGGCATGATCCTGTTAAATGCAAGGTATGTTAGCATCATTAGGCACTCATTGTCATGTTAGCATTAAGCACTCATTTTTGGGTTAGATTATTTCCATTGTTAAAATGTATATTATTAGATTAGTCCTGAGAGGTTTTCCTTTTCTTTAATCCTATTTCTACTCTTCAAGTGGTTGAGGAAGTGGATAAAGAAGTGTGATGATGACAGTGAAACATCCAACTGGATTTCAGCTAATACCAAGGTACCAAGGACCCATAAACACTCAGATGAGATCTATGAAGATAATCGGTTCACTTGATATCATTTATTATTTATTTATTGTGATGAAGAGAAAGTTATTCTACTGTAAGTCCATACTTTCTCCAGAGAAAAAAAGAGCATTGTTTAACTTTGTTACACAGGTTTGGCCATTTGTTTAACAAATTATTCACATTTATTTGACTGGCAGTAACAGACATGCAGGACAAAAGAGTCCAAGTATAGAAAGTGTGCTTTAGTCAATACTATATATATGTGTGTATACAATTTTAAATCAACAGCATGCCACAAATGATCAGTAAAGATGTCAATAAACCCAAATTATACCTTTAATTAATTTGGGTGTTCCTGTTTTTCTTAGGAATGTCCCAAATGTCATGTGACCATTGAAAAAGACGGCGGCTGTAATCACATGGTGTGTCGAAACCAGAGTTGTAAAGCAGAGTTCTGCTGGGTTTGTCTCGGCCCTTGGGAACCACACGGCTCTGCTTGGTGAGTCTGCTTTACCTCTTATCAATGCTTGTGTTTTATATACTCGTGGAACATTGAAATAACATCTACATATCACACTGATTACAGGTACAACTGCAATCGCTACAATGAAGATGATGCAAAGGCAGCCAGAGATGCTCAAGAGGTACTTGAGGATTATTCGACCCAACATCTGTCATCCACATGTCATCCTTTATCTATCCAAGGAGACTCAAATAAGCTCTTGCAGTACAAGCAATGGCCTGTAACTGTTGTTCTCTTTGGAATGAATGTATTTTATCCATGTCACAGAGATCTCGTGCAGCCCTGCAGCGCTACCTCTTCTACTGCAACCGCTACATGAACCACATGCAGAGTCTGCGCTTCGAGCACAAGTTATACGCGCAGGTGAAGCAGAAGATGGAGGAGATGCAGCAGCACAACATGTCGTGGATCGAGGTGCAGTTCCTGAAGAAGGCCGTGGATGTGCTGTGCCAGTGTCGCTCCACGCTCATGTTCACCTACGTCTTTGCCTTCTACCTCAAGAAGAACAACCAGTCCATCATTTTCGAGGTGAGGGGAATCAAGTGTTTTTTTTTTTTTTTTTTTAATTGCACAACCCCATGTAGTAGTGTTTTATAGCTGCAAAAATAATGACTATTTTTGGACAGGTTTCCAAAACTCTCCAACTGTCTGCTGTTGGTGGGACTAACATTCAAACTTCATTTTTTCTAGCATTACATCATTTACACTTGTCAGAGAAATCAACACACTGATGTGTCTCTGCTGTGTTTTCCAGAACAATCAGGCTGATGTGGAGAACGCTACAGAGGTGCTCTCGGGTTATCTAGAGCGAGATATCTCCCAGGATTGTTTGCAAGATATTAAACAGAAAGTGCAGGATAAGTACAGGTGAGAAATTGATCCAAAATCACAATATTGTTGTGTTTTTTCTTCCCTATATGCATGAAATGATATTGTATTGTTAACTGCTGCTTGTATAATTTGTGCAGTGCAGTTATTATTATATATAGTACAATTATTTGTTATTAGAGTATTTATTGTTTTTTTTATTTAATAATAAAACACTTTAATTTAATTTTAAGTTTTAGTAATTTTATGTTCTTTTGTCTTTTTTATATATTTCTGTTTAGCTTGAATTGCTTTTTATTTCAGTATTAAGTTTAGTAATTGTACTTCTTTTTAATTATTGTTTTGTAGTGAACAATTTTTGAATCCGACACATTGGGTGAATTCTGGAGACAGTTGAAAATTTTATTTTAAATTAACCATAATTTCTAATAAGGTTGTAGTAGTAGTTATTTAAAAATGTATTTATATATATTTTAAATTATTTAAATGTATTTATAAAAAAAAAAAATAATTTACAGTTGTATAGAAAACCCTAATTATGAATTTCATAATTATAAATAATGAATGCAATGACTCCAAAATAACTTTTTGCTTTTATATAATACACACTGATCTGTACCTGCTGACTCCAACATCTGTTGCAGTGAATTACAGAAGATGTTGGTTCATCTTAGTTAGGGCATGTAAGCAGTTTGTTTTGAACAGCAAACTCTTTATTAATCAGCCAGCATCCAAAAGGAGAATCTAGAAAATTGCAAATATTTAAAAAAAGTATTTTTTGTCACATTGTGTACAGTGATAATTAGGATAAACAATAGTACAATTAAATTTGCAGCCATGTGAATTTTTAATGTTCTTCAGTGAAAATGCATTGACAGTTGAGCATCTTACTGGCTTTTAACATGCTCTTCTCATCGTTTATATTTAGTATGGTTAAACCTGGATATTTTCATGTGCAGAGTTGGTTATCCAATCTGAAAACAGAAGTTCTGGAGCATCCGTCGCACAAACCCGTTTTATCTCTATATTCTCCAGTGAAAATGTCCTTCCAGAAAACGATCTGCTTTTAATGCTTTAACTCGATATGAAATAGGGGACATTGTAAAAGGTTCCTGTGAGAAATGTGTTGAGCGCTGCTCATGTTTGAGGACTTCCCTGTGTTTCTCCTCCTGTGTAGATACTGTGAGAGCCGGCGACGAGTGCTGCTGCAGCACGTTCACGAGGGCTATGAGAAAGACTTGTGGGAGTACATCGAAGACTGAGCAGAACTGCTCTCCAGTCGGCCATCACCGCAGACCCTCTCCATGCATCCTTTTTACGTGACATCTGGATTTTTGTTATTTAGAGTTTGTTAATTTGACTGAAATAAAAGGTAGAATATTCAAATAAAACTCTTACGTCAGTATTGCAGTCTGTAAGAGTTGATTGTCGAAATGGCACGGAAATGTGTTCATTCTCCAAGCTTTCTGTGGAGATTCTTCAGTAGTCTGTTTTTTTTAGTGCTTTTTGTCGTTTTGTCTGAAGTTGTTTTATAGTTGGAGTTGAGATGGACTTGTCTTAAGCAAAGCTTTACAGGTCTGAGCCATGCAGAGTGTGTTGTGTTTTGGGAATGCTTTATGCAGAAGTGTGTATTTCAAGCTGTAAATGGCACACATGCATGGAGCACCGAGTGGGATGCATCTTTTATTTTATTTTTGGAAAAAATATTTATTCTTTACAGATATTCAAGAATGTGTTTTAAACAGCATGAGAAGAGGCCACGTGACATTTTTGCCTCGTGTTTTTTTGCTGGAGGATAAGAACCTTTCCAGAGCGTTGCACACCTGAATCAGAGACATAGTAACAGCAGGGTAACAGTAGCCTTAATTACATCCAAGGATACAACGGATAAAAGTAGAAGTGCACGAATCTCACACAAAAATATCTGGGTCATTTTTTACCCCCCCAATAAAATCAAAATAAAGCATATTATGCATAAAGGAAATTACGCCTGTTTTTAGAACCAGCTGGATTGTTTGCATTTAATTAATATAGTTTTCTTTGTTTTTGAGGTGAAATATGACCCAGAATTATTCTCGACCGTTTACATGAGATTCAACCTATTGCTCTCATTGTCAAATGCAGTTCTGGTTGTGGACATGTTAGGTGTTTGGTTTGAGCTAAGATCGACTGGAACATCCACTCACTTCTCTTTATGAACCATCTGGTCTTAGTTGATGTTTGGCTGAACGTTTATCTCTTTATGACCGCTGTTATAGCGAACACACTACCAGATGTTCCCTGAGAGTGAACTTGAGTGACATTCACTCACTAACAACTAAAGTCTCAAATACTTTGACCTGTTTGTCGTTTTCTTTTTGAAATGTATGCACCTTTTGTAGTGTGAGAGGAGGCAGATGATATATTGAAAGCACTGTTGTATTTCTTTACATGACTGCCAGGTGGTTCGAGGCTTACTGGTACTGACTGTCCAGCACTATGAGGAGTAGATGAAACCGAACCCTGCATAGTCAAGCCTGGCTGTGATGAGCAAAAGTTGGCAAACTAATAAGGCAAATATGAGCGCTGTGTTTACACTAATATCAGAAATGGTGAGAGAGATCGAGATCAGTACAGATGTGACGCTCGTTATTTTATTATAATTTTTCTTACTCAAGTTTGAATTGAATCCCCGTTTGAATGCATGTAATCATTCTCAGTGCATCAAACACGTCTGCGTCTGAACTGGGTTTGTCGGGTAGTTTACAGCCGCTTCTAATCATTCTAATGTCACATTTTATGGCCTTCATGACTGGCTCTTGGAATTTGTGCTCATGTTTTATTAATCCATCATTGGAAAAGAAAAAACAACTGAGAAACAGCAGTGTTGCTTGTGCTGACAGATCAGATTTTTTTCACCAAAGTGTGAATATATATGAATTAAAAGTGATTTAGAGAAATGTTCATACGGTGGCTTTCCTGTGTTATAACCATTCTTATAAAAATGTCCTATTTAAATAAATCTCATTCAAAAGCATTTGAGTGAACTCATTCTTTCATTTGATGCGTCCTGGAATTTGTCAGTCAAAAATATTTGTCGTGTCAAACATGTATGCATTCATACTGCTCAATATATTAATTTCAATTTTTTAATAATCTTTCAATTGACCATATATCTATATATGTATCTCATTGGCAATTTTTTTGTATGGTGCTTACATTGTAAAATTTTAAATTATTTTTTTAGGGTTGAAAATATACAAATATTAAATTCTGAATATGATAAAATTTATTATTTGTGTAATAATATAAAGTCTGCTGTAGTAATAATGGTAACAATTGCTATTAATATCGCATTGTTTGCTGTAATAATTATAATAATAGCAAAATATTAATATTTATAAATATTATACTGAATAAATATGACTTTATTTCTATAATATATAATGAAAGGTTCATTGATTACAAGAATATCATGATATTTGCAATAGTAATTTAAAAATTATTATACTATTTAAATATATTTTTAAATTCTAATATATAAAGTTATTTTTTTATTTTGCTCTTAGTGTGAATGAGCCTAAAATTAGTAAAAGGTGTCAAATCCATGAATGCAGGCTATCATGTTAAAGTGCAGTTTCTATGAACAGATATATCTGAAGGAGCAGTAGAGGGCGCGAGAAACATACAGGAGGGTCTTTGTGTGCTTCCCCTGTCCTCTGTGCGGGTTCACATCAGTGCAACATTCACAGCACATCATTATAACACACGCATGCTCGCAAGTATAGAAGGAAAACATTCACGTGAAGATTTCCACATTCTTTAAAGCAACAAATACAAAGAAAAGCTAGAATGCATCTCTGTAGATTTAATATGAACTGCCATGTTGTTTCTCTGTGAAACAGGAACTCCTCCCTCTTCACACTCTCTAAGCGAAGCCACAGCATATTACTGAAATATTAACTTCAACCAGTGCACTAGTAGATCATCATGACTTCCTCTTGTGTGGTGCTCGTAATGCAGTGAACTATAATGCTGGTTTTGTGCAAGTATGCATTTAAAAAAAGACCCAGCTACCTGAGAGCCATCCATCAGATGACTCTGAAATACTCTAGAAAAGAAACCTGAGGCTAAATACAAAGCTCTGTGGGTTAAAACACGGCGTAGGGGAATAGTGTGTGGTTTGAGTGGTGTGGCTCAGATGCAGCACTGCTAGACCCACGTGAAACAGAAACTGAGTGGTCGTCTTTATAAATAGCAGGTGAAATGGGTAAGTGAAAAATGCTGGTTGCCACATAAAAATGTACAGAGCTCACTGGGGTCACAATCTTTCATAAAAAAGCCCCTGTCATTGTGTTTGTGATGTGATGTGTGATTATTAGGAAACTGTTGCATCCTCTTCCTACTCGATTATGACACACATGATGTGCTCCTCCACACCCCCAGGAAGTGCAACATCTCTGCAGATACACTCATGCATCATGGAGAAGTCGAAATGAAGTGTTTAGTGTTCCTGTGGCTCAGTGGTAGAGCATTGCGTTAGCAGTGCAGAAGGTTGTGGGTTCAATTCCCAGGGAACACACATACTGATAGAAATGTATAGCCTGAATGCACTGCAAGTCGCTTTGGATAAAAGCGTCTGCTAAATATGTAAATGTTATACTTTACCCGAGTTTACTGCACTATATGGGCATCATGCAAAAGTACTTTTTCTATCAGTGTTTATTAATAAACTATTCACAAACTATTTAACATATATATATTCAGTATTACATCTATATTTCCTCTTGTTTTACTTGTATAGGTATATTTATACTTGCATAGCATATGTAGTTATACTAGTTGTGCTAGTTTACTTCGCATTTGCATCATGCAAACACATTTAAGCTTCGTGAGAATGTTATTTACACCCTTTTTTGTTACCTCTGACACTCGTTTTGTTATTTTTCATTGTTTGTTTTCATAGACATCCTAATATTACAAAATCTGTGAATTCAAATGGAGGGTCTTAAAGGGATAGTTCACCCAAAAATGAAAGTGCTGTCATTATTTACTCACTGTTGAACACAAAAGAAGATATTTAGAAGAATGTTGGTAATCAAAAAGTTGACGGTAGTCACTGACTGATTCAAAATATCTTCTTTATTTATATTTACCATAACACTTTTTCTCTATGGGAGCCTGTTTCTGCCAAAAATAAACATATAAAAGCAAAAATAAATAAATAAAAATAATAATAATAAATGTATATGCCTATGTAGTTTATATCTCGCAATTTTGTGTTTATATAAAAGTCAGAATTGTGAGATATAAACTCAGAATCTTGACTTTTTTTAATTCCGAGTTTACAAATAACTTTTTTTCTGAGTTGCCAGCCCAATACATCTTGCAATCCTGTTGTTCTTTTTCTTAGAATTCTGAGTTGACACTTCGCAGTTTGTATCTCGCAAGTCTGACTCTTTTACCTTGCAATACTCACTTTCGGAATTGTGAGAAGAAAAAAAAGAATTTTGAGAGAAAACGGCGGAAGGCCTTCTCAAACATCGCGTGACCTCAGAGAGGTAACCATGGCAACAGTAGTTTTTAGTTAATTTTAGGAGGGAGGGAACACTGACAAAACAGAAATACTGTCACTAATCAAGTCATTGCAGATCTAAATCTAATTTATCACAAAAGACTTTGTGTTGTGCATGCAACCTCTTTACAATAATTCACGTGTTAGAGGCACAGAGAGACAATTTGGGTTGCGTGAGATTACCCAAAATAGATCTATACAAATTCCATTCAAAAGTCTTTTAACTGGAAAGTCATTAGACCTCGCGCGCTGCGTCCGCCGAGGCATTTCGCCAGAGCGCGAGAGTTCCTGCTAGATAGGCAGCTCGCTGTGTTTTGAGACGCGGCCGTGGTGTCTCTCTTGGCAGCGGCAGAGGCTTTTGGGGACTTACCGGAAACCAAAGTTTTTTTTTTTCAAGCCTCAAACTTTGTAACTGCTGAAAGTCGAAAGAGGAAAAGAGCAGCTGAGTCCCGTTACATGTCAGCCTCGTACACAGTTCCTCGTTTTTCATCGTCATGTTGGATGTGAGAAAGTTGAGACGAAGACAGATCAACAGTTTTAACCCCAGATAAAGTCCTGCGTCGAGCGTTTTCTTTTGCGCATAACGGGATCTTTGTTTTATATCATGGAAGATGTGAGTATTTCACATATCTTTCTTTATCGCTGTACAGGTGGTGTTTTAAACTTGAACTTAAGCAATCTTACTCTGTCGCAACATCATTGGGACGTGATGCAAAACTGACTTGACTTTAACTTCGGCTTATCAGTGCTGATACTGTTATTCTTTCTCGTGCCTGAAGGAACTGACTGTATTGAAATGCTGGGTTGCATCACTTGTTTATTTGAAGCGTGTTTTGTGCACTGAAATTAAACTCGTCGTGAAATCCAACAGAATCAGTCTTAGTTAAGATTCAAGAACTATTAATATTCTGTTCATCAGATCGAGGTGATGTAGCTTTAGATCGGCACCAGGAAGTGAAGCAGCATCCAAGCCTTGTGTTTGTTAACTGTTTCGATAGATAGATGCAGATAGATAGATAGATAGATAGATAGATAGATAGATAGACAGATAGATATGATAGATAGATAGATAGATAGATAGATAGATAGATAGATAGATAGATAGATAGATAGATAGATAGATAGATAGATAGATAGATATATGATAGATAGATAGATAGATAAAGATATGATCTATATCTAGATCTATCTATCTGTCTGTCTATCTGTCTGTCTGTCTGTCTGTCTGTCTGTCTGTCTGTCTGTCTGTCTGTCTGTCTGTCTGTCTGTCTGTCTGTCTGTCTGTCTGTCTATCTGTCTGTCTATCTGTCTGTCTGTCTATAAACATAGATTTCCGTGAAAAGATCCTCTTGCTATGTGAGGCAGTAGTTTCAGGAAATGCTCGCTGAAATGAGGAAGTGACATTGGTCAGTGGTGCTGGAAGGCAGAGCTGAAAAGCCACACTGTTAATATTTAGTGCACACAGACACAGCTAGAGTCTTTATTGAGCTTTGATAAGACGACATCACCTTGACATTAGCATGCCGTCTCGACAGAAGTATCTGAAGTTGAAATGTGAATCGAGATGAATAGCGACAGATGTTTGTGTCAAGGAATCATTTGTGCCTGAATGGCCTTCTCAAATCTGTCCCATTCCTGCAGAGTTTAGCTCTAACCCTCATCAAACACACCTGAGCATGCTAATCAGAGTCTTCAAGATCATTAGAAGATCACAGGGAGGTGAGTTTGATCAGGGTTGGAGCTAAACTCTGCAGCAGATTGGCCCTCCAGGGAAAGATTTGAGGAACCCTGGTGTACATCATGGCCAATTTGATGCCGCATTTATCTGAACATAATGACAGCATGGAAAAACACCCAATTTAATGTGACGTTAAGACAAAGAGCAGCTGTTGTGTTCACAGTAAATTTGGGTTGTTGTGAGGCTGCATCTGTGGTTTACAAACTTCAGAGAGCCATGAAAATGTTCTCTTATGAAGATCACCCAGTGTTTACCTCCTAATGAAGCGCTTAATGAGGCTGCCCTCGTCTTTTCAGCTTGTCATAAACTTGTAAAAGCATCAGCAGTAAAAGAGCGCTTGTGTGCCATTTTTGCAGTCATTTATCTTTTCACTTTTAGCGTAACGTCTGCGTCTTTGCAGCTGGTTTTGGTCAAGATCCACCTACTTACACAGGAAGAGACTGTCTGACCGTCATGTAAAGCGACCAAGCACAGTTCCTTTAGTTTTTACGAGACATTTATTGGCTGGTAAACAGTGGTGGGTGTAATGCATTACTAAGTAATTAATTACTCTTCCCTATAAAAAGTAAAGTAAGGATTACTTTTTTTCCATAATTTAAATAGTTACTAAATACTGTATGGACTATAGAACAATTCTATATAAAACTATAGTGTATTTAACATCAGAATCTATCATCTAATGTTGAAATGTGTGTTTTTAATTAACCTTTGGTCATTTAGGAATAATTTATGCAATTTTAAATTGATTTGGAAAAACAGTTTCATGTCTATCGTTGTTTTGTTCAACTAGTCCAAGGTTGAAATGGGATTTAGAAGGTAATGCAATAAGTAACGTGGTACTTTTTAGAGAGAGTAATTAGTACAGTAATTAATTAGTAATCTAATTACACTATTAAGATGTAATTAGCAGCAAGTAATTCATTACTTTTTTAGAGTAACATAGGACCTCAATATCACTATAAAAGAAAAAAACTCAAAAACAAACACTTGCACAACAGCATAAAAATGAACGAGCAGAAATATTTGTAGCATTTGGAATTATGTTTGTCCAAAAATAACACACTGCCATTGAAATATTTCTATACAGCAAGACATTTATAATTTTACTTAGCAAGGGTGCTAAATAAGTATTGTATATTACGTCTAAGAAGATTTTATAATGTTGCAAAAAAATGTGCAAAAAAGTATCACAGTTTACACAAAAATATATTAAGCAGCATAAATGTTTTTAACATTGATAATAATCATAAATGTTTCTTGAGCTGCAAATCAGCATATTATTATGATTTCTGAAGGATCATGTGACACTGAAGACTGGAGTAATGATGCTGAAAATACAGCTTTGATCGCAGGAATAAATTACATTTTGCAATACATTATAATAGAAAACAGTTATTTGAAATTGCAATAATATTACTGTATTTTAATCAAATAAATGCAGCTTTGGTGAGCATAAGAGACATTAAAACATTATTTTTAAAACATCAAAAGTCTCACTTTTGAATGGTAGTGTGTGTAATATTTATTTTTCAGCCAGAAAGCACAATGCTCATGGATAGTGTATTTGCTGCTCTGGAAATGTCTGTGTGCAGCATGCATCGGACGGTCCGTGAATGGACCGGGGGTGGTCTGTCTGTACCCATGCTGTCTGAAGCTGAGAGCGACCCGTTGTTTGCTGTCTCGCTCAAGGTTACATCGGTCAAAGCTCATGGCTATTTCCTTGAAGGGCTCAAACCAGAAACTCTTACGTTCTGGCCCTGAGTTTACGCCACACTATGCTCCCACCGTGCGAAAGCACTTGTGCATTCTAATTGATTCTTTCTTTATTAGGAGTGACCTGATTTCACATTGACTAGTGTCCCTTCTCTACCCTGTTGTGTTCAAATCTAGCGGTAAGGAGTATAGTAGCAATAATACTTAATTCCTGTAAATTCTCTAACATTGGTTATTTCCTCTTTTATACTTCTCTGCTTGGCATTCATGTTTTACACTTTTTGCAAATACACTCCAAAGATACCGCAACAGTTGTTTAAGAGTACATGTTTCCATTTGTTTGGACAGACAGAACTATTATTGGACCGTGGAAAGTTAGATGCTTGCCATAATGTGCAGTTTGTTGCAGAGTCTTTGAACAAGTCGAGTCGCTCTGGTCTGGGTTGCAGTGAGGTCTTGGGAAGAAGCACACAGATCATAATTCATATTTAGATGTGTGGCCAGGTCAGGGCTCTGATATCTGACCTAGATGGAGCTGTGCGCATGCACGGCCTTTTGTGTGTATGTGAAACTAAACAAAGTGTGTCTCACTAAACAATCATGCAGAGTTATAGGAATCTTCTACTAGATGCAGCATTAGAAAACATTTTAAAGCATATTGTAAAAAAAAATAATTTGTCTTGAAAACTTAAAGGAAGCTATATTAAAAATATTATATAGAAATATATAATAATGCTACTACTAATAATACTTGTTATTATTATTATAATGTTTATATCTAGTGTTTTAATATTATATTATATATTACAGATTGTTTTTATTTCTTTGTCTCATATTAACTGCATTTAAAAACAATAATACAATTAATAATAACTGTATTAATATTATATTATAATTTGTCTTTGTCTTATGTAAACTGCCTTAAAAAGTTTAAAAGAGCTTTATAAAATTATTATTAATAGTAATATTATTATTAATGATAATTACTACTGTTACTACTAATTATCATTACTATTTTATATTATGTATTAGATATTGTTTTTATGCTTGTCTCATGTAAACTGCTTTTAAAAACAATAATATATACAATTAACAATAATAATAATGTTATTATTATTTTATTTGTCTTAATAAAATGATTATTCATTGTAATATTATGATTAATAATAATAATAATTATTATTATTACTTTAATATTATATATTGTTATTATTATTCACTTCCTTTGAACATGTTTGTGTGCTTTCCTTGATTGCATGATCAAGTTTTGTGAAAATCCAAAGCTAATAATTAAATATGTATTAATTCGTCAAATCATTTCTGCTCTTGGAAAACGTTAGACACATTGTTTGGATGTTTTGGAAGGTCTTCTGCTCAGCGCTATCGCTATGCGGTCGCTAGGGTATGAGGGCATTTCTGCAATGTTTCTAGGCCTGTTCCTTGGTGGATGTTTTTAAGTCCAAGTCAGAAAAGCCCAAACCCCAAAGACTCTATGATATTCTGCTCCATGCATAGTTCTTCCATTAATTAATGTGTTGGCTCATTTTGTCAGCCGCCAAAAGAAAATCATATATCTGATCACTTTCACATTCATGTTCATAGCACAAATGTGTGTTAACGAGTTTTGCTGGTGTAAACGACCTGAGCAAACCCTAGTATGAGCAACAGCTACACAGTGAAACTTCTCGTTTCTTAAATTATCTCATCTGGCACTGCAAGTTCCTGTTTGATCAACACGAGCTTAGCGTATGTTTTGGCTTATTTCCTGTTTTATCATGTGCTTTAAAACACTCTGCTCTCGTTTGCGCTCCGCTTTGTAGGTCCAAACTGTGTTTTTTCACAATGTCCATTTTTCCGTCCCACCCAAAGTGTCTCTCCAGCGAGTGTGGCGTGTTGTGATGTGCCGTGCGCTCTGCTCCAGTTTACACACAAACAGAAACAAAGGCGCTGCGAGGGTACGAGGGACCTGGTGGTTTCCCGGACAGTGCAGTGCAGTGTGAGAAAGTTGCTGCTCCGATTATTCTGCAGGTTCTCCTCCCTCGGACAGCTGCACCTTCTCTAGCGCACGCCGCTCTTTCCAAAGGCCCGTGAAAGAGGAAAAACAGCTCGATGACCCTCTAAAGAGACATCCTGAGGAATTTCCTCACATAGAAAAATCCTGGAAAATCCAAATACAGCTGCATTTTATTTTCATAATTTAATCATTGCAAAAGTTTTTTTTTTTTTTTTTTAAGTGTATAACTCTACTCGCCCGTGTCACTCTCATTGCCACGGTGGCTAGAACTAGTGTTTTTGAACATGTGCTTGGGTAATGGTAATGAGTGCATTGATATGCAGTTGCTAGGCTGTTCTAGGGGTTGCTAGGTTGTTGCTTGTTATCACACATTCTGGCACACATCCTTATTTCAAATGCATTAGTATTGTTTATGTACTATTATAGTTTTAATGAATATTTTGACTTACCTTTTTCTTTTCAATATTAATTTTTTATCAATTTAGTTTTGTGCTTTTGTCATTTTTATTAGTTTTTTTTTTAAATATTACAATCATTATTTTAGTATCTTTGATACTATAGTTTTTGTTAATATTTTGAATTAGATGTAATTTTTATGTTTTATATTTCCATTTTAGTTTATTGTGTGATTTTTGTCATTTTATTAGTTTTTTTAATATGTCTGTAGTTTGTTTTAGTTATTTATTAGTTTATTTAGATTTATTTATTTTAGTATTTCAGCTTAAACTAAACAAATATGACATTTTGCTTTAATTGGCAACTAGCTGACATGAAATGCTTTTTTATATTTAGTTTTATTTCAGTTATGATTTATTTTATTTCAAGTAATAACTGTTTTATTAGTTTAGTTTTAGTTAACGATAATAATTCTGATTACATTTAACATTTTCATCTATTTAATCTTTATTTTATATCAGATTTATTTTAATGAACAAAAGTGTTTATTTTATTTTTTGTTAACAATAATACGCCTGCTTTAATCATCATAATTCTGATCACTTAAAACTTAAAGTACACCTTCAAAGTTCAGTTCTGCAGGTTCGTGATTGTTAAATCTCTAACTTTAAATTATGATAAATAATAATAGCAATTCTTTCCTTAGCGAATGCCAGTATTTACGTGCTAAATAATACATTCAGATAAGATCCCCAAAAGTCACGAGAAGGCTGTGAAAAATGAAACGGAGTAGATGTGGAAATAAGGTGTCATCTGTGCTTTCTATTAAAACTGAAAGGTGTTGAAGGTCACATGAAACCCATATGCCGGCCAAAAAATGATAATCTAGCCGCTACATTCATCCTCCCCTTGCAGGAATGCTCTCGCTGGACTCATGAATTCTGTCTTAGTGAATTTTGGTTCACTAAGAAATGCTGATTTCCTCCTCCCTTTCCAAAACAGGGTGTGAAAGAGGAGCCAGCCAAGCCCAAAGAGGTGACGGCCGCGGGAAGGCCGGCTGGTTGAAGAAGTCTTCAGGGAAGTTCTTGAGCAGCTACAAGGACCGCTTCATTCAGCTGGAACGCACCGTGATCGCGGTCTATGAGAATGAGGTGAGTCTGCTAAGTCATGATGAAACATACATATGAAGTCCACATGAAACCACCCCGCTGTACTTTCATAATGACATGAATTTAATGTTTAATGTTATTGCACAAGACAAATGTTGGTTGGGGCATGATTGTGTATCACTGGCAGTGCATTGGATTGTAAAGTGGTCCATCATACCATTGCTGAAATTACTTTTATTAATATCTATTCGGCTGTTGTTTAACATTAGTTTAACCATTACATCAGCTAAAAATATAAAGTCATGATGTTTTGATGGAAAATGACAGCAATAGGCTTTTTTCCCCATAAGATTAATATGCATTGATGAATTAAGGATTGTGGATTAAGAACGTACTCGTTTGCACATTTCTTCTTGAAAACTTTTGTTTTGGGATTAATCATTTTTTTATGTCCATCCCAATTGCAAAGCAGAAATTATTTAAATTAATTATCCATCCATGCTTCATCCAGACATTTAAAATTGATTACTTATTTTTTTGAGTACTTAGTTGTTTCACAGAATAAATAAATCCCCTTATTGTACTAAAGCTTCTACATCATATGAAGACATAACAATAAAGCAAAATCACAAAGTACAGCTTTAAGAGTTGTATATCTTTATTCACGTATTGTCAACAAAGAACTCGAGTCATTTTCTCCCACGAGGAGTTTTAGAAGAAACATCTGAGCCGTGTTGTTTTAGTATTATTTATTATAGTTGTAGTAATATTTTGAATTAGTTTTTATTTTTTTTTTAATTTTAGTAGAATTTTTGTCAATTTTTAATTGTTTTTTAATATTTCTAATTGTTTAAATTATTTTTATTTAATTTTGTGTTTTATTTTAACTGCTTAAAATTATTTAATTAAGGTGCCAAGTCAACATTCCTCATTTTCAAATGGTTTGTTTTTCATCCAATATTATACTACTTTTTATTTCAGTTAACAAAACTGCTTTAACAGTGTCAGTTTAATGTTATCTAACGATGATTATTTTTATTAACTGCATTTTTTTATTAACTGCATATTTGTATTAATTATTTTATTAACTGTTAACTGCATCTGAGACTAAGATAATACCAATACATGAAATTCTGTCTCACACCATCTTTTTATGACTCTTCTTCATACGTATAACATTCACATAGTTTGCAGTGTAGTGCACATTGAATATTTTAGTCCTCGTGCAGCGTGAACATTCTGCTAATAATATCCTTTTGTTTTCCATGGAAGAAAGAAAGCCATACAGGTTTGAAACAATATGAGAGAGTGTGTAAATGATGACAGAATTTTCCTTTAAATAAAACCTAACTAAACTCCATTGAACGACCTCTGAACAAAACCGTTTTCCTCTGTTAATCCTTTTTTTTTTCCTGTCGTGCAGGATTTGACAACATGTCTGGAGAAACTGGACTTGGACAACTACGACACTTGCCACGAGTTAAAGAGTCCTTTCAAGAAGAAACACAGACTGGTACTAATACAAAGCCCCAAGCGTGGTAACAAGGTAATAATTAAAACATTTCATTGCTGCACCACGTCAAGTCAAATATATCAGTCTACCATTCCCTTTGTGTGTGATATAAAGAGTGGCTCACATTAGGATGACAATGCAATACACAGTCGTCGATGGCTGGCTTGCAGTCGTGACGTCAGTAGTTCAATATGGCATGCACTAGAAGCACACTAGCTCATTGTACTGAGTCTAATGAATCCGACACATTTCTGAACGGACACATGACCAACGATGAGCCAATGACTTATTCTCTGTGACACTTCTTTCAAAGTTGCTTTAAATAATAGCAGAGCATGTGTGTGAAAGGTCGCCTATTGCATGAGTGCTGTTTTTCCTTTATGCTTGGAGTCAAATATTGCAACACTTGATAAAAATGATAAACATCCTGTGTTACATGTCTTCACCCAGGGTTATTTATACTTTATCATGGGTTGGTAATCCACGATATAAACCTTTGGCACTGTACCTGTACTTTAGTCTAATAGCGCAGGTTTAAAAATGTTGCTGACTTTGTTAAAAGTGGCCTTTACTCAGGTTAAAAAAGATGTTAACTCAGTCATAGTGTGAAACGCAAGTCAACCTTTAGCTAGGCATCGTTTCCTGTCCTAGTGTTTCTATATTCAAAAGCGCAGAGGCAAGATTTCCTGTAGAACTAAGCAAATACTTGTGGTATATCAAAACAGCCACAAACCATATTTTCTTCACTTTCTAGTGAAAAGTGGATTTTCCTCTGTAGACTATATGCAGTGTCAAAATATAGTCACGGATGAATAAAGATGTTTGAGACGATAAAAGGAAAACATGTTCTAAATGTTTTTTTATGTAATATTTGTTTTAATGTTGGTTTTTAAAGACATTTTTATTTAATGACTCTAAAAAAGACATGTAAAATAAGAAAATTATATTTTTTTACATACCAGTGGTTTATATTCTATTCTATTATTTATTAATATTTTGTATTCACTTTTATTTTTCAAATTTTAAAGTAGTTTTTAATTGTAATTTTTTTTAGGTTCAAATTAAATTTTTGTTAAATCCTTTATTTCAGCTTTAGTCATTTTAATATTTCAGATTAAACTTGATGAAGCAAGTTTTAGTTGTTCATCTAATATATAGGTATCTATTGTCAAATATCATGCATTTTTTAATCATGTATAAAATGTTAATTGTCTAGTTATCCGTCTGAGATCTGACAACCACAAGCACTCTCATCATCACAATGTCATAAGTTCAAATGATCTGATATTTTGAATGGACTTAATGACCTTGACACACAGGCAGGATTATAATAAGAATTTTTATAACTCGTATTTTTAAATCAATAATGATTGTTTTTATTTCAATCTTTTAATGGCAGTTCCAGATGGTTTCACCAACATATAATCTTTGATCTTAAGCTCCACAAAAATGCATTTTAATTCATAAATTGAAAGCATATTAATAATAGAAGAGGTGTATTGAAGTCATTGTCTGTATGGACTGTATGTTTGAAAATTAATAGACACTTTAAAAGGAGCATCATGTCATTGATCCAGATACAGTTTTAAGGGCATTGCACTTTTAGAAATGTATAAGCATTCAGTGTCTTCATGTTCTGCTGTGAAATATTTTTGAGATTAGACTGCTGGATTATTTTACCGTCAAACCCTTGTTTGCTGACGCTTTAGAGTTGATGGTAAATGATGACTTCATCCTGAGGAGTGTGTACTGTATTGCACATGATATGTCATAACTTTTGGACACACACACACACACACACACACACACACACACACACACACACACACACACACAGTGTGTGTCCTACTGCTCCATGAGCTCATAATATATTACAAACTAATCTATTCTTTACCTGGTGGTATATTTCCTTGGAATAGTCTGTATATATGAATTATTTACTGTACACTATAACACTGAATCCAGAGTCTTGGAGGTGGGGAGAGGACTTGAGAAATGCGGAAGATACCTAACAGGCGAAATATGCATTATTACTAACAGATGACGAGAGCGAAGCGTTGGCGAACTGCAAAGAGCTCAGCAGATGTCAAGAGACTTCTCTAGAGTGTGTGTGTGTGTGTGTGTGTGTGTGTGTGTGTGTGTGTGTGTGTGTGTGTGTGTGTGTGTGTGTGTGTGTGTGTGTGTGTGTGTGTGTGTGTGTGTGTGTGTGTGTGTGTGTGTGTGTGTGTGTGTGTGTGTGTGTGTGTGTGTGTGTGTGTGTGTGTGTGTGTGTGTGTGTGTGTGTGTGTGTGTGTGTGTGTGTGTGTGTGTGTGTGTGTGAGAAGAGCAGCCAGGCCATGTCACTTTTTCCGCTCCTCAATACTGTGTCCAGCCAGCTGAATGAGTCAGACACCACAGATCACTGTTTTATTTTATAACTAAACCTCACGTACTATACTTCTTCAAATTTTAAGAGATTCCAAACCCTCCTGTTACACAAATATTTTAGACACACCCTACTCTAAGAACATCAATCTTTCATTTTTTAAGGGTGAAGTGCACTTCGGAGACTCGTGCTGAGTCTGGCGATATACAGGATGCTAGACACACTTATATAAACCCAACTGAACAATGGGACATCCTACGGACTAATGACTCTGTATTTTCCCGTTTCATTTTTATGAAGTTTCAAAACCGAAACTGGATCTTTAATATACTGCACTGAATGTAATTGTTAAAATGTGGTCTGGCGGGTAAAGCTTGTGATGCAGAATAATACTAGATGCTTGATCCAGCTTGGGTTATTTCCTAACTTTATTTTGCACAGAAAAGCAAAATCGGATTAGCATGTGCAACTGAATCTGTCATTTTTTTCAGTGTTTTATTCATGTTTATGCATGTCATACTAATTTCTATGACTTCATATAAATTTGTTGTTCATTTTAGGTCCAAGATGTCAAACTTCAGGCACAAACTCCTGAGGATAAAGAGGCCTGGATCAAGGCTCTCAGTGAAGGAATCAATAAGGCAAAGAACACCATTTTTGATGAGGTACTGTTTATTCCTCACCTGTAATTCATTACTATGAATTTTAAAGACACATACATAAATAGCACCATGACTAAAAATGTAAAATATTTTCAATGGTCACATGTGAGGGTTTTATCAAATGAGCGCAGTATGTACTCAACATTTCTCTGTGATCTTCCTGAATAAATAATGGTGTTGCATGAATGAACATAGATACAGTTACAGATTCTTATTTTTTTATGTTTTAAATCTCAGGTAAAAGTTGATGAAAGCTGCTCTTTAGAACATGTTACACGGAACCGACCAAAGGGGAACCGTGGAAGAAGGCCGCCAACAAGGATCCACATGAAGGAGGTATGATATAATCATTTCACGTGCACAAAAAAAGTTGTTTTTTTATCAACCCTGTTGGAAAGCAACTAAGGATGCACAGATATAATTCTGACTAAAGCTGTTATTAAAATTCTATAATAACGTGTCTAAATTTTTTAAATATAATAAAATTAAACATTTATAATGTACAGTATGGAATTGAATATTCATTTTGAGATTTGCCAAATATTCCATTTAAGAGTTCTATGAAAGCATTAGTGTTTTAAAGTTGAACTTTATGATGGAAAAGGTAGTAAAGAAAATATTAAATATGCATTATGCTGTATTGAGATTATTTTTGTAACCAGTCTATAATAATAATGTATTTGATCAAAATACAATAAAACAGTAATATTGTGAAATATTATTACAATTTAAATGAACTCTTTTCTGTTTCAATTAATTTTTTGTTACATTTTGCTTATTAAACATTTTAGATTTATAACTATTTACAGCAGAGCGCAAGATAAGATGAGATTTTATGTGATGCAAATCTGAATTTTCAGCATCATTATTCCAGTCTTTAAATGTCAGAAATCATTCTAATATGCTGATTTGCTGCTCAAGAAACATTTCTTACTATTATCAATTTTCAAAACAGTTGTGATCACTTATATATTTTCAAAATAGTGATGTTTTATAGAAATCTTTAATGAATAGAAAGTTCAAAAGCACAGCATTTATTTGAAATAGAAATCCTTTGTAACAATGTAAAAGTCTCAAGTGTCACTTTTAATCAATTGAATGAATACCTACATTAAATGCCTAACCAACAGTAAGCCATAAATATCATCTAAATGTAATATTCTGTCTATTCTCACAGGTTGCGAATGTTTCAAGTGATGGAATTTTAAGACTGGACCTTGATGGTGAAGTCATCATTCCGAATGGAACTCATGGCTTGAACACAGAAGGGGATAAACAAACCGAAACCTCTAAACCATCTGTGGCGATGAACAACATTTCAGAGGAGGACGTCGATGAAGAGTCCACACCCCAAAAGAAAGTTATAAAGCCTCCCATGCCGCCATCAAAAGACAACAAACCCAATGAAACGCATAAAGAGGATGAGCCCAAAAATGAGGAAGCTGCAGCTCAAAAGAAGACGATGCCACCGATGCCTCCATCAAAGGAGTCGAAGCCTTGCGTCTCTGTTGATGGGGCTGCTGTTGAGAAGAATGTCTCAGATAGTAAAGTGGAGGCTGAAGCAGAAAGCACTGACTCTTCCAAACCAACCCCTTCCACCAAAAGCGTCCAGCCCCCTACTCCTCCTTCCAAAAATATGAAGCCTACCCAACCGGTAACACCAGCCACAGTCACAAAAGAGGAAAAAGAGAAGAATACAGAGGTTGATGGTGAAGGTACCAAGGGAGATGGAGCTTCAAATGCGATAGAAGACGTGGATAAGTTAGAGGAAGTAGAGACCTTTCTTCTGTCCACAAAGGTCATGAAACCACAAGTAGTGATGTGGGATTCACCGACTATACCATCAAAAAACCCTAGAGCTGAACAAGAAGTGCAAAACTCAAAGAAAGCCTCTGATACCACTGGAGAAGTTGCAACCTCACTAGAGCCTCCACAACTTAATCTAACTCCACTTTCAGCCCCTGAATCTGTAAAAAATAGCCCCAGACCCCCTGCTCCACCCAAGAAGAAGCCAAACAAGGCATCTTCCAAAAAAGAGGACACTCCCGCACAAAGTGACCCAATGGTCGCTACCCACTCCACCACTTCGTCTTCAGAAACAGTTGACATCAAATTGACGATTCCTGAACCCAAAACTGAGCCAGTTGGTTATGTGTCAATTGAAGATTTGGAGGAGAAGTCTTTAGACAGTGGCCAGCACTCAGGAGAGGAGTCTGAGACCGGTGACCAAGTTACGCCATCCTCCACAAAGCTCAAAGGAAGCTCCCATGGACTAGATTTGGAGACCAGCGAGGATGATTTAGAACCATCTGACAGCAAAGCTGAGAGTTTGGAGGAGCCATCGCTAGAAACCACATCCACCACCCCAAAGACCTCTGTTCTCAATGCACATCCAACCCCGAGCCAATGTGCCAACATGTCCTTGCACCTCACCATGCCTCTCAAGCGTTCTTCTGTGGCCCGCTCTGCATCCCTAGGTGACATCCTTGTGGAGAATGCGGAGAAGATGGAAAGCAATGGAAAAAATATACCAATTAAGCCAGATGGAAGTGACGTAAAGGACTTGCAAAGCAAAGTGTCTTCTGAGATCAAAGAGACTGGAGAGATGCTAAACGCAATCGCGACTGCACAGAGTGGTGAGACGGAGATGAAGGGGGACACGAGTCCGGAGATCTTGCTCTCTGCAGCAATGGAGAAGCTCAGGAAAGCTGACCAGTTCTTGAAGGAAGCCACAGATCTTAAAGATCTTAATAAAAGAAACAGATTAAGTTTGTAATGGGAAGTGTTGGTGGAAGGAACCTGTAAGGATGATCTATGCTGAAAATGCAGTTTCACAGTATGCAAATTATCAAATGCAATTCTTATCCCCAACCATTTTCAAATCTCTGAGCAACTTTTTAAACCTCGCAAGGATGCCTTAAGGTCCAGGTTTACTTCTCTTTCCACGTTCCACTTCATCTTGTGCTCAGCCATGTCCAAACCGCTTTCAAAGTATACTCAACCACGGATGAGGGTGGATGGATGAGTTGTACCACCTAGTTAACTCGTTCGGCCTCGACTTTTACATGCCTGCGCTGTTGTACGTGAACACAATAATTGGGCTGCACGCAAACACTGTGGACAATTCTGATGACTAAAATTGTGTCAAGTGGACAGTCTGCAGAACATGGATGGCCAAAGTATACTTTAGGCTTAAAGGTTTTGCTAATGTAGCCGTATAGCCTCTGCAGCAGGGTTCCTCAAATCTGGTCCTGGAGGGCCACTCCCTTGCAGAGTTTAGCTCAAACCCTGATTAAACTCAATTACCTGTGATTTTCTAGGGTCCCGAAGACCTTCACGAGCTTGCTCAGGTGTGTTTAATTGACCCTTGACAGGCAATCTGGCCAACGAAGGGGGGCGGGTCTTTGCGAAGGGTCAATTAGGGTTGTACGAGGACTCAAAAATTGGGTTTTGGAGTGCACTTCTGATGTAATGCAGCCTCTATGGCTGCCGCCCAGTCCTGTTCCTGTAAATCTTCCTACCTGCAGAGTTTAGTTCCAACCCTGCTCCCACACACCTGTCTGTAATTATCAAGTACTCCTGAAGATCTTATTTAGGTGGTTCAGGTGTGTTTGATCAGGGTTGTAGCTGAACTTTCAAGGAAGAAAGATCTCAAGGAACAGGACTTAGCAACCCTGCTCTACATTTCTAGGGTGCTCTAGGGTTTCTAGGGTTTCTCAAGAAAGCCTAATCGAACACCAGAACAGTCTAATCAAGTCCTTCAGGATTATTAGACATTACAGTCAGGTGAGTATGATCAAGGTTGGAACTAAACTCTGCAAGAAAGTGGACCTTGAGGGCCAGAATTGAGGACCCCTGCTCTAGATGATGACACTGCAGGCCTGCGTGTTGTTGGTAGAAAGATAATTTTTAATATACCTGCTGTTATGTGGTTTTAGCTTGCTTCCGATCTCACATTAGGCGTACTGTGTTTCTTATTCCATACGTTTAGTTATATTTGCCACTTTGTTAGTTGGATGTAAACCCCCATAAATTACATGTGCACACAACCACTTTTTGGATAAGTTAGCGTTTTACACTTTTAACACATTTGTTGAAGGGGGATATGTTGAATGTGGAGTAAAAAGGAGGAGTTGAAAATTAAGAGTCGAGGGACATCACTCATATTCACAAAGTTTCTAGAAAGTAGCTACACTTATCTGTCTACCAAGCAGATAGATACCGGAGTGCTTTTAAAAGTTGTGTTTGTATGTTTTAACCAGAAGACTCAATTTCCCACCAATTTTCCGAAGCCATTTTGCTAACTTGGGCCAAACTGAATTAGACCTTCAACCACACAACCTCTCTTCAAAACTCTGGCCCTTCAAAGCCATCTCAGCCAACCTGAATATACGAGATCATTCACAGGGAGATCTTTTCTGTTTGGCTCCCATTCAACATCTTGAGACACCTTTTTCAGTAATATCTGTCAGGTAAAATAGAATTACAGCATCTTAAACTTATAATATACAAAGGTTAATAATCACAGTTTAAAACTAAATATGTAGCATATAAAAAGCATTGCTGTATTTTTCCTGATACATGTCTGGTCTATAAAGTGCAGGTACGAGTTTACAGTAAAGGTTTTTTTTTTCGGGGGGGTTTCATATACAGTACATCATCCTTTCCTATCAAAATGGTTGCTACAGATGCGAAAACGTAAAAAAAAATCGAACCTGATCCAAATTTTTTATGACGGACAAAAGTTTCGGAGGCAGTGTGTAAACGTGATTGACGCAATGTTTTTATGTTTTACCGTACAAAAATTTTGGATGAGATTTTTGGACTAATGACTACCTAATCTAAAAATATCCACAATTTAGATTTTCATAAATACACTACTGTTCAAACATTTGGGATATTAGTAAGACTTTTTAAATATTTTTGAAAGAAGTCTCTTATGCTCACCAAGGCTGCATTTATTGGATCAAAAATACAGTAAAAACAGTAATACTGTGAAATTGTATTACAATTAAAAATAAATTTTCTCTTTGAATAGATTTAAAAGTTGGATTCATTCCTATTATTTGATATTATCAAATCAATGTTGGAAACAGTGCAGCTTAATATTTTTGTTAAAACCATAATAAATGTTTATTTTCAGGATTCTTTGATCAATAGAAGGTTTAAAAGAACTTTGAAATATAAATGTCTTTAGTCACTTTTGATCAATTGAATGCATCCTTGCTGAATGAAAGTATTAATTTCCCTTTCTGACTCTAAACGTTTGAACGGTAGTTTCAGCTTAAAGTTTTAACCGTGTTGAAGCTACTTCATTTTCTGCCAGCCTCGTCTGAAAGTGTGTGCACATGGTAGCACTGCGAAGAGTAGTTAATAGTCTGTTCTTTATCATACTGATGCGGTGTGCACAGCAGTTCCCTGTTCATACTGTCTATTAATAATCTACAAATACTAGTTTCATGCTGCGCTTCACCTTTAGTTTCCTTACGCAGAGAGAACTAGTTGGCGAAGGCAAAACCAACTGTGTGGAAGATGATAACATCAAGTTAGTTTTACTTCAACGTATTCTAGACCTAACAGAATCAAGAATATTCCCGTGATGAAAAGTGTTTTTTGTGTGGTACCATTGTGTAAGATATGATCTTACATGTAAATAGTCCTTGATATAAAGTACATAGTCTTTGATAATGAGATTCATTTGAGCTCTTTGTCCTTTGCGCAGTACATTGTTTAATTTCCCTCTGTAGTTTCGATTTGTATCTTTTATCTCATTTTTAATGAAAACTATAGCTCGGTGAATATTTGAACATAATGTTGTAAATAACACGGCCACCAGGGAAATGCTTAATATTTAAGTTATTAATGTTCTTACATATTCACGTGTATTGTCGGTCTAAAACAAAGCTAAAGAACAAATTTAGAAATACTGTTGAATGTTTACTGTTGAAGAGGCTAATGATTTTATTACACTGTCTGTTAATTGCATTTACTAACTGGACTAATTGTTTTAAATCTAAATGCATATTAAATGTGCAGAAATGGGAAATAATTGCTTTGCAAAGCATGTCTTAATAAAGACAAAGTGTCTTTAATATTCACTTTTGTCAGACTCTTTCTTTACTTTATCTGTCCATTTTTATAAATTAAATATGTGGTTATGTTTTTTAAAGATGCGGATACTTTTAGCACACCTTCATTAATCGAAAATCTGTCAAAAATATTTTTCAAATGAATGCTATACTCTTCAAAATGTTTCAACAATAGCTTTTGCATTTTGCTTTCTAGATGTAAGTTTATTCAATATAGAGTTTATTTTATCAACATGATTACTTTGAACCGTAATGTGTATTTATAATGCATGCATACACACACACACACACACATTGTATACATGCCTACGTGGTTTACAAATACGGTCAGTTTAGAATGAACCAAAACAGGAAGTGTTTTACTGGTTTCTGCTTTTAACATGTCTATGTGATGCCATTAACTGGATTTCATAAACAGAAAAAATGTGTGTTGTGAGAATCAATCTTGTGTGTGTGTGTGCGTGTGTGTGCACCTGGTGTTCCCCACATTAGGGCACCAAATGTCCCCAAGGATATATAGTAATACCAGTATTTTAACCTTGTGGATAATTTTTTTGGGTCCCCATGAGGAAAAGAGCATAAATCATACTAAATAATTGTCTTTTTAAATCTGGAAAGTTTTGTGTGAGGGGTGGGGTAAGGGATAGAAAATCAGCAGGCCTACAGTATAAAAACATTACGCCTATGGAAAGTTGTGTGTGTGTGTGTGTGTGTGTGTGTGTGTGTGTGTGTGTGTGTGTGTGTGTGGGACATGGGCAGGTACGCTGGGTTTTAGCCGATAGAATCGGTTCTGCTTCATGCATTGTAATAGCAAAATGTGGAACTAATCAGCAGGACGCTGCACCATAAAGCCAGCCTATCCTTTTTACACATGAGAATATGATTCCGCTCTTTAACAGCCTTTAATTTTTAGATTTTGGTAAACAAGTTAGTTACTTATCCTCTATTTTCTTCATTTATCCCTCTTATTTATAGCGTACGGTCATTTGTAACGTAAATATTCCAGTTATTCTGGCTGTACAAAAACAGCCCTGCGTCATATTGCAGACTGATGTTTGTTATGGTATTATTTTAATGTATTGTTATCATAAACAGTGTTTTGTAGTGCAAATACTGTTTACTACAGTTTGTTATTGTTCTAGTTATTTGCCTATAGTGGCTAATGAAGCGTAAGTCGTACATTCGATGCAAATATCTTACTTCCTCGTTGCAACATAAGGTTGATAGAAGTGATATGTATTTGTCCCTCCTTATGTGGTAGGCTATCAATAATCAAAATACTGTACAGATTACAGGCCTCGCTTTCACCCGTCTCCCTCTGCTGGTATGATGGGAGTTGTTTTTAGGATCCAAGTCTGTTTTGTTTCCCTAGTGACAGTATTATTGGCACACTGCAAAGTGCACAGACTGAGGCTATATTTGGAACGGCATAGTATCACACATACATTTCTTAATAATTATACTGTATGCAGTGTATGCACATTATGCAAATGTTCAGTATCGATGTGAATATTTTCCAGTAGTCTATATAATGTACGAGAGCACACTGCCTACTTTGTATCCACAGTGCAAAGTGCTGAGTGGTCTTTAATTTCCAATGTGATGATTAAACTAGAAGTGCACAGACCTGTCGTCACTTTCATTTGCACCAAAGCAGGAGAAACGGATTCATATCACTTATGCTTACCCGGACAGATTGCTATCCTTTAAGTTTTATTGATTTGGTCGAACACTGTGATGATTAAGCATTCCCTTAATTTAGTTTTAGTAATAAACATGCATACAGACCGATGTCAGGTCAGCGGCCCAGCGTGAGAAAACGGATGTGTGGTGTGATATCAATTGAATGATTCTCATGCTGAATGTGTGAGAGATGACAGACCAGCTTAAATTAAGTGTGGTTTAACATGAGACTATTTAATCGGACTGTCAAGAGATATGATTGTCTTGCACATAACAAGATTAAAAATGGAAACAATAAGCATTGTTTTTGAGATGATTACTGCATGCTGATAACAGTGTAGCAATTACTGTTTAAAATGTCACTTTATTTGCATGCTTTAGTTTGCAGTCATTTTTATTATGTTGTGTTGGACAATGTTGCTCTAAAAAAGTGTTGTTTATTGTGCTGCTATGCAGAGCTGGCTTTTCTGTTTGAACATTTCTAAAAACCTGTTTATGATGCTTTATTGTAGTTCAAGGAATGGTTTGTCCCAAAATGTAATTTAGCTGAATTTACTCACCCTCAGGCCACCCAAGATGTAGATGAGTTTGTTTCTTCATCAGAAGAGATTTGGATAAATTTAGCTCATCAATGGATCCTCTGCAGTGAATGGGTGCCGTCAGAATGAGAGTCCAAACAGTTAATAAAAACCTCACAATAATCCACACCGCTTGTGCTTCACAAGATTTGAATTGATGGACTGGAGTCGTGTGGATTATTGTGATGTTTTTGTTTGGATTTGCATTCGTACAGTATACCCATTTACTGCAGAGCATCCATTGGTGAATCTTTTTTGTGTGTGTGAACTCTTCCTTTAAGACACTTCTTGAATTTCAAAACAAAAACTTGCATTCCCACTTGGCCTTGTCCACGGTGGTTTCTTCTGACACAGTTATTGGATTGCTTCTCTATCCAGCATGCATTGCTTAAACAGTTTTGAGCAACTATGCAAGCACAAATCAACTCAATTTGTGACTCACAGACTTTAAATGGCCTTTTAGCCTCAACAGCTGTGCATGGAAAATGAAATTGGCCTGAAATGTGTTTTGGAAGTGAAGCTAGCGAGAACCTGTCAACATGACACACAAAGCAGTCTGTGAGTCTGCAGCTCTCTCTAGTGGAGGTTTCTTATATTATTACCACAGCTTTCTTTGTTCAAACAGGTCAACGTTTGTCCAGCATTCATGATAGTTTACCTAAAGCCAACAGGCAGACAAACAAGCACAATTTCCTATTGTTACACAACAAAGATTAAATCCGATGAGAAGAATCAGCGCTCAATGAGTCTGATAACAACGAGTTATGAATTTAAATATTGGGTGACCAATATAAAATAAAAATGAACCCTCATAAATTAAATAAAAATACCCGGATCAAATAAGGAGGAGTAACCTATACAAAATAAGATATTTTATCGCATGTATAATGTGCAATGTTATGTATATAATCTAATAAAACAAATGACATCTGCATGTTTTGTTTACAATAAATCATGTGCATTTATTCTTTAAATAATTGTATCACACATTTTAGATATTTCTTTTGTTCACATTTTATTATATTTTTTAAGTTGGTTACTATTCTTGTATGTTCATTTGAGGAAGAAATTGCTTAACTTGTACTGTATTTGATGCCATGAAAAATGACATCTGCTGTCTGTCACAGTGATTACCCGGATGAAGATAAAGTGGTAGCGAATATATTTAACTACTCAAAACTAGCCTTTCGGCAATGTATCTTCACAAAGCAACATCGACACAACCTATTGAATATTCATTAACTGCCAAATCGCCATTGGAAGTGACTTTAGCATGATCTAATTAATATTTATAATCCCATCCGTATCATTGGAAGAACACGAGGAAACGTCTGCATGGCCTGATTAATATTCATGAGCTCGTTCACTTCAGCAGGATTCGTCATTTCCCAAAGCGCCAGGCTTGATCTCGGTCGTGTGTGTGAGAAGCTCTCAGAAACAGCACAACATCGCATCAAAAGATGAACATGTAGACATATATCAGAAGATGCGCACCCCGGAGACATAACACACCATCGACTGATGATGATGGAAGACGGACTGGTGTCTGAAGACGATATTTGTGAGTCTTAAAATACTGAAAAGGAAAAATAGTGACAGTGTTGTATTGCGGTACGGACACTAACTAGGGCAAGTGAGAGAAACATATTCAATGACTAAAATATTCATCATCTCACTGTATTATGGCTCATAAAACTAGCTGTTGCTAATAAATAGTTGTATTATATAAGACTAAAGAGACTTGTTTACTAAGGCTTTGTTGGATTCTTGAACATTTACAGACGAAAATGTGTTTGTGTGTGTTTATATAAATATATTAATTATTTTATGATTTAATTTAAATATTATTTATCAAATCATAGATAGATAGATCAAATCAGTTATCAATCCTTAATATTATGTATGTAGCCTATACAATTTGAATAGAATAGTGTAGAATACAATCTAAAACCTAGATTGAAATGATCTATAAAAATGATAAGAAACATTAGATATCAATATTGTTGATGCATGTGGACAATCACTGATCCTGCTGATTTTGTAATTGTATACATTTTTAAATTGTGGGTCGTATCTTAATTAATTAGAATAGAATCTAAAACCTAGATTAAAATAAAAAAACATTAGATATGAATACTGTTGATGCGTGTGGACAATCATGGATCCTGCTGATGTTTGTATCTGTATATACACTAGGGCTGTCGCAATTCGTCGATTTGTCGCGACTAGTCGATTTGTAAAAAATCGTCGACTTCATTTTGCTTGCGTCGACTAACCGGAAAAATACCGGAAGTGGCTTGTTTCACGGACGAGAATCCATAAAGCACATTATTAGACTGTGGGTGGGTGCATAATATATTAAACCCATTTAAAAATCACGATTAAGCATAACTGTGAATTCACAAACGCTATGATTTAATTATTATATGCGATGCAGTTCTAACACAGTATATGCGGTTTAATTATTTACATGCGTGTAGGTTAAGTATGTGCGTCACACAGCGGCTCTGTTCAGAGTAGCTCCACATGAACTGTTATCATTTACTCCATCTCTGCATGCTGTTGTGAGTTTGGGTTTATTATAACGTTCATCTGGGAACGCAACATGCGCCATTTCATCAGATTTGTAAGATAAATCATTTATAAACCTACACAAACACAGGAGAATACATCACTATTTCAAAATAAAAGCTCAAACACTCACTCTGAGTGTCCACATATTCATTTAATTACAGCGGCTATAGCAATTCTGTCCTAAAGAAATGGCCAATTATTAAAGATTAAGTGGACATTTTAATTAAATAGTGCTTGGTCAATATTAAACAAGGATTAGATCGTGCAGAAATGTGTAGAAATAATCAATGCGCCCCCTGCAGGCCTTTGTTGTTATGCGTAATCTACATTAGCTCTATTGCTTATTATGCATTATGTATTTTAACAGTTTTGTTCAATAAATCAATATGATTTCTTGCTTTTGATACTTTATTTGAACTAATTATTATTGCATCATTGCTATTATATATGTATTTTAAGTCATTTTAAAAGCTGTTGTTCACTTACATCTATTACTACCAAAAATGTATTATAATTATAATGCCCTATGAAATCAGTTTTATTTCCAAAATCATTTTTTTCCATTTTCATTTTTCTGTACTCTATTTTAATGGTTAAATCAAATTGTATTAATCAAAAAGCTGGTTTAATTAATTGAGTTTTACAGTTTTATCTGTACCAAATTCTGTTTTCCATTATTTCCTGGATTCCATTTTAATGGTTCTGTTAAATTTTTATAATCAAAAGCATCTCCAATTAATTTATTTTATATTTAAAAAAATATTTTTCTTTTTTTTCAGAAATACTGCACATTTAAAATTTTTCACCTAAATAAATTCTGGCAAATAATATTTCTGGTAAATACTCCTTTGAAAAGTGTTTTTTTTTATAATTGTATTATTTGACTAGAACACATATATGTTATCATCCTTACACTATAATACTTTCAGTGACTATGAGACGGACACTTGCTTCTTGCACTTTACTTTTGCTTTAAAAAAAGGATTTCATCGAAATTTGGATTTCATTTGATTTAATAACATGGTTTAATAAAATATTCTTAAGTAGAATTGTTGTTGTTTTTTTGGTGGGAAATGAATCGTTTAGATTAAGCGATTAATCGACAAATTAGTCGATAGATTAATCGAAATATGCATAGTTGTTAGTGGCAGCCCTAATATACACCATACTGTATATAACTCCTGTCACCTTCCACTCTTATTTCACTCCAGTGCTTCGCTCAGAGAAGGACTTTCATGATGCTGCGAAGAGGAACGACACGGAGAGAATGCAGGAGCTCATCAGAAGAGGGGTGGACATCAAAGTCAAGAATAAGGTGAGATATAACCAATACAGAAACATCATGTCATGAGCTCACACAGGACACATACACCTACTCTCTCCCCCACCTGTCTGTCATCACAATCAGCACTAGTGACACCAATCTAATCATTCCCTCTATTTACAGAAATTATTGTGTGTCATGCGTTGAATGTGGTCTCTCCACTTGTCGTATACTTTAGAGATCTCACCTTGTCTTGTCTCGCCTGGAGTTGCTGTGAGCTTCTGGTTTTCTCAGTTGCCTCTTGCTGCCTCCATTGAGCCCAGTTCCACGAGTCCCCTGGACCAGACCTCCTGTGTTTTGTTTTGCCTTTTTCATCCAGTTCTGTGTCTACGTACGACAGACTGCCTTGTTTTTGCTTCTTCATTAAAGACTGTTTCTACTACTCCTTTTGCACTTGGATCCTTTACACCCCTCCTGACAATGCAAAGCTACATGCAAGGGATAGATTATGTGCAATATAATAGACTGTCTAAAGCAGTCTTTATAGTAAAATATGTTTATGAATGAATATATTATATAATAAATACATATTAATTCAAATAAACTATGATGTAGACTTCTAAACATGGTGGCACGGTGAAGAAAGCTGAGCGAAGCATGCTGAATGTACAGGAAGCTGTGTCAGAGGAAGTGATGTTGATCATGTCAGTTTCTCCGCCTGGAATGTTTTGTTTTTGCCCAGTTATGCACCAGAGAGACGGAAACACACACGTTGTGGATGTCAGCACAGGATATGACCTTTGTTTTACCCTAGACAACAGTATTTATCATTGAAAACCATGACAGTGGCTCCTGAGTAAGAGTCAGTGTGGCCGTTTCATTTCTCCATGTGCTTCTGGGTTTACAGATGGACCGTAAGGCCTTGCACTGGGCAGCAGGAGCCGGCAGTGAGCAGGCAGTGCGTCTGCTGCTGGACCACGACATGGAGGTGGATGATATGGACAGCGTACGTGCCAAATGTATTTTGTTTGAGTGCTGCCAAACTGTGTGAACAAACAGGGAACAGGTTTAAATATAGTTGCATTTTAGGCTGAATATTTTATGTTATGTGTTTATTTGCTGTAAAAGCACAAATAAGTGAATACTGCTCCACTGAATAAATCTTTAATGGGCTGCTGTTTGTTCACCATGTGGTCTGTAAATTACTGGAGGCTATGTGCTTGTTACACCAACAATGACTGAAGAGACAAAGAGTGGCCCTGAAATGCAAGGCAGAATTTTTTTAGATAATTGAGTAGTTGAATAATATGTGTCTGAGGATTTTTTTAATAAGATGATATAATGATTACATTTTAGAGTTAAATTTATATAGATGTATAAGCTAAAGTGTATGATTTTTTTATGTTTATGTTGTAACTGGTCACCGTTTTTAAATGCTTTTTTTTTGCAGTTTACATAAATACTCCTACCATGATGTTACAATAATTTTTTATATTAAATATTTTTTCAAATGTGACCCTGGACCACAAAACCAGCTTTAAGTGTCAATTTTTCAAAATTGAGATTTACACATCATCTGAAAGCTGAACAAATAAGCTTTCCATTAATGTATGGTTTGTTATGATAGGATAATATGGATAATATTTGGCCGAGATACAACTATTTGAAAATCTGGAATCTGAGGTTGCAAAAAAATCTAAATATTGAGAAAATCGCCTTTAAATTTGTAAAATGAAGCCCTTAGCAATGCATATTACTAATCAAAAATTAAGTTTTGATACATTTACGGTAGGAAATTTACAAAATATCTTCATGGAACATGATCTTTACTTAATATCCTAATGATTTTTGGCATTAAACTAAAATCTATAATTTTGACCCATACAATGTATTTTTGGCTATTGCTACAAATATACCCAGCGACTTAAAGGGATAGTTCACCCAAAAATGAAAATTCTGTAATTTACTCACCCTCAAGTAGTTCCAAACCTGTATGAATGTCTTTGTTCTGCTGAAGATATTCTGAAGAAAGTTTGTAACCAGGCTGTTTTGGGGCACCACTGACTTCCATAGTGGGGAAAAAAATACAATGGAAGTCAATGGTGCCCAGAACTGCTCTGTTTCCCACATTCTTCAGAATATCTTCTTTGTGTTCAGCAGAACAAAGACATTCATACAGGCTTGGAAATACTTGAGGGTGAGTAAATGATGACATAATTTTCATTTTTGGCTGAACTATCCCTTTAAGACTGGTTTTGTGCTCCAGGTTCATATATGCTAAAAGCTGAATGCACAAGATTTAAATTATTAAAAAATATATATATACAGAAAAAAAAGCTTTTTAAAATAAAAATATTTGTAGATAAACTGTAGGATGCCAAATAATTTTAGTGTCATTCCACATGCATTTGACAAAAAATTAATAAATAAATTGTCCACAACTTTTCACACTGACACCAAAGAGTGGCCATTAAAGTGATAGTTAAAACGTCAAAATATATGTGTATATCTTCTTAGATGCTCTAAATGGTCAACATTTTTGAATGGCCTTTTTGTATGTGCAGTTCATGCACATGGTCCTGTGGAGTGCCTTTCATTTTACAATACAAATCTCCCATGTAGTCCCTCAAAAAGTAGTATCGTGGGTATGATTCATTTAATTATAACACATGCAGTTTTATTTTATCAAATATTAGAGAAAATGAAAATAATATTCAAAACTTTCTATTTATAAAAGATTTTGATGAAGTATATATAATGTCTCACTGTCATTTCATATGCTTTTGGTGAAAAAATCTATTTAGCTCCATTATTAAAAATGTTACATTTATGCATTTGGTGGACACTTTTAAGTGACTCACAGCAATATATTTGACCAGAATGTTTATTCCCTGGGAATCAAACCCGTGTCCTAGTGTAAGGCTCTACACATGCATTGCTGTGCATGAGCCGCTGGTAAACTCAGAACTGGAATACAATGGTTAATCGTGTAATTAAGGAAGTGGCATAGGCTAATACTGTTTTTTAAAGTCATGTGACTATGTATACATTCTTTTGTTTTCCAGTTCGGGATGAACGCTCTGCTCTTGGCGGCATGGTTTGGTCACCTCTCAATCCTAAAGATCCTTGTCTCAACGGGTGCAAAGCTCACCTGTGAAAACAAAGTAAGACTCTACTGGCAAAAATCCTGGTCAAGTTTCAGATATCTTTAATCTGAGCACTCGATGTGCTCCGCTCTCTCACGGTTGACTATACTCTTGATGAATAGTGTTCTGAAGCCGTTCTTTGAAGACCACTAACCAATACAAATGAGATTGATGTGTGCACTGGCCTACATTCAGGCTTCAACGTTCATTTCAAAGCGTCTCACTGACTGAACACGGTCTCTTTTTCTTTCAGAATGGCTTGAATCTCTTGCACTGTGCGGCCCAGAGGGGTCACAGCAGTATCTTGGAGTATATCATGGAAGATCTGGAAAATGTGCAGCTTAATAACATCGACAAGGTGAGAATCTCTTGTTTTGCCTCAGTGCCCATGATCGTGAAGTGTAAAGTCTTTTAATTGTACCCTCAGTTCCCTGCTAAAAGCTAGAGCCCTGACAAAGTTTAGAGACAGGATGTTTTTTACAATGTACTGTAACAACAAGAGCATCTTATGGTGCTTTTAAACTAGAGACAATTCTGAAAGAGTGTTTGATTACAAATATGTAAGATCAGTTTTGTGGGTGTTGAAGGAGGTGGCCAGTTTGACAGAATTTGTTTAAGGTTATGTTTGATTATATTTTGATCACATAACATTTTGATCATCACTTTCCAAAAATGTTTTGGGTTTTCTTCCACATACTGTATTTGCTGATGCTTTAAAAAAAATATTTGCAACATTCTGTCATAAAGTCTTTTGAGGCTCAGTTTTATGCATCGATTCAAAGTAGAAAGTAAAAGTAGAAAGTAGACGATACGTGGGTGTTTTTCATCGGAGAGACTGATAACGGCTGTGATGATTGCACAGTGTTCATGCAAACACCAGTTAAACATTTTCAAGGAATGGCTTCAGGAAGGAATTGTCTTAAGGATGAGTTTTGTTGACTGACCGTGAACAGAAGCTGCCAAGCATCAGACAGGACTAATAGCTTTGTATTATTCAAATGTAATATGTGAACAGGACAGGTACAAATGTTATCCACGAGAAGTTTATTAGAATCAGTTTGTGTGGATTGACTTGCAAATATTATTTTTCTCTGCCTTGGTTAGAAATTCAACTCAGAGGTGAAGAAAATGAATGAATCATGCACAGTCAGTGTGCTTGTGGGACATGTACACACAGAAAAATAAGGGGTTAAAAGTGTACCTTTTTGGGTACAACATCTTGTTCCTGGAGCAGTGCCCTTAAAAGGACATATGTGTACCTTTTTGAACCCTAATAGGTACATATTAGTACCTTTAGAGTAGTAATACGTACCCTTGAGGTACTAATATGTACCTATTAGGGAAAAAAGGTACAAATAATTTATTTTAAGGGCACTGCTCCAGGAACAAGTTGTTGTACCCAAAAAGGTAAAATTTTAAACCCTTATTTTTCTGTGTGTATTATGAATGTCAACAGGGTCAATTTTAATGTCATGTTGTCTTAAGACACTGATTTAAGTTTTTCCAGTTGTTGTGAACTGTGCTACTCATTACACATGAGCTTATGATGAGATTTATGCCCCGTTAGGTGTCTGCAAAGTAGATCAATAATACTAATATCACACAATCAATATTCTCGAGTAGTTTCATTGTGCTTTCTGTCAAAACATCCCTGCTGAAAAAAATATAGAAACCATCAGAGAATTTGTAATGGTTTTACTTGTTATAATGGGAATTGTATTGGTTTTAATGGAAACTGTAATGGACCCTGTTGGTCTCTACTGGTAATTGGTTGCCTTCTATTGGTGGCTTGTTAAAGCCACTAAATCTTAATGGAACATGTCCCACAACAAACTACAGGAAGCAATTTTCCAATGGTTTTAATGGTTAAAAGTTTGGTTTTGTTTGTTTGTAATGGTATTTGTAGTGGAAAGCATCAGAATTTCTGTGATGGTTTCTATTGTTTGTTTGTTTTTTCAGCAGGGATGTTTTATTACACATTAAAATAATAACAGATGAATCAAAGCTATAAAACTTTTATGGAAACTACACCTTTCCATAACACAAAAGGCTCTTTATAATGGAAATAGGTTATTCAGATTATTTTAATATTCTTAACATTAAGAAAAAGAGAGTTATTTTAAGAACTGTCCACAGAATGGTTCTCTGAGGAACTAAAAATGTTTGTTTTATTGCATTGCCACGAAACCCCCCTGTTGTTAAGCTTTTTTTAAAGAGTGTAGCACATTATGTCCTTTCTAAAGCGTGTCCATCTGCTGTGTCAGTCAGGTAAGACAGCGTTTCATTTGGCCGCGGAGCATGGACACCTGGAGGTGGTGGAGTTTCTCATTGGTATGGGCTGTGCTCATGACCTCAAGGATAAGGTGAGGGACAGCAAGCGTCACGGGTGCACAGACGCCCCTCAGTGTGTGCTAATTAGATTTCTCTACTACTAGATGTAAAATGCCAAAGTAGAGGGCAAAGCGAGCTAAAGTTTTCAGAAGAACGTTTCTTCTAAGAACTTGTAAATGTGATCCAAATTAAAACTCTAGACTTGAGTTGTGTGGCACTGAATTATTATTTTAATCAGTGTCAAATGTGCCATGTGAGGTTAATTGAAAATAAATCTAAATTGCAACTTGATAAAAAGTATTTATATTAGTGCTGTCAAACGATTAATCGCGATTAATCACATCCAAAATAAAAGTTTTGTTTTCATAATATACGTGTGTGTGTGTGCTGTGTATATTTATTATGTATATCTAAATACAAACACATGCATGTATATATTTTAGAAAAAATTGTTTATATATTACATATGTTTATATATAATATACAATTTAAGAATATAAATGTATATGCATGTAAATATTTCCAAAATATATGCTGTATGTGAGTATAATATATATATATACACAGTACACACACATATCATGTTCACAAAAACTTTTATTTTGGATTAATTGCGATTAATCATTTGACGGCACTAATTTATGTAAGGAGAAAAGTGATGCAGAATGGTGTCAAATTCAGAGGTTCCAAAGAAATCATCAAAATAGAAAACAAATCAACTACAAATGTATAAATCTGACATAACTACAAAAGAAAAAGAGAAACTAAACTCATTTAGCATGCTACAGTTGATGCATCACCTGCCCCACTTTAGTTAGTTAAACTAACCGATACAAAAACATACATAGAATGGGAAAACATTGAAATATCAAACACTGATGCAGCACTAATATGATGTTCATGAACTGCAGGAGGAAAACACTGCACTGCATTTGGCAGCTAAGCAAGGCCACAGTGACGTCCTACAGAAGATCATGGAGACCGGGGAGAGCGTTGATGAGAAAAACATTGTAAGTATCCCATTTTTGTGTGCATTTATAAGAGTTTATTTTGGCTGTGGTGTTATTTGCTTCACATTGTGATCTTTTATCAGGATGGCATGACGGCTTTACATTTGGCCGCTGAAGGAGGGCATTATGAATGTATCAGACTCTTGCTGGAGGCTGGCTGTAGTGTCAATGAACTTACTCACGTGAGGACATTGTTTTATACTATCACCAGTCTGCATAATAACTCATGTGGTTTAAGTTAAAGCACACAGTAAAGTGTCTCTTCTTATAGAGTAACAGGACGGCTCTTCATCTGGTGGCCCAGCGTGGCTCAGGAAGTGAGGTCAAACTGCTGGTTCAGGCTGGGATCAATCTGGATTCAGTAGACACAGTGAGTATATTGCTATTTATTTTTATATTTCTGGTAGTTAATTTACTGTAGAACATGAGAGAATTTTAAGGGTACAAATGTACTATGGCAATGGCATGCCCATTGAAAACAACTAATTTGCTGGATTCTCTGTTAGCGGTGTGCAATAATGCTCTGCATAACAAACAAGACCATCTTGATTATGTTACAGACATGTTTAAGAAATAATATTATACAGAACACAGCTATCAGAACTTTAACTGCATCAGCTGTTTTGTCCTTTGAGAGCATGACAAAAGCACCATAGGCCACGCACACACTACAAGTTTCAGGAGTGACAACCGAATTTAACCCTGTGTGTATGTGGCCTATGTGGGACAAGTCATCTGTGGATTTATTCCTGTCCAAGTCAGTGTTAAAGGCAACATTATGGGGAGTGTTACATTTCATTATTTTGCAAAAATTATGGGAATGTTACTTTTGAATGTTCTCTAAACCATCTTAGATTAACATCCAACTGAAATGTTTCAGAAAATGTTCTGTTTTCAGAACATTATTAGACATTTTGAATGAACATTCTATTAACGTTACTTGTTCATAAACCGTTAGAACCTTGCCAGAATGTGAGCTAAAGTTCTAAATACATTCTCTGTTAGCTGGGCGGCAAATACACATCTAAGGCCACATCCAGACAACGTTAACGCCTCTTAAAGAAAAAAATACACTGATGAGATAATTCATTTTCTCTCATCAGTGCATAATTTGGGAACATTTAAAAATGTACCTGATTCGCGAGTCAGAAGCTAAAACATCAGAAACTTGTCAATTGTAAGTTTGACTCTTCAGAAAACCCAAAGTATTTACAGACATGTTTCCTTACCAGCAACATACTTCAGCTCTGCACTTGGCAGTGCTCAACAACTCCACAGGAATAGTCAAGGATCTTATCGATGCAGGATGCGACCTGGACATCTTTGATAATGTGAGTGTTTCACATTTACAAATGCAGTCATGATTTTACTGATTAAGGGAATGGTTTCTTCATTCCTTCATCAACAATTGTTCCTCACAGCGGCTTCAGACTGCTTTGCACATAGCAGCAGAACACGGACGGCAGAACATCGCTGAGATGATCCTGATATCTGGAGTCAACCTCAATCTGCTCGACAAGGTGCACATTACTGTTGGCATACTTGAGTGTGGTTGATACATTTTCATATTGTAATACACTTGTGATCAAACAATTGAACAAAAGATATTTACTTCAAACGTTACAGCAGGAAAAGACGTCACTGGATGTTGCAGCACGAGGAAACCATGTGAATGTCGTCGACATGATTATCAAAGCCGACAGATTTTACAAATGGGAGAAGGTATGTTCAGTGTACATTAAGCTTAAATTAATTGAGTCAGATATTAGTATCATTATTTGAATATTAAAGATTTGAAATGTGTTCATTTGCTTTCTAGGACAATGTGACGAGTGACTCTGACTCTCTGCTGGGAATGAGTCTTACCTTTAAGCAAGATCATCGACAGGAGACACAACATATCCGATCTGTCCTGTGGAAACTTGCCTCCAAATATCTCAAACCAGGCGAGTGGAAAACACTGGCTCGGCACTGGAAGTTCTCCGACGCACATATCCGAGCCATAGAGCACCAATGGACTGGTACGTCATTTAACAATCTGCTGAGTGCATAAAAAAACATATTTATGTATAATATATGAAGAGTTATTTTTCAAAAACAGAACTCCATTTTTAACCATTTTCACAAATCATGTTTTCTCATTGTGCATTGCAATTAATCTCAATCAAACTGCAGTTGGGTTATTGTGACTAGATAACGAATGCAGCTAACTAACACAGTAAAAACACAGTTATTTGTTTTTACAAATAGACTATATATATATATATATATATCCAATGGCACAACTGTTTTCAACATTGATAATCATAAATGTTTCTTAAGCAGTAAATCAGCATATTATTATGATTTCTGAAGATCATGTGACTCTGAAGACTGGAGTAATGATGCTGAAAATACAGCTTTGATCACAGAAATAAATTACATTTTTAAATATTCAAATAGAATACTGTTTTTTAATAATATTTTACAGTATTACTGTTTTACTGTATTTTTAAGAAAAAAACAAAAATAAATACTGACTCCAAACTTTGGAATCCTATCATTTTTTTGTTAGAATATGATTTAAATTAAAGCAATATTTTATTCTATGTAACCCTTTAAAATGTAATGATTATAAATGGGAAAATACAAATAGGTTATTATTTTATTAGAAGTAAAAAAATAATATATTTAATGGGGCTATAAATGCTTTCCTGAAAATGCCAAAAATCCTAATGTCAAAATATGTACAAAAATACAAAACGTCTGAATATATGAGGTCTGGAAATAGACATTTCTCAGAAGTTTTCTGAAGACATGCTGTTTTTATTACACTAAGGGAAATAGGTTCATGACATGAGCCAGTAAACATAGTAATTAGTGTAAAGCAGTCTGCTTAACTTGTATTTCTAAATCCGAAAACAACCCCCCTAAGAGCCATTGTATTCCTCAGCACTATTACTCATACAGTTACACTAGCCTTCAATCTGCACCATTTTCCCAAATGTAGTGCATAGTTGTCCCAGGGCAGCCCAGTGTGTTTAGTGTGATAAGATTACCTGTCATAGTGATGACCAGCTCTGAACTTTAAAAGGTACAAAGAGCTACAAGGAGCACGGGCACAGGATGCTGCTCATCTGGCTGCACGCAGTGATCACCGCTGGAGGAAACCCCATCAAGGGCTTGTACGAAGGTCTGACTGGGATCTCAAGGATTGATTTGGCAGGTGAATTCAGCATTAGTTCATATGTGTATAAGGTGTGTTTCTAAACCTACTGTGATGCCTATCTAGACTGAGTCTGAAATGCATGATGCATACAAATTCTAAGGCAGCAAAATTAAACTTAAAATATTTTTGGCTGAATTGCAATGTCTTTTATGGAAGGCAATTCCAGAATGCACTGTAGTGAATTTGTATGCAAATTAAATAAAAAAATTCTAGTTAGGTTATTATTCTGGCCAAGACATATAACTGTTTATGTCCGTCTTTTCATGTATGTGACCAACTAAAGTTTGACTAGGACTATGCCTTGGAATAGATGATTGGAAGCAGCAAGAACACTTTCTGAGTTTCCGATCAGAGCTATTGAGTATATATGTTTTATAGTTTCACTGTCTACAACCTTTACCTTCCCTCTTTTATAACTTTTTTTCCTTCCAAACAGAAAGCATGCGGCAGCAGGCAAATGCGGATCCATCCTCTGGTAAAAAATGCTCTACAATGTAATGTGAGATTTACATTTACATTTATGCATTTAGCAGACGCTTTAATCCAAAGCGACTTACAGTGCATTCAGGCTATACATTTTTCTTTTATCAGTATATTGAGAAAGGTCTAGACTGAGCACATACCAACCAGGAGCATGGATGCTCTGATGAAACACAAATACTCCCTAAAATACCACCTCCGTGATGTGACTGATACGAAAACTTAGCCTGTTCACACCAAGAGCAAACATTTACAGCAAACATGACTTTGGATTGAAACAATGTGTTTCTGTGGAACCATTCATATTGAGAAAATATGACAGAGCGCTTTTTTAGTAGAGCAGGTAGATTTTTTCTCTCTCTCTCACCAAGCAATAATATTTTTGGTCATGGTGAGTTTCAGGTTCATTTGTACAGTTATGCTTGTCTTTCTGTCCTTTATTGATTTGTACTTGCAGCTTTTCTGCTGTAATTGTTATTTTTAAGACTAGAAACAAAGACAATACTAATACAGCTGCATTGCTCAGGATACCGGTTAACACATGTTTTATGTGTGTTTAAATGTGTGTGATCATCCTGCTCATTATGGGATTTGCAAGACTGAAAGGCCCACACTTTTTTTGTTTGTGCAAATGTTCTTATATGAATGCGAGACAAAAGAGAGAAGAAGGAACAATGAAATTAAGACAATAAACCACTGCAGTATTTTATGCAAAATAGGGCTGGGTTGACATCGATTTTCCTTGTTTTTTTGGGGGGGGGGGGATAAATCCCAACAAGCTTTGTTACTTTTGATATAAAACAAAGTCTTAGCATTAAAATTCTGCCACTTTTTTTATGAAATTCAAACAATAAATACAGTTTTATCACTTTTTAATGAAGTGCGACAGATTTCTGTAGTGCCTCATTTCCAGCCATTCTGAATATATTCTGCCTGCCTAAGCAAGAGATGTGTAAATGTTGTTCGTGATGTTAGAGATGCCTGCAGAATGTGTAGACTGTAACTGAAACTGTACTTGTTTGATGTGTAAGTGTACTGTAGGTCTGCTTGTTTTAAAGTATTGGGTAAAATATGAGTCACATATACAGCATGACTAAAGTTGTTAAGGTATTGATTTTCCCCCCACACACTTAGGCTGTTAATTTAATTTAATTGTAGATTGCACTTAAAACTCTATCTAGATATTTTTGTTATAATGGCTTCAGTGGACTGTGACTCAACAGGAAATTCAGTGCTGAATGCGGTTATAGGTTAATATTGACGTATGAAAATATTTCTGCCAAGACACGATGCAATCATGCAGGTTATCGGGTAGTAACCAAACCAAATGTTCTGTATGCAAACCAAAATGCTAGTCAAGTGCATCACTGTTGTCATTTTAAATGAGGTGAAAGTATGACAAACACATCCATCAAAACCAGCCGTCTCTGAGGAACAGGCAGCTGCTTTCTTTTGGAATGATTTACAAACTGTCTCCAAGCAACATAGTCTCAATAAACAAAAATATTACAACAGGAAGTTCTGCTTATTTCGTTACCACACGGTTTCCTCCCAAGAACTTAATCCAATAATCTTTGTGTATTCTTTCTGTAATAGTCCATAATATTTGTTTTAATTGGTGCTTGGTCTGTGCACATTTCTTTCCTGATTCAGAAGCGATCTTTTAAAGTTAAAACATCTTAATGATGGATGCGTTTATTACAAACACACAGCTTCACTTCACACGATGTTAATTGATGGACTGGAGGGGTGTGGATTATTGTGATGTTTTTATCAGCTGTTTGGACTCTCATTCTGACGGCACCCATTCACTGAAGAGGATCCACTGGTGAACAAGCGAGTTAATGCTACATTTCTCCAAATCTGTCCTGATAAAGAAACAAACTCGTATACATCTTGGATGGCCTGAGGGTGAGTACATTTGCAGCAAATGGACATTTTTGGGGTGAACTGTTCCTTTAAGCCAGTGGCATTCGTATCCACCTCTTCTGATTTTGATGTTTCACTCAGAAAAACATCACAATACTGTTGTAATGTTGGTTGCAACTTCCATTTCACGCCAAGTTTAATGTGCTGGCTCCTTCAAAAAACTATTATGGTGGTACCAGATCATAATATCATGGTACTAAATGACTATATACTCTTGTATTTAGGTGATGGTCTAAAAAAATTATAATCTGGCCTACTGTGGTAGAGACTTTAATTTATTTGCATGCCATACATTTGTAATGTCCAATTCATTAATCTGATTCATATGTAAACACTTCAATAAGATATGAATATGTTTTATTGTGTAGCCATTTCAGTGTTTTTATTGTATGTTAATGATTTAGTGAACGTAATTGGCAGGTGAGGGAATGTGTAATAAATTGTTGTAAATCTATAATAATGATCAATACCTGGCTTTGGGTTACACAGCTTTTATTTAAGTAAATAATGACACTTTTTGATTTGTTTCCAAATCAAAGACTCCTGATAGGTCATTTGGAAAGGGTAAGAGATTTATAAAATCTTGTGTTGAAACGAGTTGTTTTATATCAGTGCATGACTCCAACAGACATAATGACGTTGACAATATTAATACAAACAAACCAAATACATGACAAATAATAACACCACATACAAAAGCCAGAAAATTAAGTTCAAGGAGTAAAAAGTGCTAAATTTAACAAATACGTGCATTTTATAGTGTAAGGCAACCGGGTCAAAATACGGCATTCTATGAAAACTCTTACCATGTAATTGATTTCACTTATTTACAGTCATAATACTTATCAAAATATAGTAAAAAATAGGCTCTTTAAAGTCCATTTAGCTGAGTTTAAGGTCATAGAAAAACAGAATACCGGAACGTGATCTTTGAATGTCGAGTAGCTGAAATGAGTTCAGATCAGATCCCGATTCATCAACATTCAGAGGATGTTTGTATCAGAGCACTCTTGGTCTCTCTACGATTCGGTGTCACTCTCGCTGTTGTTGCTCAGATTTATCCTCTGCACTTCCAGCTCCTCTGCACTGACCATCTCTGGACTGATAGCGGCGTACCGTGTCCCATGAAACTGACGCAGGTGTATCTACGGAGTAAAACCAGAGTAACAATGCAAATTAAGCCCCTGAAATCATTGTGTTTTTAATCACCATTCACTGAAAATGTCAAGCTTTAGTATCATAAAACTGGTCCTTATGTCTTTAAAACAGACCGCCTTTATTCACTGAGAATCCGCCTCCAAAAAGTCATTAACTATTGCAATCAGATCATCGAGTCATGAGTTTGTGAATCAAAAGAACAATTTGTTCAAGAACTGAAGATTTTTAGCAAATAACAAATTACTCTGTTTTTCACAAAAGATTCGGACAAGTCTGACTACTTTTACTTGCTTCTTTTTTTAACTTTTAAAGCTTTGGATTACTATAATTGCAGGAAAATGAGCATGTAAAACGGTTTTCAAATTTTCTTCATACATGTTCCACAGAAAAAAGTCTGTTATTTGGGGTCAAACAACATGAGGGCGAGTAAGTAATGACAGAATTAATATTTTTGGTTGAAATACTCCGTTCAACAACTTGAAACTCACTTGTATGTACAGGTTGACTTCTGCACTTCTGCACAGATATGGGAAGTTTCCTCCCGTTTTGAGATGAGCTCTTCTAGCGTTGGGGTACAGCTTATACATTTCTTCCTTTGCCTCGTGTGACAGGGCACTCTGATCAAAAACCTACGTGAAAATATTTTTTAAATGATAAACTTGCATCTTATTTCTGTAACTTAGAGTGTTTCAGTTCTATAATCACACAACTTTATACAAAGTTTAGGATAATTAAGATTTTTTAAATGAAGTCTCTTAACATTACGTGTTCAGGCAGAACAGCCTATCATAATGTTTGGACCGACCATTTTGATTGGACGAACATTGTTTGGTCCACAGAAATGCATATGAATACATTTAGATCACTTAACTTAGTGATTACTATCGGGATATAAAGAGACTTTCAAATCAGCATAACAAAAAAATGTTTTTGTACCAAATCACCTACCCTACCTTTAAGAAACATTTCATATTATCCACGTCAAAAAGGTTTTTGCTGCGTAATATTTTTTGTGGAAATTGTGATGCACAAGAAAAAAAAACTTTTTACATCAAGGCCACATTAAATTGATCAAAGGTGACATTAATGACATTTACAATGTTACATAAAGAGGTGTCTGTTTCAAATGAATGCTTTCACTGAACTTTCTATTCATCAAAAATACCACAGTTTTTACAAAGCAGCAAAACCATTTTCAACATTGATTATATGTACCATTAATAATAAATGAGCAGCAATAATAATTGAGTAGCAGATCAGCATATTAGAATGATTTCTGAAGGATCATGTGACACTGAAGACTGGAGTAATGATGCTGAAAACTCAGCTTTGCATCACAGAGATATTGCATTTTAATATATCTAAATAAAAACACAACATCGCAATATTACTGTTTTTTGATCAAATAAATGCAGGTTTGGTGATCACAAGAAACTTCTTTCAAAAGCAATTTAAAAAAATCGTAACATTTCAGACGTTCGACCAGTAGTGTATAAAGAAGACCTACATCCATTATGGTGACGGCAATCTCCTTTATCTTGTGAGGTTCCACATATGAGTTCTGGCAGTTCATCGTGAGTCGAGAGGCCAGTTCACTCTGGTTCAGGCTTTCCAGCTGAAGCACAAACAAGCAGATAAATGAGCAAAGAGTGAGACAAATTACCTTCACGCATCAGTATGAGAGCTAGAACTAACCACATCAATCCAGAACAAGCACTTCATGTGGTTTGATTTATGTGCACTTTTCACATATCTATTTCAGTACAATGAAAGTTAGCATATTTACACATTAAATGTCCTTAAGGCAACAAACTAACTTAGATAAATGCTCTGAATGTATGATTTGTAATCATGTTTTGTGACATTTTACTAGAGGTAGGTCAAATATTGTAGAAATTACATTTATTATATCATCATCAACACAGTAAAAAATCAGTTCAGTAGAAATACTCACTCTGTCAACCATAAAGTCAATTGCATCTGCCATTTTTGGGTCCACAGGTCCTTTGGCAAAGTTACCAAGCACAATCTTTTTGAGCATGAAAGCAGGCATCAACCAAAAACTAGAGAAAACACATTATACAACATGAGACAAATCCACAATGAAACTCCGTCACCACTGCAAAACTATCCAGTATAAGTCTCTACCTGTTTGCTGTCCATGTCTGGTTGAAGATCGACGTGTCGCTAAATGAGTTGCACAGGATCAGAGAATGAACTCTGGGAGATTTATGCGTGACTTCAGCAAATTTCTGAGCCAGGAATCCTCCCAGAGAGGCACCAAACAAATGCACCTGCACAGACAGAGAACAAAAAACAGGTTGTGAAAGAGACCCATTTCTCGTCTTTTATACATAAAACAATCAATACACCGTACCTTGTCCAGTTGTAAGTGGTCTAAAAGCTTCCTAAATCCATCACAAAATTCCAGCAGATCCCAATAGACAGGATACTGGAGCTGGATACGGCAATATCAAGTTACACATCATGGAATAAACCAGAAAAAAAGCAATAATTCAGAAGAGAAGGAAAAGGACATGTTAGTTATGCAAAATGCCATTTTGGAAATAGAAAGCAACTGAATAAAGCTTTCAATTGTTAACAGATATCTATTCCAGCAGGACTATCTGTAGTTGATGTGAAAACATACGGAGATGACGCGGTAGCCCCATCCGGAGAGAGCCAGCACCTGCTGGAAGAAAACCTCTGCGGTGCCGCTCACAGGCGGGAGGAGGATGATGGGGCACCTGATGCTTTTCGGCCCAGCATCATACAACGACCACACTTTACTGTCATCATCATCCACGATTATCTACAGAAGATGCACAGGCAAGACGTCTCACAAATGTGCTACTTCAGCCTCATAATACACATATATTATTCTAATTTACATTCATGGCAGTTCCATTTCATTTCAACTCTACTTTTTTAAATGACAATTAACAATGACGAATGACAATTATGCATTTTGTTTTCTATCCACAATTTAAACTCAGACAGACAGACAGACAGACAGACAGACACAGACAGACAGACAGACACAGACAGACAGACAGACAGACAGACAGACAGACAGACAGACAGACAGACAGACAGACAGACAGACAGACACACAGACAGATACGACAGACAGACAGACAGACACGACAGACAGACAGACAGACAGACAGACAGACAGATACGACAGACAGACAGACAGACAGACAGATACGACAGACAGACAGACAGACAGACAGTACGACAGACAGACAGACAGACAGACAGACAGACAGACAGACAGACAGACAGACAGATACGACAGACAGACAGACAGGCAGACAGATACGAGTAGACAGACAGACAGAACATATAGAAGACATAGATTCCTGCAGAATATAAGAATAAACAGCCAATATGTAAATAACATACAACAATATAATAAACAGCCCATGTGTAAATAATAGGCATGCTAATAAGCAACTAGTTAATAGTGAAAATCGGTCCCTATACTAAATAGAAAGACAGATGAACTTACTCTTTTCAGAGGTACGGTGCTTCTGAACCAGCTATAGTCAGGAGATATTCTTATCTCCTCCATTGCTGAAATGCAAACGAAATATGAGGTTAAATACGTGTATGTTTCACAGAATAACTGACACGATCGACTCAAAGCTTGTAATTCAGATGAAAAGGAGAGGTACAGTGTCATTGATTTTACACCCCTTTCATGTATTTCACATAGAAAAACATGTGACCAGAGCAGTGTTTCACAACCCTGTTCCTGGAGGTGCACATTTTCCAACTGTTCCTAATCAAACACACCTGAATCAACTCATCAGTTCGTTAGTGGAGACTCCAGGACCAGAAATATATTGACTAGAGTATATATTGGACTAGAGTATTAAATGATCTCGAGTAAATGCGACAGGCGAACGCACATACACAGTTCCTGCAGTTACATCAAATTATAAAATTGACGGTTTCTCTGAAATAATCGTTTAAATAAATAAAAAAGCGGACATAAGATTGTTTTAGATGCTCAAAAACACAACATCTGCCTCTACAAAACTAGCGTTTGTTTACGCTTCACAACATCGTACATCAGGAGACGATTTCGAGCGATAGATGAGTAAATATTACCGTGTTTATTTACGAAATAACTCACCTTTTATTGACTTTCATCCACAGATTTGAAAAAACATTGTAGCCTTTCGCTGAATCACATGACAGCAGCTTCCGCAGCCAACAAACGATTGCTGGCACACGATCACACCGGCCAATCAGCACCCGGGAATCATGCGCATGCGCAGTGAGAGCAACGGGGCGCTTTTAAAGGAACAGTTCACCCCCCAAAAAATAAATAAATCAAGACTCGTGTTGTTCCAACCTTGTATGACTTTCTTTCTTCTGTGGAACGAAAAAAAGGAAATGAATGACAGAATGATAGTTTCGATCACAATTCACTTTTAGACTCAGAAACTGGGGGGGGGGGGATAAATTAATATATTCACATCTCCTTTAGTGTTTCGGTGTAGTAATATTTGTATTTTTTGCATGTAATGAGATGCTATATATTTGATATATATTATTAAATATTAGGTATGTCTGTCCATGTTTCCCTAAATTGCATGTGTTTGTTTTGCATCTTTAGTAATTTTGTTTAATAAAAATCATTCATATGCTTTTATTTTTAATTAGTTAGTTAGTTAATTAGTTAGTTAGATGTACTATGTAGACTGAAGAGTTTTTGTTCAGGGTGTTTATTGTGTAATTCATCTGTCATGAACCCTGAACATGATAAAAGTGTGTAATAACACTCAAACGCACACGTTGTACTCTTCTCTGTACACTCTGTTCAGTTTCAGGACAGCTATGTATTGCTGCGGTGGGGAGTTTGCTGTGATGTAAGTTGTTGTATTGTAGTTGTGGTGATGGACTTTTTGTTTCCTGCTCATTGTAAAACAGACCCTGCGTCCCAATGTGCATACTATTCTCCACCCTATCAGCCCTAAATAGTATTGAAAATGACTAATATCACATAGAATTTAGTATAGATAGTATGCACATTGGGACGCATGCACACTGTTCATTGTTAAAGTCTGATTCACTGGCTTTAGCAATTTATTGATTCATTTGATTCACTACTAAATGACTCAATACCACGACGAGGTGCCCTTGAGCAAGGCACCGAACACCCCACTGCTCCGGTTGTGTGATCACGGTCTGTGTGTGTGTGTGTGTGTCACTGGATGGGTGAATGCAGAGCACGAATTCCGAGTATGGGTCACCATACTTTGGCTGCATGTCACGTCACTTTCACATTCACTTTGACTGAGCGATTCACTGACCCAAATGATTCTTTGAATCTTTGAAGATTGATTCACTGATTCTCGGTCAGAATGATTCAGTGACTCAAGAGTGTCAGTTGTTTACTCGTCCCAGTGTCTTGCTCAGACAGCAGTGTGGGTTTAGTTCAGTTGCCTACAGCAGCTCCCAAAATAACGTATTTCGTGAATTAATGTGATTGATTATTAGTTAATTCGTAGATTGGGGTTAAGTCATTTATTATTGTCGGGCCTGTATTGAATGGCTTTCGGTGCGTTAGCTCTCAGCTAGCGCTAACCTTCCAGCGCTCCTCAAATTCAACAGAATCAGTTCGTCCAAAAAAACAACAACACTCAAACATGTCGTGTACGTGTGCTTCAGCAGCAAGAACACTCATCAATTCAGCTCATAGAGGTAAGAAGAAAGTCATATTTTGAAAAATATTAATGTTTGTTTGTTTCTTAGCTTAGTTTGGCTAGGCTGTTGCTAGTTTGCTAACAATATATAAACAAACCATGATGTAAGATTAAAAAAATAATTACAAATCAGCTTTAATTTAGAAAAATATATTTTTAATGCTTTATAAAGAAATGTATTCATAACACTGGACATTTATCAACTAACTTAACGTTACTTCTACTGCAGTACACAAGCGCATTGTTTATATAATACGATTATTTATTAAAATTATAAACTACGACTCATTAATTAGTTTATTTAGTTGTTTATTGTATGTAATTAGTTGGCTTGGCCTGGTGGTTATTTAAAATGTCTTTTTTCATAATATGAAAATTGAATAACTTGATTTGTCAAGACTCATGTAGTCTGATTAGAAACATTGTTATCTTATGGTTTGGCCTTGTGTTCCAGTTAAGTGTGATTTTATTTGTTTGTTGCCAATGTCCTGTAAAGGCACTTCAAGCAATATGACTTCATACCGTTATTGTTATTTTGAGTGAATTTCCTCCTGAAGCTCTCATGTTTGTGTTTATGACAGGAATATCCGGCTCCAGAGTCCAGTTACTGTCACTGAGCTGTCCAGGGACTCGTGAGATTCGTCTGGCACGCCGTGTCCCCCTGAGGTCGTTCTCCGAGACCACTGTGTATTACGCTTCAAAAGATGGGATGAAAGATGGAGATGGTGGAAAGGTAAAATGACAAATATCCTCATTCTCTGAAAACAAGGGTTTGAGAAGGAAGTAATAACTTGGCCAGTGTAATTCATTCTCTTCCTGGAAATGTTTTTTTTTGCTTTGTTTTCCTTTTCAAGAAATCAGTTGGTGAAGGAAGTGGGAAAAAATCCAGCTCTGGTAATTCCGGCAAAGGAGGAAGTCAGCTGAGGTGCCCCAAATGTGGAGATCCTTGCACACATGTAGAAACATTTGTTTGTGAGTACTTCATTTCATATAATATAATTTAATTTGTTGGTTTCATTTCTTATTTTATTATCATTGCATTTTTATTTCATTTTATTATGTTTTCATTGAACTGTCTGCTGTGTGTATTACTGGATTTCTCAAGGTGATCATATTTGTTTTGTAATACTGACCTTGTTTCCAAAGAGTTACGGTTTCTTTTGGGCTTGTGTTTGTTTAAGTAGGCCAGAGTGTTCACTGAACTAACTGTTCAATGCTAAAAATAAATCATACACAACAAGTAGCTTTTTTAACTGTTAGTACTTTAATTAGTAACATGGTTTAAAGGTTGCCTAGTTAAAAGTAAATATTGAGATTGATTTAAATTGCAACTTTATTTTTTCTTTAATATTTAATTTGAATGCAATTGTTTCAAGGCTGTCTTTCAAATCTTCTGGTTTTGCGGGCTTGTTTGTAGTTGTTTTTAATAATAATATTAGGGAATGCAATATGCATAGATATCTTATCTTATAGCAGAGTTGTAATTTCACAGTTGTACTGTAAAATAATGTAAAAAAATACTATTAAAATTTAAACAAAACATTACTGTTGTAGTATTTCACTGTGAAATAAATTGTATTAAAAAATGTATGATGATATTATTTTACAGTACAACTGAAATTACAATTTTAATATAAGACCGGATGGTTTGTGCATGTTTCATTCCCAAATAAACATTATAAGAATCCCAAACTCGGAACAGATGCAGAGACGAGTTAATGTCGACTTTAAGACACTGAAAACTTTGGATCATGAGCTGCTTGAGTGCTACGGCTCAATCTAAAACATGTAACCCATATTTTAATTAAATTGCTGCCTTTATGATTTGATAATCTCACTATGCAATGTCGTGATTATGGTTTTAATTCAATTAAAATCATGCAGTGCTTAAAAAACAACAACACTGAGGAAGATGTTATTTCTCTTTTGCAGCATCTACTCGGTTTGTGAAATGTGAAAAATGCCACCACTTTTTTGTGGTGCTTTCAGAAACTGACTCTAAGAAGAGTTTGAGTAAAGACCCAGAGTCTGCAGCGGAAGCTGTCAAGTTGGCTTTCCAGCAGAAACCCCCTCCGCCTCCTAAAAAGGTAAATATTCTTTTAACTTTGAGATTTTAAAGCAGTGTAACAGCCAAGGTTAGCTGGTGGTTCCCTCCTTTGTGTGTAATGTCTCTGCTTTTGTTTTCTCGCAGATCTATGCTTATCTTGATAAGTATGTTGTGGGTCAGGATTATGCTAAGAAGGTTCTGTCGGTGGCCGTGTACAATCATTATAAACGCATCTACAACAACATGCCAGCAGGCTCCAGGCAGCAGCAGGTGGAGGTGGAGAAACAGGCCTCCCTCACTCCTCGAGGTTTGTACTGCAGAGCGTGTGTATGTGTGTTGAACACGCATAGAAGGTAGGAACAGGTGGTTTTCACTAAACAGTTCTTATGTAAGAGACTCATAGCCATTAGGAAATTAGTCTGTTCCAGGATACAAAATTATACTTGGTGTCCTCAGAAAGCCAGGTTTCACTCAATCAGTTGAAAGCACAAAATGGAGAAGTGACGCTTTGGTAAAACACACAGGTTTGTGTGTTTCTAAGAAGAAATAAAATAATATATATATATATATTTTTTTTTTTATAAATGTTCATTGATGTGTGCTATTGCTTTTACATATCAAAGTTTTTGTATTTTTTTTAAATCTAAATATGAGAATAATATCATATCCCACTTTTAAAAGAATAATTCACACAAAATAAAAATTTGCTGTAAATTAATTCTTAACTGATTTGGAGAAATTTAGGATATCATCATTTGCTCACCAGTGGATCCTCTGCAGTGAATGGGTGCCGTCTAGGGCTGTCGCGGTGAAGGAATTTCCCTTGCGGTAATTTTGAGTGGCTCAATAGCGCGAAGCAATGGCCTAAAATTAAATCACCTTAAGTATAGATTTGTTTATTACAGACACGCAACTTTTCACTTCACAAGATGTTTATTGATGGACTGGAGTGGTGTGGATTATTGTGATTATTGTGATGTTTTTATCAGCTGTTTGGACTCTCATTCTGACGGCACCCATTCACTGAGCTGCTGAATTGCTGAGCAAGTGATAAAATGCTAAATTTCTCTAAATGTTATACGACGAAGAAACAAACTCATCTGCATCTTGGATGACATAATGGTGTGTAATTTTTCATTTTTGGGTGAACTTTTCCTTTAAATGGTCTTTTTATTTATTTTAGTTGTCATGTTTGAAATAAAGCTCTTCAAGCCCTTCTTGAATCTTCTAATCTTCTCATTTTAGAAGCCAATATAACCTCCATTGTGATGTACTCTGTTCATTAGTATATAATCCAACAGCAGCATTTCATGAAATCTGTCATCTTTTGTCATTTGGTATTTGTACAATTCAGCTGCATTTTTTCAGCAGAGTTCACTGAATGAGCTCGTGCATGGTTTCTTGTTCTGTGAGAATTGGTAGTGATTTCGTCGTAACTGTCCTCCTTTCTCTGTAGATCTAGAGCTAAGACGACGAGAGGATGAATACAGGTTTACAAGTAAGTGTATGTCAACACCCATAATCTGCGTTATTGTCAATATGTGTCATTTAAACCATTTATTTTTATAAACAGATCTGTTCTGTGTTGTATCAATTTGCTTAGATTTTGTTGGATGTTGTACAAATGCCCAAAAACATGCAGTCTGTTTTGTTCATTTCCTTTAACCTTTGTCACTGTTGGAGTGTTATATAATGCATATTGACCTAAGTGACAATGCATGTATCAGAATCAATGCTGTTATGTTTAAACAGATAAGCAGAGTGAGAGAGTGCCCTAGTGACCTGATTTAGCTGCTGGTTCATGTCCCTTTTGTCATATGCAGCTTTCAGAAGTTCTTGTCACAGGAAATCCCTTTCGATCCTGTGAATAGAGCAGCTGTGCACACTAAGCAGTTTGACCTTACCAGTTAACAGTGCACGCAGCAACCAGTCTATACCAAAGAAGAAAGTACATATTTTGGTGCTGTAGTTATGTTCTTTTAAGATTATTTATACTTATTTGTGAAATAAAAAAATATTTTATTTTATTTTTTGTTTTCATTGTAATTTTGGTTTAAGTAATTAGTCATTTATGTGCTTTTGTCATTAGTCATTTTTATATTTCTATTTAGCTTTATTTTTATTTTAGTATTAGTAACATTAGGCAAGGCGAGTTTTATATACAGTCGTGGTCAGAAATATTGGCACCCTTGGTAAATATGATGAAAAAGAAGGCTGTGAAAATTAATCTGCATTGTTAATCCTTTTGAACTTTTATAAAAAGAAATCACAAAAATCGAACCTTTCATTGGATAATTAGAATTTTAAATGGGAGGAAATATCATTATGAAATAAATGTTTTTCTCTAATACACATTGGCCACAATTAACAGCACCCTTTTATTCAATACTTTGTGAAACCTCCACTTTGCCAGTTTAACAGCTCTAAATGTTCTCCTATAATGCCTGATGAGGTCAGAGAACACCTGACAAGAGATCAGAGACCATTCCTTCATCCAGAATCACTCCAGATCCTTCAGATTCACAGCTTCTTCTCTTCAGTTCACCTCACTCATCTTCTACAGGGTTCAGGTCAGAGAACACCTGACACTTCATCCAGAATCACTCCAGAGATTCAGGAGGCAGGTTGAGAGATCAGAGACCATCCTTCATCCAGAATCACTCCAGATCAGATTCACAGCTTCTTCTCTTCAGTTCACCTCACTCATCTTCTACAGGGTTCAGGTCAGAGAACACCTGACACGAGATCAGAGACCATTCCTTCATCCAGAATCACTCCAGATCCTTCAGATTCACAGAGTTCACCTCACTTCTTCTACAGGGTTCACCACCTGACACGAGATCAGAGACCATTCCTTCATCCAGAATCACTCAGGATTCACAGCTTCTTCCTCTTCAGATCAGAGACCATCTTCTACAGGGTTCAGGTCAGAGAACACCTGACACGAGATCAGAGACCATTCCTTCATTCACTTTCAGATTCACAGCTTCAGTTCACCTCACTCATCTTCTACAGGGTTCAGGTCAGAGAACACCTGACACGAGATCAGAGACCATTCCTTCATCCAGAATCACTCCAGACTTCAGGCTTCTTCTCTTCAGTTCACCTCACTCATCTTCTACAGGGTTCAGTCAGAGAACACCTGACACGATCAGATTCACAGACTCATTCCTTTCATCCAGAATCACTCCAGATCCTTCAGAGGCTTTCTTCCTTCATCCAGAACACTCAGGGGTTCAGGTCAGAGATTCCTGAATCAAGAGATCAGAGACTCACTCATCCTACAGGGTTCAGGTCAGAGAACACCTGACATCACTCCAGATCCTTCAGATTCACAGCTTCTTCTCTTCAGTTCACCTCACTCATCTTCTACAGGGTTCAGGTCAGAGAACACCTGACACGAGATCAGAGACCATCCTTCATCCAGAATCACTCCAGATCCTTCAGATTCACAGCTTCAGTTCACCTCACTCATCTTCTACAGGGTTCAGGTCAGAGAACACACTTCCTTCATCCAGAGATTCACAGAGTTCATCAGAGTTTTTCCTTCATCCAGAATCACTCCAGATCCTTCAGATTCACAGCTTCAGTTCACTCACTCATCTTCTACAGGGTTCAGGTCAGAGAACACCTTCAGAGACCATTCCTTCATCCAGAATCACTCCAGATCCTTCACACAGCTGGAGGTCAGAGACTTGAATCACTCCAGAGATTCAGAGATTTCTTCTTCATCCAGAATCACTCCAGATTTCAGAGACGGGTTCAGGTCAGAGAACACCTGACAAGAGATCAGAGACCATTCCTTCAGAATCACTTTCAGATTCAGTTCAGGGTTCAGGTTTCTTCATCTCACTCCAGAACACAGCTCACTCACTCATCTTCTACAGGGTTCAGGTCAGAGAACACCTGACAGAGAGAGAGACCCCTTCATCCAGAATCACTCCAGATCCTTCAGATTCACAGCTTTCAGATCTTCAGGCCTTCACTTCAGTTCACTCACTCATCTTCTACAGGGTTCAGGTCAGATGACAGAGATCAGAGACACCTGACAAGAGATCAGAGAGATCATTCAGAGATCCTTCAGATTCACAGCAGGGTTTTTGAATCACTCTACACAGGGGTTCAGGTCAGAGAACACCTGACACGAGATCAGAGACTTCGAGATCCCTTCAGAGACCAGCATTTGGGAGTGGGTTCAGGTCAGAGAACACCTGATCAGAGACCATTCCTTCATCCAGAGATCCTTCAGATCACAGCTTGTTCACCTCACTCATCTTCTACAGGGTTCAGGTCAGAGGACTGGAATAGCAGAAGCTTGGTTTTGTGCTCAGTAACCCATTTTTGTATTGTTTTTGAGGTTTATTGTTGTATTGTATTGAGATTATTTATTATTGTACGATTGGAAGATCCAAACATGGCCCATTATAAGATTTCTAACAGAGTCAGTAACTTATTGATTTTTTTATCTGTTGGTATTTGATAAAATCCATGATGCCATGTGTCTAAACAAGATGTCCAGGACCTCCAGCAGAAATATAGACCCACAACATCAAAAATACAGCAGTATATTTCATTGTACACGTGGGGTACTTTTTAATCCCGGTGTTCACCAAACCCATCTTGAGTGTTTGCGGCTAAAAAGCTCATTTTTTTTGTTTCATCTGACCATAGAAGCCAGTCCCATTTGAAGTTCCAGTCGTGTCTGATAACTGAATATGCTGGAGTTTGTTTTTGATGAGCTAGGATCATTTTTCTTGAAACCCTCCCAAACAACATGTGGTGATGTAGGTGCTGTTTGACAATTTTTTTTAAGGTTTTCTGACCCCGAGACTCAACTATTTTCTGCAATTGTCCAGCTGTGGTCCTTGGAGAGTCTTTAGCCACTCAAACTCTCCTTCTCGTCGTGCATTAGGATGATATAGACACACGTCCTCTTCCTTTCACTGCTCTAGCTCTTTTCTTAAAGCCACTTCACTAATTTGTGAAGCTCAATTATCTTTTGCTGCACATCAGAAATATATTCTTTGGTTTTTCTCACTGTGATGGATGATTAAGGGAATTTGGGCTTTGTTTTCCCTCCTATTTATATTTCTGTGAAACAGGAAGCCATGGCTGGATAATTTCATGTTCATAATCACCCTGGAGTGCTCAAAATTGTGAATATTAATGGGAATATACTTCAGAGATATTTTACTCACAAGAATTTATAGGGGTGCCAATAATTGTGTCCAGTGTATTTGAGAAGAACATTTTTCATAATGATATTTTCCCCCATTTTCAATTGTTTTAGTTCAATGAAAGGTTAGATTTTTGTGATTTTTCTTTTTATTAAAGATCAAAAGGATTAATAATGCAGATCAATTTTCACAGCCTTCTTTGATCATATTACCAAGGGTGCCAACAATTCTGACCGCGACTGTAGCACATTTCATACACAATGGTAATTCAAAGTGCTTTACATAAAAGGAAGTAAAATAATCATAAAAAAAATTATAATCACAACAATAAAACCAGAAATTTAAAAACTTTTAAAATTATTTAAAAAAGTATTTAAAAAGGATTTTTATTAATATTTTAACTTTTTTTGTGAGGATTATTTGCAAAGGCAATATATTTGATTGATAGTTTTTCATCAGTTATTTGTATATTTGATTTGATTTTAGCTTTCAATTAATGATTTGCTTAATATGTTTATTTTGACTGACCTACATAGCAACTTGTTTTTAGTAAATCGACTCTTAAAGAAATGTTCAATACCAATGTCTTATTAATACTAATTAATCTGAATCGACATCATATATGCTGTCATTTACTACAATTAATAATTTCAGCTCATCCCTCAGTTTGATTGAGAAAAATTGGCTATTTATTTTGCCTGTTCAAATTGATCTTAAACATCATTCATCTTTGTATCGTAAAGTTGGTTTAACAAACATGCTGAGTTTTGAATGTTTTGACTCAAACTGTTTCTTGCCTTGGACTGCCGCAGTAAGGGCATTAACGTTAACATAATGAGTGAGAAGTTTATATCTGTGGAACATTCATTTTAAAGGTCTTCTGTAAACTGGGCTAATTATGTAAGACATAAAACATGTTTAAGACGAGATTTTCAAAGCACTGAATTATTATATACATAATGAAGTTTCCCTGAGAGTCAGAAGTCATTTCTGAATGCCCTAAGCTCCAAAAAGGAATATTGTTTTGTTTTTGCTTTTGTGATGTAATTTGCCCAGAGCTGCTGCAGATTGCAGGGATCAGTCCTCATGGAAACGCTCTGGGCGCCTCCATGCAGCAGCAGCTGAACCAGCAGGCACCTCCAGAGAAGAGAGGAGGAGAATTGCTGGACTCCACACACGCTGACATCAAGCTAGAGAAGAGCAACGTAGTGCTGCTGGGCCCCACCGGCTCAGGTGAGACGGAAACTCCCTTTCAGTGCGGTGTACAGTTGTTCAAAAGCTTGGGTCAGTTAGATAAAAAAAAAAACACAATTATAAAAAAAAAAAAACTTGCTTGTCACCCCTAGAGTGTTTTCTTTTAATTATTATTATTATTATTTTTTTTTTTATGCAAACCCTGGCTTGTATATAGTTATTGTAAGCTATGTATGTTGGCTTTGTTCTACAATAAATAAAGTAAAAAAAAAAAATTGTATTAAATTTATGAAAATTGGCAGTAAAGACATGTGGAAGGTCGCAAAATATTTCTATTTCAAATAAATGTTGTTCTTTTGAACTTTCTATTCATTAAAGAATGCTGAAAAAAATGTATCACCGTTTCCTCAAATATATAACAGCAGAACTGTTTTTAACATTGCTAATAAGAATTGTTTCTTGAGCAGCAAATTTGAATGGTAATGTATTGAATAAAAGCAGCCTTAAAATGATGTTTTGGGTAAAGTGTGCTAATATGAACAACTAGAAACCTAACTAATCTGTACTACAGGGAAAACACTTCTGGCCCAAACGCTGGCCAAATGCCTGGATGTTCCCTTTGCAATCTGTGACTGCACCACCCTGACTCAGGCAGGGTACGTGGGAGAGGACATCGAGTCAGTCATCGCAAAGCTACTCCAGGATGCCAACTATGTGATCGAGAAAGCTCAACAAGGTAACAGTTGTGGGAAACTTCTGTGATATTTAACCACAGACCATGTAGTCCAGGAGTTTGTTCAATTTAACTTTGATTTGGATGTTGAAATTGTTTCAGGGATCGTGTTTTTGGACGAAGTCGACAAGATCGGTAGCGTTCCTGGGATCCATCAGCTAAGGGATGTGGGAGGAGAGGGAGTGCAGCAGGTTGGTCATTACAAATGAACCAGATTCCATGTCCTAGGGCACACACTTCAGATATGTCACTGATATTCAGCTGAACTTTACCCTAAATTACAAGAATGCTCACATGGCTGTTAAAGATTAACAGAAACAGGCTGTTATCCTTGAAATAATTCTCCTCACTTCTGTATTTCTGTGCTACTTTAATCACTAACAAGATCTTGCGATTGACTAATTTCTGCAAAATGCTACAAAAACTTGTTTCCCCCACAGGATACAAAAACAAATATATATATATATATATATATTGTCACACAATTCAGATTTATTTCCCTCAGAATTCTGAGTTCACGTCTTGCAATTCATTTTTTTTGTTTCTGCCACAAAATAAAATGGTAATTGCGAATTATATCTCACATATACTATATATATATAAACTTTTATTTATTTATTAATACTATTATAATTTTTTTTTCATATTCACTACCAAAAGTGACAAAAATTGTGACAAAAAGTTACAATTCCATTTTTAGGTTTTTGTATCCTGTGGCTGAAACAAACCTCAATAAAATGCAGCTTCTAAAAAATTATTTGTCAAAATAATTATTTGTGACTTCAGAAAACAGATTTGAGTCATGCCTAAAAATATGATGTCTTTACTGCAAGATTTTGTGGTGATGACTGACATGTTTGATTGCTTTTCATAGGGTTTACTGAAGCTACTGGAAGGCACTATTATTAATGTTCCTGAGAAGAACACGAGGAAACTGAGAGGTGAAACTGTCCAGGTTGACACCACCAACATCCTGTTCGTAGCATCTGGAGCGTTTAATGGCCTCGATCGCATCATCAGCAGGAGAAAGAATGAGAAGGTGAGTAATAACAGGATGTTGACACATAACAACAAGGTTTTATTCACACAATGATCTTCTCGGTTAATTCATTTTGGTGAAAAAACTGTCTAGGAAGAGTCAGGTATTTGGTAAATTGAAAATGGCGGGAGAAATTTAATGACAAAAAATTATATTTATGTAATCTTAACTGTTGCCTGCATATTCCACATGTAGTACCTTGGGTTTGGAACACCGTCTAACATGGGGAAAGGTCGACGTGCGGCAGCAGCGGCTGACCTGGCTAACACCACGGGTGGAGAGGTGGACGCAGTGGCCGAGATCGAGGTGAAGGACCGGCTTCTGAAACACGTGGAGGCCAGAGACCTCATTGAGTTCGGCATGATTCCGGAGTTTGTGGGCCGTCTTCCTGTTGTGGTTCCACTGCACAGTCTGGATGAGGAGACACTGGTGCGGATCCTCACAGAGCCACGCAATGCTGTTCTGCCTCAGTATCAGGCTCTCTTCAGCATGGACAAGGTTGGTGCATAATATGTAAACCACAAAGAGTCCTGTGCCAGTCTATGTAGTCATAAGTATTTCCTGGGTGCAGGGCTATTATTAACTAAAATAAAAACTACACTAAACCCATAAAGAAAAACATTTTCGGTACTGGAAATAAAATAGGTTAAAAAGTGAAACTTATTTCAGCTAGTTGCCAAGGCATCATTTCTCATTTACTGTTAGTGTAAGTACTACTAAAATAACTAAAGCTGAAATAAAATTATTAAATAACTATATAGATGCATTAAAAAACTAAAGCTAAAATGACCAAAACAAAGTTTTAAACAACTTTAAAATGTAAAATAAAATAAAAGCTAATAACTATAATAGTATATCAGTGACACTTAAACAACACTGCCTGGGTGTATAGATTAAATTCACATATTTAATATGCTAATTAAAATTAAAACCCTAAAATAACATATAACATGTCAAATAAATAAAATATACTTTTTGCCATTTTGAATGTCTTTTTTATCATTGTTGTTCATTTTTAAAGTTTAAATTAATATTATATTTATAAAAAATGTTATTCGATTACTAAGCACGTGGTTTATAGTGCTTTTAATTCAGTAAATATATATAATGCAATGTGGCATAAATTCTAGTGTTTCTGAATGTCTTTGTATTAGTGTGATCTCAACATGACACCTGATGCCCTGAGATCGATTGCCAGACTGGCTCTGGAGCGGAAAACCGGAGCACGTGGGCTTAGATCCATAATGGTAAGAGAATGCTGTTTTGTGATGTTTTCTCTTCCTCAAAGGCATGCTGGTGTAATGACGTGTGCTCTTGTGAGGTCATAAGCTGACACTATTTCTCAACAGGAAAATCTGCTGCTAGATCCAATGTTTGAGGTGCCACATTCAGATATTGTGGCCGTGGAAGTGAACAAGGGAGTGGTTGAAGGAAAAGCACAACCTCAGTACATAAGGTGAGAGATCACATGACATTGTTTGTTATTTTGTCATCTTGTGTGTTTGCAATAAAGTTTAAAGTCTCTTTTGACACAAACTATGGACTCTTTTTATGCCTTAAAATGTATTATTGTTATGAACAAATGTGCTGAGAGGGGTACATTTAAGGGAAATAAGTTCAAATATAAGTAGGTCTGTCATGCATTTGAAGAATTTATTCTTCAAGAGTTTCATGAATCTATTTCATCATCTTACCTTCATCTTTTTATTTGTTTATATATTTATTTGAACTGTAATGCACATTGCAATGAAACCATTTTTATCAAAATAATTCAATAAAATTACATGCACACATATACACACTTGTAATTCAATAAATATTCTTCGAATCAAGAGAAAAATATTTATCTGCTCTGTATCATTTTTTTAATGCAAACAAATAATAGTTTCCTCATTCTGGGTTCAATAAAAGATTATTAAACTGTTGTTATTACGTACATACTGAGAACCTAGGTGTTCTCTAAGTAAACCAGCACACATTGCTGTCCCTGTGAATGTACCGCCTCTCATTCGATTAACGCTGTTCTGTCGATTTGTGCTACCCTGTCAGGTCTTGCTACCTCCCATTAAAACAGTGGGGAGTACAATTCGACAACGAAAAATCCTACCTGTTAAATTGTTTTATTAATGTGTACACCTACCACAACCCTAAACCTGTAATGCAGATACATTAAATATTGTTGTTCAGCGTGAGAAAAAGGATGCAATATTGATGCATGCAGTAAGCCGAGGTAGGAAAATCTGACGGGTAGGATAAAATGTCAGGACACCGGCACTTCGTGGTCATTTGAATTAGTCTCATTGACTGTATTGCTGTTCTTTCCTCTCAGAGCTGCAGCTAAAGACTCCTCTGAGGAGGAGTACGACTCTGGAATCGAAGAGGAAAACTGGACAAGACGGGCTGATGCCGCCAAGAACTGAAAAACTACAAACCCGGTTTATAGTCAAGACTTTTCTTTAGCAGATTGTTTGCCTCCTTGGTTCTCCTAAGGGTCCATTTCTCACTCTATGCTTGTGCTGACTTGTTACTCACTTTGTAAAATCGTATTCCTTCCCAAATCTTTCCCAAAATATCCCAAATCTTCTCTCACTTAGAGAAATGAGTTTAAAGTCAACCAAATTCTCCCCTGACACTTTCCTCGGAAAGAGATTAACAGTATGTGAATTGTAAAGAGAATATTATTTTATTTTTATTAACTTGCTCTTGTAAGTGATTTTTATGAACCGTTTGATTAGACACCAAACAAAGTGAAGAGGGCTTGTACCAATGTATGTTTGACTTCAGATTTCCTATGACTCTCTTTGCCCTGCTTGGAATAAAAGTACGCTTTTGTGTCACACTGATCATGTAGTGGTTATATTGATATAAATAGAGTTCCTTATAAAGCTGTATCGGATCACTTTCATAAAATACCCCAATATGCCCATGATAAATCAGTTTATGTAGCTGAACCACGTGTATAATAATTAGAATATGCATTTTATTAAGGTCCGTTTAACTTAATTCGGTCTCTGAAAGAGCTGGCTTGTTTTTTGTTTTTCTTCAATCAATGCTATGGGATTTTACGTCAGCTTTGCTAGTACACTCAAGCTGCTATTTGCATTATGATAAGGGTCAAGAAAATCAGCAAATGGCTGGAATTGTATCAATATGCTGTCATGATTTCTGTTGTTATTCACAAAGTGGCCCAGTGGTGGAAGATGTATTTGTATTGGCCAGATTAAAACAAATTCTACACAAATAACTTTGGTCTCTTTGAGAAAGTTGTGCATCAGTAAGTGATCTCTGCTGAATTCCCGGTGTAATGCATTTTCAGTCGCCTCACAGAAATACGTTTTTTATTTGATTTCATTGTTACAGAATATACTCTGATTAAGTGCAAAGAGGGAAGGGGTTACTTTTTTGTATAGAGAGAGTAGAAACCATGTATGTTTTTGATCCTCACACAAGTCAAAGCATACATGTGACCCTGGAGCACAAAACCAGTCTTAAGTCGCTGGGGTATATTTATAGCAATAGCCAAAAACACATTGTATGGGTCAAAATTATCCATTTTTCTTTTATGCCAAAAATCATTAGGACATTAACATTAAGTAAAGATCATGTTCCATGAAGATATTTTGGAAATTTTCTACTGTAAATATATCAAAACTTCATTTTTGATTAGTAATATGCATTGCTAGGACTTCATTTGGACAATTTTAAAGGAGATTTTCTCAATATTGTGATTTTTTTTTTGCACCCTCAGATTTTTAAATACTTTTATTTCAGCCAAATGTTGTTCTATCCTAACAAACCATACATCAATGGAAAGCCTATTTATTCAGCTTTCATATGATGTATACATCTCAATTTCGAAAAATTGACACTTAAGACTGGTTTTGTGGTCCAGGGTCACATTATGTACAAAACAAATATATGTAGGAATAAACTGTAAATATTCTCTCTGAGTAATGCAGGTCTTCTGTTGTATTTTAAGGAACGCTGCAATGATAATTAGAGAGATTCGGCTGTTTCAAACCTGTATGACTTTCCTCCATTGAACACAAAACCAGGTGACGGCTTCAGTCATCATTCACGTCGACAGCATGTAGAGAAGTAATGAAAGTGAATGATGATGGATGCTTTCATTCTGTCTAACGTCTCTTTTGTGCTCCATGGAAGAAAGTTATAACATGAAGGTGAGTAAACGATGCCAAAGTTATAATTTAAAGTTAAACTGTTTTAAATACCTAATGTTTCCTTAATTTCCTTATTTATTGAACAGAAAAATAGAGGCATGAAATTGGCAAAATAATGCATAAATATCTATAATAATGAACATTGAAGACACTAACAAATGTTTCATTGCAATAAATAAAAACAAGTGTGTGTGGAATAGAGAAGAACAGAAGATTTTATATTTTATATTTTATTAATATATTTATAAATATATAAAGAGTAATATTGTGAAAAAATATTACAATTTAAAATAACTTGTCCTCTATCCGAATATATTTTAAAAATGTAATTTATTCCCGTGACGGCAAAACAAAATTTTCAGCATCATGACTCCAGTTTTCAGTGTCACGTGCCACTTTTTTATTATTAATATCAATGCACTGTTTATAATATTTTTGTGGAAACCGTACATTTATTTCATGATTCTTTGATAAATAAAGCATTTTTGTAATAAAATATTTTAAATATAAAAATCTTTACTTTCGCTTTTAATCAATTTAACGCACAATTTCTTATTAAAAGTATATATATTCCATATAGAACTGAATCTATATTTTGGACAGTTAGTTGTGTCCCTCTTTAGTAGGAACACCTGACTCTTAATTTGAAGGGGATTTTATTTTGAAGACGTTCCGGAAGTCCTTCCATCATAACTTCCGTTTAAAGGCTGTTGTCTGAACTTACCTCACAACAGCGCGCTTCGGAGCCGGATTGCAGTTGATTTGAGCGTGAAATAATGGATAACCCTCAGCAGTTCAGTTATATGGGCGCTCCGCCGCCTCCCGCGGGGTTAGATGGCGCGGTTTACGCAGGAGGAGGACCGCCGCCGATGCCGCCTCCACCTCCTGCAGCGGGACACGCCTGGAGCGGGTATCAACATCCACCACCGGCGCTACAGCAACACTGGCCCCCGTTTCCACCCTTCGACCCGGGCAGACCTCCTCCAGGGAGCTTTGAACCTCCTCAGCACAGCGAGAACCCGGCTTGGCTCCAGAACCAGTGGAGTCCCCTGAGCATCATTTCAGAGGACAATTCCCTCCAAACCAACAACAGTTTCCAAATCCTGCACCTTCACCATATCAGTCCAACGCCAGACCGGATAATCCAGCTCAGGTTTACACCTCCAACCGGCAAAATTACCCATTTAACAACCAGTCTCTGAAAAGACCCTGGCTGGATGACCAGCAGAAAATAACCGCTTCTGATGAAGACTCCGCGCAGAGACTGAGAGACGAGCAGTGGCTTCGGAGCTTCTTGCTTAAAAGAAGAAATCAATCCATTGAACCAAAGCAACCCGAGTCCAAACCCTCCATCTCTCAGTTCAGAGAGAAGCTGTATGGGACTGTTACAATGCTGTCGGAGTTAAATCTCGTGTGTCAGATGCTGAAGGATAATTTGGAGGATGAAGGTGTTTGGACTGAGAGCCTCTCAAAAGCAGCAGAGCTGAAGAGCAGCATCCAGGAGCGCCTGGCGCATCTGAAGGACCCGGATTGTGTCAGCAGCGTCACGAGGAAAGTACTGCTGATTAACAAGAAGAGAGCAAGGATGAGGAGAAGAAAGACGGAGCAAAGGGAGGAGAAGCAGGAACAGGAGGCCAGGCGCGCTGAACGACAGGCGGAGGTGGATAAATGGCAGATGAAACGCATTCAAGAAGTGGAGGAGAAGAACAGAGTGAGAGAAACTCCGCTTATATCAGTATCTTCCACACACTCGTGTGTGTTCATTCATGTTATCATTACACTTTAATGTCCTAATCATATTTCTTATAATATCCCATAACATAGTATATTTATCTATATTAATAATTAATATATTAAGTATTAATATATACATATTATATATATACTTATTATAATATATATATTTTATATATATTTATATATAATATATTATTTGATACACTAAATTATCATATATATTACACACACATATATATATTAAAATTAGTATGCCATGTAGATAATATAGTATAATTAATCAATACAAATAATACAGTATAATGTTAATTAATATTGTTGCTGTATTATTTAAATATCTCCATCATATTTCATGTTCCACATACTAATATCATGCAGCTTATAACTAATTAATATTATACTATTATTTAGATTTTGTAGTTATTCTATATATACATTTATTATACTATATTAATAACGTACCATATTATTTAAATGTTGTATAATAATATTTTGTCATTTTAATTGTTATTGTTAAATAGTATTGTACTGTATTATTTCGATATCCACATCATATATTTAATTTGTCCTATAACAATGTATATACCTATCATTATTTATTTTATACTATTATTGTTTAGACCATTATTATATATATATATATATATATATACATACACACATACATTGCATTTTATTATTATACTTCATTATTAATAAAATATTTATTAATATTAATATCATATTTTTTGAATTGTAATTAATATAGTACTATATAATTTAGATATTGTATAAAATATTTTTTTAATAATTTATTTCAATTAGTTATTTTAATAAAATGTTTCAGTTAAGAGAAAATTAAATATATTATGAATATTAAATAATTTCTGAAAAGTGAAGGTGACGTGACATACGGCTAAGTATGGTGACCCCTACTCGGAATTCGTGCTCTGCATTTAACCCATCTAAAGCGCACACACACACACACACACACACACACACACACACACACACACACACACACACACACACTGTGAACACACACCCGGAGCAGTGGACAGCCATGTACGCTGCGGCGCCCGGGGAGCAGTTGGGGGTTCGGTGCCTTGCTCAAGGGCACCTCAGTCGTGGTATTGAGGGTGGAGAGAGCGCTGTACATTCACCCCCCCCACCGACAATCCCTGCCGGACTGAGACTCGAACCCACGATATTACGAGTCCGACTCTCTAACCATTAGGCCACGACTTCCCACTTCCCCATCTCACTGCTTTGCTTTGAACAGATGTTGCGGGTTTTGTCTAAAATGGGCAGTTTATTAAGAATATTCTGATGTTTCTGTAGTCTTTACTTTTAAAATCAGACATTTTTGGGTAATATTGGTTTCTAATCAGATTATAGTTTTATTAAAATGTTACAAACAAAAGTCTCTTAATGAACTTTTCCTGTAAAAGAACCGACTCAAAGGAACAGTTTTCTTTCACAAATTGGACATCGCTGCTATGTTAACCATGCAGAACCGTCTATTACTAATTATGGTATATATTTCAGGGTATATATATCTATATTTAGAGAGAGAGAGTATATATTATAGTTTGAGAGTGCATACTGTCAAATGCAGTTGAGAGCATGCTCAGCAGTGTCTGAGAAAGAAACAAGCCGATGCCAAGAGGATGCTGGACATCCTGAAATCTCTGGAAAAACTCAGAAAACTCCGGAAAGAGGCTGCGGCCAGGAAGGGTAAAACATACAAATATGATTAGGTTGTGATTTAATGTAAAAAATGTCCCAAAGAAATTGATCTCGACTATTTTTGTATAACATTATTCTTCACACCTTTTGTAGAAATCAGTCTATGAATTATTTTTTTGTAGTTTTTCTATATATTAAACTGGGATAAAAAAAAATAATTCAAGCTTAATTACTTCACCTATAATTAGCGATCGACCGATATTGATTTTTTTATAACCGATACAGATTATTTGTACGTTTATGTACCCGATATGCATAACAAATATTTATTTACTGTTATAAAGTAAATAAATAACAGAGTGAAGTCCATTCTTCGCTTTGGTTTTTCCTTCTTTCAGTCATCTTAACAACAACAAACAACTGTTGAAAATTAACATTTTCATGTAAAATTTAATCTTAAAATTACAATAATAAAAACATTTTATTTATAAAAAGCATCATCAGCAACACTGATATTAATAATAAGCAAAAGAATTGTCTAATGTTTTCAAATGGAGAAAATAAAGGGCAGAAGTCATATCAACTTCATTTTAAACTACAGTTTTAGGTTTAAACGCTGTTTAATAGACTAAAGAGTGAATAATAATTCACTGAATAATATTCTGAATAATATTCTCTGGAATATTGAATAAGCAACAAAACATCGTATTTTATTGCATTTCTTAACTGGCACGTTTTATCAGAATTATTAAATGTTTTTGTCAGTATAAATTATGAAAACTGCTGACAGCGCGGTTTATCTATTTACACAGCATTTACACAGAACTATACTCAAACTGCGATCGCTTGTGGAGAAAATAAATAATTAATTTCGATAGAGATGGTTATTGGCGCAAATAATGGTTCATAGTAAATGTTAATATAATTTAGCGCGTTTCAAACAAGTGAATCATGCTGGAGCTTCTCCTGAGTGAACGGTGCCACTGCTCCAAGTGTGTAGTGCTCCAAGTGTGTGTGTGTGTGTGTCCACTGCTCCAAGTGTGTGTCCAAGTGCTCCAAGTGTGTGTGTGTGTGTGTGTCCACTGCTCCAAGTGTGTGTGTGTGTGTGTCCACTGCTCCAAGTGTGTGTGTGTGTGTCCACTGCTCCAAACTGCTCCAAACTGCTCCATGCCACTGCTCCAAGTGTGTGTGTGTGTGTCCACTGCTCCAAGTGTGTGTGTGTGTGTGTGTGTGTCCACTGCTCCAAGTGTGTGTGTGTGTGTGTGTGTGTGTCACTGCTCCAAGTGTGTGTGTGTGTGTGTGTGGATGCTCCAATGTGTGTGTGTGTGTCCAAAACTGCTTAAATATCGGATAAATATCGGTAAACCGATATATCAGTCGATCTCTACCTATAATGTTCCATTTCCTTTTGTTTTTCCAATTTTACCAGGCATGTTTCCAGGAAAAGAGAGTGATGAGAGATTTGAGGGTCACTTGGAGCGGCTGAGGAGTCTGATCTGTAAACGCACGGCTGTGTACGCGACGGAGGAGAAAGCTCTGAGAGTCATGCTGGAGGGAGAGCAGGAGGAGGAGCGCAAACGAGACCGCGAGAAACGACAGAAGAAAGAAAGAGAGATGCTGATGCAGAAGAAGAGAGAGGTGGATGCAATGCTATTTGGAGGTAATTTTACATATACATGTCTGTCTGTCTATGTGTGTGTGTGTGTATATATGTGTGTGTATCAACATATCACTTCTATATGTTTATAGAAAATCATTTTGATGTTGAATGTTGAAATTGTTTAGATTTTAAAATTGTGTGTGTGAGTGTGTGTGTGTGTGTGTGTGTGTGTGTGTGTGTGTGTGTTGTGTGTGTGTGTGTGTGTGTGTGTGTGTGTGTGTGTGTAATATCAGAATGAGCTTTATTGCCAGGTAGGTTTACACATACAAGGAATTTGTTTTCGTGACAGAAGCTACCGCAGTGCAACAGAATGACAGTGACAGAACAAAAATACAAATAATTAAATAAGGAATAATATACAAATTGACAATTATATGTACAGGTATATAATGGACAGTTTTGTGTGTACAGGTATATTATGTGCAATTAAAGTGTAGACTAAGTATGTGTGTTAGATAATAAGTGTATAAATAGTGTGTTCCACATTATACTATATATATTATACTATATATCAAATGGAAAACTATTTTAAATTAGTTACTTTAAATTTAACTTAATTTGTTTTCTCTCTCTTTTCCTATATTCACACTATAAATGTAAATATGCATGAAACAATATAGGTCCAAAGCAAGTTTCCTGATCATTCATTAGGCTTGTTTTCCTAAAGACACCACTAGTTGGCAGTATAGTCATTTTTCTATTTCAGTATGTGCTTCACTGTATGTGGTATATATATATTGTGGCACATCTTGAAATAGTACAGAATAAACCTACTGTTGATCTTTTTGTGCAGTGGTATTTATATGGCACTTGTTCCTCTGTTTCATTGTTAGCAATTGTTTAACCGCACACATGTAAACTGTATTCCTATGTTGTCCTTTAGCTGGATTGCCTCCTGATCACCCTCTTCAGCCGTTCCTGGATTACTACACACAGGCAGAGCGCTCTCTTCCTGCGCTGATTCAAATAAGGTCTATATTCAGATCAGAAATGAGCTCTAAAAATAACTCTCTGAGTAAATGTGACATAACTCAAAGAATGTGTTCATATGGCGTTTCCCCTGACAGGATGGAGTGGGATCAGTTCCTGGTTTCTTCCGAACACCCCGACGGTACCTCGGTTCCTCAGGGCTGGGTTCTGCCCGACCAACCAGCTGACGACGTCTGGGCCACGGCCCTGGAGAAATGACGCTTGTGACCTGACGAACTGTTCATTCATCTGGGGAGGACATGTTTGGCTGGGACAATGTGTGACCAGATTCAATTATACAAGTTTGGGTGATTCTCACAGAAACATTTGACCCCAAAACCAAATAAATTATTATTTTTATCATTTTTTTAGGGCAATTTTTATTTTTTGTAATTGTGACATTATTCTTATGATTAAGTAAGTGCATCTTACAAAAATTCTTATTACCATAATTTGCTTGGAATTCTTTTTTGTTATTGTCATTTTTCCCAGTGTTTATTGTTATTAGATTCTTATTGTTGCAATACTGAAAATAACGCTACTGAAATTAGTATAATAATACAAAAATTAGAAAAATATTTAGTCATATATGTATTATGTTTTTATTTATATCTTCTCAAAATCAATAAAATCGATAAAACAAATACTACTAAGATGTATAAATGTTAAAATTTGTATATATATATATATATGTATATATGTTATATTAGTGCTGTCAAACGATATATATACACGCATGTGTGTGTGTTTATATATACATAATATAGTGCACACACAAATATTGCAAACAACTTATTTTGGATGCGATTAATTGCAATTAATCATTTGACAGCACTAATATATATATATATATATATATAAACACCTATACATACTGTTGTTGTTTTGCCTTATGGTTATGAGAATAGGGCTCCTTCCTAAATTTCATACAAATAATATCTATGCTGTAAAGAATAGGCTTAGGTTTGGGGTGAAATATGTCGTACAGGTTATTGACAGAGATTCACACATTTCTTTGAAGGAAGCTCAGTCTATTAACAGACCTTCAAAACACATCACATGTTGTTCTGTGAGAATGCTAGAAGACTGATTACATCACATTGTTTTCCTGTGGACTGATTAAGACAATCAGGTTGATTGTGGTGTTTACAAATAATAACACATCTAGATATGTACAGATCCGTTATGTTTGTGTAATATTTGACATGACCGAGTAATTCTTTACTTGTCAAAGGAAATAAATGTGAAGGTTTTCTAAATGTGGATGCTTCAGGTTGACTTCCTGTAGGTGTGAGCGGCTCAGGTAAACAGCCAGTGGATTAGTGGAGCAGAGGAATCAACACACGGCTCTGTGAGGAGTGACGGTAACACTGTCCACATCACATCACACCACTGAGAGCAGACACACGCCGGAGACCCAGGAGGAGAGTAAACATCCAGTGTCAGTGTATTAGTGGAGCAGAGGAATCAACACACGGCTCTGTGAGGAGTGACGGTAACACTGTCCACATCACATCACACCACTGAGAGCAGACACACGCCGGAGACCCAGGAGGAGAGTAAACATGTATTAGTGGAGCCAGTGTCAGTGTATTAGTGGAGCAGAGGAATCAACACACGGCTCTGTGAGGAGTGACGGTAACACTGTCCACATCACATCACACCACTGAGAGCAGACACACGCCGGAGACCCAGGAGGAGAGTAAACATACAGTGTCAGTGTATTAGTGGAGCAGAGGAATCAACACACGGCTCTGTGAGGAGTAACACTGACGACACACGCCGGAGACACAGGAGGAGAGTAACACTGTCAGTGTATTAGTGGAGCAGAGGAATCAACACACGGCTCTGTGAGGAGTGACAACACTCACACACACACCACTGAGAGCAGACACACGCCGGAGACCCAGGCTCTGTGAGGAGAGTAAACATCCAGTAAACATCCAGTCAGTGTATTAGTGGAGCAGAGGAATCAACACACGGCTCTGTGAGGAGTGACGGTAACACTGTCCACATCACATCACACCACTGAGAGCAGACACACGCCGGAGACCCAGGAGGAGAGTAAACATCCAGTGTCAGTGTATTAGTGGAGCAGAGGAATCAACACACGGCTCTGTGAGGAGTGACGGTAACACTGTCCACATCACATCACACCACTGAGAGCAGACACACGCCGGAGACCCAGGAGGAGAGTAAACATCCAGTGTCAGTGTATTAGTGGAGCAGAGGAATCAACACACGGCTCTGTGAGGAGTGACGGTAACACTGTCCACATCACACCACTGAGAGCAGACACACGCCGGAGACCCAGGAGGAGAGTAAACATCCAGTGTCAGTGTATTAGTGGAGCAGAGGAATCAACACACGGCTCTGTGAGGAGTGACGGTAACACTGTCCACATCACATCACACCACTGAGAGCAGACACACGCCGGAGACCCAGGAGGAGAGTAAACATCCAGTGTCAGTGTATTAGTGGAGCAGAGGAATCAACACACGGCTCTGTGAGGAGTGACGGTAACACTGTCCACATCACATCACACCACTGAGAGCAGACACACGCCGGAGACCCAGGAGGAGAGTAAACATCCAGTGTCAGTGTATTAGTGGAGCAGAGGAATCAACGGTAACACTGTCCACATCACATCACACCACTGAGAGCAGACACACGCCGGAGACCCAGGAGGAGAGTAAATATCCTCTTATAGTTTTGAGTAGAGTGGATAATGTACTTTAATTATTTAAATGTACGTATTTAAAAAAAAAAGTCATGATTTTCATTAATGTCATCAGTTTAAATGAAGGCTGTTTGATTTCAGTGTATGTAATGTAAAATTATATATATTTATAAATGTTTTATAGTAATTAAATATAGAAATATGTCTAATATTTATAAAATTTTTAAGCAGCTATTACAGGAAACATCATTTCATTATAAAAGGTTGTACAACAGTTTACAGTAAATACAGTGTGTGATTACAGTATTGCAGTGTTTTTAAAAATCCAAAATTTGAAAAGAATAGATTTCTGATACATTCTAAAATAATAATTAAGTATTTTTTATTAAATTCGTTATTTTTATCCATTTCATTTTCTGTTGTGTCAAATTAAGCAAACTATGTTGGTAACACTTTACAATAAGGTCCTATTAGTTAATTGTAATGATTTATCTAACATCAAAACTTATCAATAATCAATACATTTATTACTGTATTTATTAATGTTAATTAATAAAAAAATACAACTGGTCGTTGTTAGTTCATGTTAACTCAGGTCCATTAAATAATAATAAGATACAAATTCTGATTTTATTAATGTATTAATAAATGCTAAAATGAACATTAATTTATCTTAATAAATGCTTTTTAAAAATGTTTTGGTTGCACTTTATTTTACACTACGTGCACTTATGTGAATTACAGTTTACCTGCCTAAGAAATGACTGTAATATAAGATGGGTTAGGTTTAGAGTTAGTACTTGGGTATTACCTAGTTATTGTAATCAGTATAATAAGTGCATAGTATGTACGTGAGGAAGAGGACTGGAAAATAAAGTTATTTCTTTATTGTTAGTATGTTAACTGATGTAGTTAAACTAATGTTAACAAATTGAACCTTAATGTAAAGTGTTACCAATTTCTGATTAGTTTAGATATACTCGTGTTTATTTCAGTAAGTTTTTGACTAAAAGTTTTCTCTGTAGCATTAAAGTAAATTCTACACTTGTGTTCAGTGAGGCATTGATAGATCACTCACTTGCAGAGGTTTAGGCAGAATACTGTACTCGTTCTTTCTTGCACAAGCAGGAAAACAACTTAAGAGCTTACCGAGCATCTGGCTGTTAAGACTCAGCTCAGATTGAAAGTTAAAACCATCTGGTGAAAAAGGTGCGGAGCAGATCTGAGCATCTGTCCAAAGTGAAGAGCGTCAGCAGGCCGTCTGGTGCACGACACTGACTTTCCATTAACACTGGGCCGGGTTTTCTGAAGATAACTTCTATAACTACTTTAAGACAAACTATAACTAGTCTTGAGAAAAATGCATCATCTCTTGCAGTACGGTTTCTGACAGGTGCACATATGATGAAGCACGTGTCGTGGCACACAGTCAGGTGGTCGAGTCTCAGTAATCTTTAATCCCTAATCCTCTAGTCTCCTTACTATTGTGGAACAGGTAAACAAATACAGAGAGGTTTCAGCCAAACAGGGAACACGTAGGTGTTTTCTGAGAAGCAAGGACTTGGAAAAACACGTGACTAGTTTTTATCTATCTGGTTTTTGTCAAAAGTTTGGACGTTTTTTAATGTTTTTGAAAGAAGTCTCTTATGCTCACCAATGCTGCATTTATTTGATCAGAAATACAGTAAAATCAGTAATATTGCTAAATATTATTACAATTTAAAAAACTTGTTTTCTATTTGAATATATTGTAAAATGTAATTTATTCCTGTGATGCAAAGCTGAATTATCAGCGTCATTACTCCAGTCTTCAGTGTCACATGATCTTCAGAAATCACATTCCAAACATTTGACAGGTGGTGTACTTTTATGACCCATAATGTGAGATCTGGGGCACTGATTAGGTTGGTTTGGTGTCACATGTTTCTTTATTTGCCGTTTCTGTTTTCAGATAAGGGTGAAATGTCCTGTCTGGATGAGGTGCCGTTTAAGATCCCTCTTGGCTTTCTGGAGGAAGCTAAAGAAGAGTTTGAGCTCATCACAGCTCCAGAAATCACTTTGCCCGACTACCTGAAGATCCTGCAGGAAACTGAGGTCTGATGCTCTCTAAAATGCATGTTTTTGACCTGACGTGATCAGTTGGCATCAAAATGCATTTGGACTCTTTAACACACACTTGTCATATCGTGAAACATTGCAGCTATTCTTTTGCTGAGCCATTTTGGGAATTACTTTTAACTAGCTGGTGCCAAGGTGAATTTTAGTGGATGTATGTAATCAGTTCTTCTCAGTTTCACACTGGTGTGTTTCCTTAGGTTAATGTTCCTCTAACATTTGACCACCTAAATACATTTAATCTTCTTTGTGAAGAGTGTCAATGTTGTTTCCATTCTTCTACTTAGAGTTCTTGGGAGAAATAAACAGATACTAAATTAACAATAGCTGATGAGCAGATATGTGTATATAGCCATAAAAATAATTTGGATAGAAGCTCAGATTATTTGTTCTTTGATGAACTGGATGAGAAATGTTCAGGACTTGTGATTGTGGTCTTCAGTATGTTGTCACTTGAGCACAGACTGAGACTTCTTGAGATAATCATTCTCAGGAGGAGCATCATTGAATCTGGAGCATGCATTTTCTGTCCATTTAATCCCATTGCTGTCTTATAAAAGAGATTTTTATAGATTGACTTATTATTTTATGATTCATTGACATTTATATATTTTAAATGTGGCTTAAGCATCCCTTCATATACACGATTGCTTTGTGGTCATTGAAAAATGTATCTTATGCTCACCAAGGCTGCATTTATTTGATAAAAATACATATGATGAAAGATTAATGCAACTTAAAGTAACTATTTTCGATTTTAATATAATTTAAAGTGTGATTTATTCCTTTGCAGAGCTGAATTTTCAGCATCAATACGATCCAGTCTTCAGTGTCACATGATCCTTCAAAAATCATTCAGAAAAATATGCTGATTTGCTGCTCATGAAACATTTATTATCATCATCAATGTTGAAAACATTGATAAAAAACGTAATATTTTTGTGGAAAAGTTTTTTATAAATAAAAAGTTCAGTTTGAAACAGAAATTCTTTGTAACCCTTTACTGTCTGTACTGTAACTTTTGGTCAATTCGGTGCATCGTTTCTGAATGAAAGTATTAATTTCTTTAACAAATGTTACTGAACCCAAACGTTTGAAAGGTAGTGTACTTTATTTATCACATTAATATTTGGCACAGATCGAGAGGCACCACCTCTCAAGGGAACTTTGATTTCTGTACTAATACTAAATTACTGAATGTGTTTCTGAAATCTTAAAGCTCTTTCCCAAGAAAGCATCTGCGACATAAACTGCATTAGGCTCAATGTAATTTTCCATGAGCATCCACTGATTACAGCAGCTGTCGGCCCTAATGTAATTTCGACTGAGTGCAGGCTGTCACTAACAAGGTCATGGGAAAATACAAAGACACTTGTAACATGCATTGGTGTAAGCGTATCCCTGCCACCTCTAACCCATTCCCATTTGAGATTGCTCTATAATTACACTGACATGTGATCTGTCTAGTACACTGTTTGTTTAGCCCAGAGGTGTGCGAACGACATGAGGACCATGTCAAAAATACAGTATAATTATATTTCTGATTACAAAAACTAAACAGTGAGGGTGAAAAGAGTTCTTGGCTCTCAGCAATCAAGGAAAAAATACAATTCCTAAGGGTGTGTGTGTTACTGGTCAAGGTATTTGCAAAGACAACACACTGCTGTCAGGGGTTATTACAATCTAATCGAAATAAGCTAATGTGATCCTTTTATGGCTATGTGTTGAACTTGAGTTTCTGTAAAATCTTAGTCATTTGTCCCACGTCTGTCCAAGAACAACATTGTGTACCTGCCTTAGAGCACTGCATGCTTGGTTTTGCATTTAGGACTTGAATGTTGTTGTGTAATATTTGGCTGGTGTGAATACTTCTCTTTTTCACATCTGTTTTGTGGTGCTCAATGTTTCATAATGCTGAAAAATGGCAGATGTTAGTAATATTCAGAGGGATTCCCATAGCAGGAGCTTAGCATTCATTTAGATGAAGTTTAAGTTACTAGTGCAACTCGTGAAGCAAATCTTGTCAGTGCAGTATTAATGCAATTATTAGGAATTATACCTAATCATGTATTTAATTGTTTTGTTGATGTTAGTGGTCTTGGACTTATATACTGACACTTAGTGGCTTGGATGCACAATCACACAAAAGCAGAAGTATTCAGGAACCAGTGCTGTTGATGAAATGCAAGGCTATCTTTGATTAATTTATTCCACAAGTGAAGGAGCTTTGACTAAACTCTAGAAGTGTTGTCATTAATTTAGCTTTTATAGTGTTTCCAAAGCCTGTGCAGACAACTAATGTCTGTAATACTACTCAACTATTTTAATCTGCCGTTTTTAAAACATTAGGCATCATGCACCTGCTTACTTTAGAAATGGTAACTGAGAAAAAAAGGGCATCATATGCACTAAATGATTCAGTATCACACACCAGCAGACTTTCAAGTCATTCCAAACATAACAAACTCACACAGAAATGTACATCATCTTGCTTGGAGATGCATGACAATTAAAAAATATATGTTTATCTAAAATAGGCTCAAAATGTCAAACATGTCTGAAATCCTCCGACTGCATGGATTCATAGTCTGGAGCTAAAAAAACTGGAAAATGTGCACATCATACAATATGTGATTTTCTGCTAAATCTGTCAGTTCCAACTGACCAGTATCTGTAGACTGGTTCTGATTTTTGGTAACTAGCTTCAACTCATCTAGTCTATAAATCGAGGGCAAAATCTGGGCAAAAGTCATGTTCTGTATTCCAGCCTTAAGAGACTGTTTTTCTTTTAAAATTGTGTTTATAATTTCTAGGATAATACCATCATAGGCATTTTTTCTGGTCTGTAGGAAAAAAGAGATATCTGTTATGTAAGTAATAGGGTTGCAAGTTAAAAATAGATAGTGTTTTTGTAGTCACAATATGACTGACATGTTCCCAGTTGGCTTTATTTTGATGTTGGCTTGGCATGTAAACTGCAAGTTACGAAAAACATTGGTTTAGATGTCATCAGATGATATTTGACATTGATGTTAGCGTGTGAAACTCCAATCTAAAGATGTCTCGCTTGTGTTTTGATGTTTCAGTATGTCTTCAGTCTGGAGAACTGGGTTCTCACGGGTCTCCAGGGCGGCTATCCAACCCTCAATCCCCGCTCTTCCTACGAGCAGATGGCGACCTGTCCTCCATACTGGATAATGTTCAGCAGCCCTCAGGAGAGCAGGTTAGCCAGCCGCTGGAGCAGTGACTTCTGGGAACCCAACCCTCGCCCCCGCAGCCGCAGCTTAAATGCGGACCATTACCGCACGATGAACGCTCGGGTCAAATTCACCATCTCTGACTCGGAAGATGAAGAGTTTACAGAAGAAGATCTTGCTGACGGTGAAGCACAGTCCAAGCGAGGTGGTTTGGGTTTGCCAAGACAGGGGTCAGGGTTGAAAGACTTGCACACTTGTGGATCATCAAACTTCCTCAAGCTGCCTTCACCTTGCTGCCCCGCCGCACAGCGCCAGGGGACATCGTCTTCCCACTGCAGGCGTAACTCACCCAAAATAAACTTCCAGAGGAGTCAGAGCTCTGCTGGTTGTACTAATGCATCTCCCACAATCTCCCACAACAACGTTGCAGTCTGAATGCATTAACAATCCCACCCCAAAGGTAAGACAGTATCTTCAACTCCTGCAGTCTACCTCAGAGTCCACACTTTGATAATGAAATAAAGTGCATTGGAGAGCGCTAGAGTGATAGCGTATTTTTGTAGGCCAACCTGGAAGTTTGTATCACCCTGGTTCTCTTGATAAAAACCCGAAAGGATTTTCCATAGTTTTTTGGATTGTTGCAGAAAATAAGGTACGAGACCAACAAAAGTGTATGATTACACACATTACACACTTTATGAAGTGTTTATGAAGGCTAAATACAGTTGGCAGAATTTAAAAGTGTTGGCTGTAAACAAACTACACTACAGTCACAAGACTTCAACATCGCCATCACTAAGCTCTTCAATCTTTAAAATAACATTTCCCTGAAAGTTTGAGTTAGAATAGTTTGCAAGAGTGTGAATATAAACACACCGAGGCTGTAAAAGTGGACTAGTGAGTAGATGAGTTTTCTTGTCCTGCGTTTAATGTCCCTGTCAACCTCTATAGAGCCCTTTGTAACCACCTTTTTCAAGACGAATGAAAGCTTTAAAGAAAAAATACGAGACAGAATTCTACAAGTTAGAATTTGAGCACATCCGGTTCTATTGTCCCAAAATAAAAAGTTTTTTTCAATAGTTTTTTTTTTGGTTAAATGCTTGAAATAGAAGTCAGTGGTGAACACAGCCTCAAGATATTTTCACATTTTCAACAAAATACACGGTAACACTTTATTTCGGTAGTCCACCTCTATTTCAAGAATTTAACCAATAAACTATTAAAAAAAACATTTATTTTGGGATAATAGAACCGGATGTGCTAAAATTCTAACTCGTTCATGGGCTTTGGCCTACAAAAACAGGCTTTTTGAAACCTAAAGTTACAATTGGGACACCCTGTCCCAATTTAAATCCACTTAACAGATGTGCATAAGTTGCACTTACTGCATTTCGCTCAACATAATTTTGCCATGTAAATGTGACCTTGAACTAAAGGCGATCCAGAGCCTCCAAAAACATGTAAAAAAACAAAAACGGATTTCAATTTTGACACATGGTTCATTTAGATGCCAAAAGGTGTGGTTTAAATGTATTATTATATTATTATTAAGCTCAGATGAGCTTTATTTGTCACATACACAATTATACAGAGTATAACCAGCAGTGAAATGTGTTCTCTGCATTTAACCCATCCAAGTGCACACACACCTGGAGCAGTGGGCAGCCGACACTGCGGCGCCCGGGGAGCAGTTGGGGGTTCGGTGCCTTGCTCAAGGGTCTCACCTCAGTCGTGGACAATTCCTGCCGGAGCCGAGATTTGAACCCACAACCTCGGGTTACAAGTCCAACGCTCTATCCATTAGAGCCACGACTGCCCCGGCATTTACTGCAAATGGCAGGTCATTAGTGACTCTGTAACAATAAACATTTTAAATAAACGACACTCCTCTTTACTGAACATGTTTGGGTAAGTCTTGATGTACTGAAATTACAGTTTGTACTCTTTGGGAGTATAAATACAGACAGCCCTGCACAGACAACTCATTTCTTTAATATATTTACAAAATATTTTGTATGTCTATGAAGAAGACCTTTTCTCAGTTGCCAATTCACTGAAGTTTTTAATAGTTCAGAGCTCACAATTAACAGTTGTCCTTAGAAGGCAACCGTTGGCCTTACTATAAATGGCTTTAACTAACAAGCCTCCAGTAAGCCCAGAAAGGTTTTTTAATCACTCGAGCAAGAGACATCAGAGTCCTGCTGGTCTTCCAGTAGCATTTAGTCATTTCTCATCACGTTCCAGAAGGATTCATTGTAAATCCTGCGCTAATATGTCTCGCTGTGACTGCTAGGTATTTTGTTGTTCCTCAAGAAATGACTGTCTGAGCATCCCATTCAATTCATTCAGATATTAGACATGAATGACTTCTCCGAAGTACTTCTCTCTTTGTTTTGTTTGGTGCACATTTCTGCAATGTCTCAGAAGACGAACTAGCTAATAATAGCGAGTGCTAAGTCTTTTCCTGGAATCTTCCCAAGCTGCAACAAATTCGTCTGGATTAGCGAGTGGAAGTGTTCGGGAAATGTCTTTCTCAGCAAAGCTACGATTCAAGGTTATGCCTTTGTTGACAGTCTAATCCAACGCGTTATTAATGCTCATGACATCATCTCCTGCTCGGCCATGTGGACACGGTGCTCTGAATATGGCAGGGGGCTTGTAGTTTTCCATTGCAGTTTTTTCATTTACAGTTACAGATTTTTTTTAAACATGAACGGGAAAATAATTAAATGCATTTTCCTAAAGTTTAATGACCTTTGCTGTTGTTTTATTCCATGTTTGGCTATTTCTTCCAGGGATCACGGTGACTCAAGAGCTGAAACTCTTTGTGAACTTCAGTATTTGAATGCTATAACAGGGTCACTTAAAATATGGGCATGACCAAATGTACCCGAAACCCTATAATTGCTAAACAAAACCTCACAACTTAATGAACTGTAAATCGCTTTAGATAAATGTCAACCAAAAGCATCGATGCAAATGTTTTCAGAACATATCAAATCAAATCTTGCACCAACAATAGTGTGTTTATCATTCTAGATTTTCTCAGTATTGTGTTTCCTGCCCTCATCTCTCAAGGGTACTGTGACCATGAGGCACTGTTGTTGTTGTTTTTTCCAGGCCCAGGGTTCATCCTCCCCCCCGGCCCCATCACGGCCACTCACTTCCCACGCTGCCGTCCTGGACTCTTCGGTCGAGCTGCTCTCCGCTCTCAGCCCTGAGGAGAGGGAGCTGCTGGCGGCCGTGACCGAGCGGGGCTACCCTCTCCGTACGGCCTTCATCGCCCTCCAGAAAACTGGCCAGCAGAGTCCAGAGCAGGTCAGCGAGGGAGATCTGTTACAGGGATTCAGTGTGAAATAAGAGATGGGATTTATTCACGGGTTGAGATGTAATGCTGAGATTCTCTGCTCCGTCCTTGGTGTATCGCAGGGGAAGGTCAATCAAAGTGCACTCTAGGTTACCAGTATAGTTCAGTTGTGTTTTTATGATCGAATAATTGACCACATTTATGTTTCTCATAATCATAAAAACCTTAAGACTAGGGTTTGAAATGCTTTTAAAATATGAATCTTTTAATTTCACTGAAATTATAAATGAAATAAATTGTTCATTGAAATAAATCTGAAATAAAATATAAATAACAGATAAAAAAATATTTAGAAAATTAGGAATGCTGCCTTGGCAACTAATAAAAAATAAATGTTATGCTCCGCTGTATCCTCAGTTGCCCAGAGAGCCGCTCAGCATGACATCAGACAGCTGGTTGGGACGGATGATCAGATTTAAATCAACAAAGCTCATCTTGTTAATCAGACCAGCCGCTCCTCCGTGACTCTTATCCACACACTTCTCACGTTTCACGCTGCTCCGCTTTCAGTCCACTCTGAGCATGACATCCAGTCTTATCATGAATTATGATAGCTCACATTCATCTAATGATCTTTCAGAAGTCCACAGCTATGATGACGTACTGTTGCGTCAACAGTGTGCCCAATAACCAGATCAGCTGATCTAATCACTCAGTCTTAGGGGATAAACCCAACAGTGCTCCCCAAAAGTTCATTAGAACTCGACCTGGCCTTGCTTTCATGAAGCATTCGAGAATCTCAGAGGGCTTTTCTTCAGTCACATTACTGCTGTTAAAGTGATCCATGTTGTATTGTGTTTGTGTTCATGTACAGTATGAAGGACTGTTTGTTTGTTCTCTTGCAGATCTTGAGTTATATGGTGGCGTGTGATCGGTTATGTGAACTCGGCTATGATGAAGCTCAGGTTGAAGAAGCACTTGAGATGTTTCAGAACTGTGAGACCAAGGTATGTATATTACTTTTTTTAATGTGCTACCACAAATCAGTCTCTGATGCTCACCAAGGCTGCATATATTTGATCAAAAATACAGTAAAAACAGTAAAAGGGAGAATGTTTTCTGTTAAAGTTGGGAATTGTTTTTCTTCCCATGCTCCTATACATTATGGTGTACCCCAGGGCTCCATTCTGGGTCCTGTTTGCGTTATATATGCTTCCACTTGGTCATATTATTCAGAGACACTATTTATCATACCACTTTTATGCCGATGACACTCAGCTCTACTTTCCTATCAAAGATAATAATGGTTCTGTGTCTGGACTGCCTGTGTGACATAAAATGTTGGATGAACATGAACTTCTTACAGCTAAACAACGACAAAACCGAAATTGATCTTCACCCCACCAAATATGACCCCTGACATAGTTAATCAGTTTGAGTCTCTATCTTCAAATGTTCATGACTGTGTCAAAAATCTTGGTGTCATTTTTTATTCCAATTTGAGTTTCGAGAAGTAGATTAGTGCTATTGTTAATAGCAGTTTCTTTCAGCTAAGATCTATTGCCAAAATCAAGACGATGCTCTCTAAGAAAGACCTGGAAACTGTTATTCATGCATATATTACCTCAAAGTTGGATTATTGTGACTCTTTATACCTGGGTTTGCCTAATTCAGCGGTTCTCAATTTCAGTCCTCGTGCCCCCCCGCTCTGCATATTTCGTATGTTACTCTTATCGCTTCAGATGTTTGTTCTATTCGAACGTAAGTGCCCTGCGAAGTGGACATCAAAGGATATTGATATTACGCCATGATTCCAGTTCGAAGCGAACGTATATATTCCATTCAAAGTGCATTGAAGTGTGCAAGACGTGAATTAAAATTGTATATATTTACAGAGGTATATGATGTCACACTCGTCCGTGCGTGAAGACGTTGCGCAACAAATCCATGAATGAATGTTCCGAAGTGAAGTAAACTTCAGCGGATTTCCCTGCTCAGGGAGTAGGGAGCAATGGACCCTGTGTAGGGAGCATGTCAATCGGAACACAGTTCATGCACGGAGCGCACTTCTAACAAGCTGATTATCTGAATCAGGTGTGTTAACAAAGAGAGACATGCAAAATATGCAGAGCGGGGGGCGCGAGGACTGGAATTGAGAACCTCTGGCCTAATTCAACTGTAAATCGTCTGCAGATGGTTCAAAACGCAGCAGCCAGGTTTTTGACTGACACTAAAAAGTGTCAGCACATTACTCCTGTGCTTGCCTCTCTCCTTTGGTTACCGGTTAAGTCCCGGATTGATTATAAAACGTTGCTTTTTGTTTATAAAGCTTTACATGTTCTTGCCCCTCAGTATATCAGCGATCTTCTTGTCCCATAGAATGCCTCAAGATCCTTAGGTTCTTCCAGTCCACTTCTTCTTTCTGTTCATCGCTCACGTTACTAAATGAAAGGTGACCGGGCTTTCTCTGTGGCTGCTCCCAGACTCTGGATCAGTCTCCCTCGCTACATTAGATCTTCCCCTTCTGTTTCTACTCTTAAATCTTCCCTAAACACTTATCTGTATTCTTTAGGTTTTAATTGAATGTGTTTATATTTGTCTCAAGGTTTTGATCCAGTGTGTTAATTTAGTTTTAATACCTCTGTACACGACTTCTGTTGTTTTGAAATGCTTTATAAAATAATAAACTAAACTAAACTATTTTTACAATTCAAAATATAATTTATTCTTATGATGCAATGCTGTATTTTCGGCATCATCACTCCAGTCTTCAGTGTCACATGATCCTTCAGAAATCATTTTAATATGCCGATCTGCTGCTCAAGAAACATCTCTGTTTATTATCAATGTTAGAACAGTTGTGCTGCTAAATATTTTTGAGAAAACATTAGTTTTTTTGTTGTTAGAATTCTTTGATAAATAGACATTTGAAAAGAACAGCATTTATTTGAAATATAACTTTTTGTATCATTATAAATGTCACTTTTCATCAATTCAGTGCATCCTTGCTGAATAAAAGTATTGATGATAATATTTTTACCACCACAAATCTTTGAATGTTAGTGTATATTGTAACCTTATTTGTTCTTCTATTGTAGGCCGAGGAGTTCCTTCAACTTCTCGCTCAGTTTCATGAAATGGGCTTCCAGCAGCACGTCATTAAAGAGGTTCTTCTGGTGCACGAGAACCACCGAGAGCGCGCGCTGGAGGAGCTCATGACCCGTGTGGCCTGATCCATCCATGTATGATACAGTGAATTATCATGTTTGTGCTGTTCAACGAGCTTATATAACTGTTGCTTGTTTATCAAATGCTGCACTGTGTTTATTCGTTGTGCATTCTAGACATGTGTTGAGGCCTTGGGGAAAAGCACAATTTGACATAATACTTTTTAAATAGTTTAATTGTATGAATTCCAAGAATTTTTTTTTACATAATACCAATGGTTTACATTTTAATAAATAAAGCAACAAAAGTTTGATTGCTACGGAAAACACTATAAAAGTGTGGTGTCAAATTGTGCTTTTCCCCAAGGCCTAGAAAATAGAAAGATGAAGATGATGTTAAAGAGTCCATATATTTATGGCTTAATATATGGACTCTTTAACATCATCTTTCTATTTTCTATATGGTTCCTCCATTTACTTGCTGCTCTAAAACCCAAGGTGAGAGTGTAATTTGCACTATTTCTGGTTTGTATTTATCTAAATGTTTTTTGTCAGCCGAATCCCTTTGACATAAAATATTTTCTTGAATTAGAAAGTTAATATTTTAATAATTCAACAACACATGTGCATATTTTGGGTGCTCGAGTTAATGGTTAAATGACATGCAGGAAAACCAATAAAATATTTCATCGTTTTGTGTTTTATTTGGGTTTTTATTTAGTAAGCAAACAATATATTGGTCAAAAAATATATTGTAATTATTTTGGCATATATTGCAATTGTGATTTGATGAACTGCGATATGATAAACATTTCATCTCATAAGAAAATGTCTCATGCTGCTGCTAAAACATCAAGCAAAAAAAAACAGGAGACATTTTTATCACTTTCAATCATAAAAATAAAACCATTATTATTATTTTAACTAATAAAATAAATCTGATAAAAAAATATAAAGGAAAACAGAACAAATAGACAATTTCAGTGATTTAAAAAAGCAATTTTTTTATTACAATTATTAATATTTTATGACAGAATTATATTCTTGTAATATTAAAATTGCACTTTAAAATAAACTCAATATTTAATTATTACTTAATGATTTTGTTATAATGATACATTTTAATTAAATCTGTTTTTATTACAATAAATGTTGTAGTTTTTAATTACAATGCTAATTAAAAAAAAGTTAATTCGAAAATGAAATTATTAAAAAGAGATTTAACTAATTTTAATTGAATAATTGCGCTGAGCCATTCATCGCAATGTCAGTTTTGTTTCGATTGCAGCCTTATTAATTTTCTTCAATTTTTCATTATATGGATTCAATTCATTAGCTTTTCATCAACTCACAAACCCTCACCAACCCTGATGTAATGTATATAAATATCATGTGTCAGATAACACCGTTGTACTAAATTATTTACTTGCAAATGGTTCAGTTGTTGCAGAGTAATGGCAGTGGTAACCTACCTAAAAATATTTGCGTTTGGGTGATGCATTTGCACAGATGACCACTGTAAACATAAAATGACTATTCAATATGAAATGTCAGTCAAATATTTGGAAGAAAACCCATAACTAAACAATAATACCCATGTCTCATTGTTCTCGTTTAAGAAAAAAGCCAGCATTTGTGAAATCTGTGTGAGGTCAACACACACACTTTCATTTGTCAATTTCACTTTGGTATTTGTGGACATTATTATATGCTAAACAACTGCCAGACATCACGAGCGAATATCAAAGTCCTGCCAAGATCTATAGATTGTGTTGTTAGGCTGCCAGAAGTTGGACACAATGTCTTCATTGTGGTAACACGATTAGTTATCAGTGTGTCTTCAGGTTCCCATGTAATGAGTGGACCTTCTACAATAGTTACGCAAGCTTGCAGGAATGTCTGGATATGATTTGAGTGATTGAACAGTCAACGAGTCGCCACACTTTAACCGGTTCATGAGTGATTGTATGAATAAAGTATAATTTCTGATGATCATGTTTCTCCTCCCAGCTGATCTTAAACTTTCTCTCACAGTCTTCAAGGTTCTGCGCTCGTTCCTTGTGGCCTTTTCTGACCCGGTGCTTCTGGTATGGGAACACCAGGGATTGAGTTTTACAGATGGCGTCTTTGATATAAAAACAGGACATGTTTCTATATTTTGGTGTTGTGTGGTCATGGCAACATATACTGTAATGACCATCAATCGTGTGTAATACAGTCATGAAGATTTATAGAGCCTGTTCGTTTCCATTATTCACATCTCACATTTGCCTCCAACTGCTCTGTGTTATTCTGGCAGTGTGTGAATAGTTAAATGTTATTTCAATTTAACACCAAATAAACTGCCGTTAACTAATTGATTGGACTGATTTGATGAAGGAAAGAGAGGCTTGAAATGTTGCCCTAGTTTCACAAAGAACAATGTATGTTTGTAAGGCTGAATACATATAGCGTAAATAATTACTGATGGACATTTTTATTTCCAAATATGTAAAATACCTCTCACAAGTTTGGGGTCAGTATGAGTTTTTGCATTAAATTGATCAAAGGCAACATTTAAAAAGTGACATTTATCGTTTTCAAATAAATTGTATTCTTTTAAACTTTCTATTCATGAAAGAGTCCTGAAAAAAATAATCATGGTTTCCACACAAATATTAAGCAGCACAACTGTATTCAATATTAATTAGAATGATTTCTGACGGATCATGTGACACTGAAGACTGGAGTAATGATGCTGAAAGTTAATTACATTTTAAAATATATTCAAATAGAAAACAGCTATTTTCAATTGTAATAATATTTCACAATATATTTTTTATTGTAGTTTTAATCAAATAAATGCAGTCTTTATGAGCATAAGAGACTTTTGAACAGTATAGCAGTAAAAAAAGATGTCCAGTGCAAGTGTAAATGTTCATAAATTGGGACAGCAAATATTATGTGAGGATAATTCCTCTCTGAAATATTACTTCAAGAAGGTTATGAGCTTTTACGTCTTTTTTCAACTTTTGAGCAGAAAGAAAACTTTAGTCTACAAGCAGCCACTTACCTCATTTATTTTCTGAAGTAATAATACAAAAAAATGCAAATCCCACCTGAAACCTTTCTCTGACAATTAAAATATTTGAGGCACTAAGCTAATGTCATATTAAGTGAAAATCTAGGAATCCATTGTTTCGTAACATTTACTGCTATTTTTAATAAACTCAGTCAACACAATGTACAGAAGCACTTGAGCTGAGGCCAGAGGAGATCTCGACCCCATTATCTTTCTTTTCTAAAAGCACTCTGCTTTGCTTTGGCAGTCTCAAGAGGAACGTCCACATGGACCCGATTCTTGGAAATCCAGTCATTTGTTTTTTCGTCCTCCATTTGTTGTCCTCGATTGCGTATTCCACCGTCGCTCTGCGGTTGACCGTGAACACAGAGTCACCTCGCACTACCGCGGTAAACAAAGCCCCCTTACTGTTCTCGTACTGCCCGGGCATGGCCGTCCACTGACCTGAGGTCAGGTTGTAACAGTCCATCACGCATCTCAAAAAGTCATCAGATGGCCCGTTCCTCATGACGTACAGATTGTCCCTGTGGGCCACCATGCAGTGTCCGTAACTTTGATGGCGAACGAGTGTCGTGATTAACACCCATTCATCTTTGTTTGTGACATACTCATAAATCTCAGTAGCATCTTTAGGTTTCCAAAGGCAGATGAATAGTCTTCTCATGGTTTTGGCACAAGCTACGGAAGATGCAGGTTTTGGAAGATGAGCAGCAAAGCTCCAGTTATCCGAAGAGACTTTGTACTTCTCCACAGAGGACATTACTGTCTTCTCAAACTCTCCGCCAATGATATAAAGCTCACCTACATGGCCTACCAAAGTACAGTTGTAGCGAAGTTGCTGAGGGCTGGAAAACGTGCTCCAGGTATCTGTAGAAACATCATAGCAGAAACCAGAATTCACAACTTTATTGGAAATATCATAGACTCCTCCAACAATGTAGAGCTTGTTGTCTAAAACCGTAACTCCGGCCATGGTGGTGCTGGCGTTGAGAGGCAAGTGAGTAAGAACCTTCCAGTCTTTCTCATCCTCATCGAGGTAACAAACGGTCCTCATGAAGTCCTGCAATAGCTTGATGGTTGGCGAATGAGAGCTGACAGTGATGTATATACTAGGAACAAGAGACTCCACATAATCAATCAAATCCTCTGGCAAGCACTTCACATCTTCTTTGAGGTCTACGTACATGTCGTGAATGAACAAAGCTGAGCTTTTGAAAAGCTTCAATAACCCAAAAGTAGCCGCTGTGTGATACATTAGAAGACAGTTGTCTGAATTGATAACATCGATAAGATGCTCAGTTAGAAGCTCTATCTGAAGGAACGCGGCACATTGGATGGCATCAACAATTTCATCAGCGCTCAACATGGGTCTTTCGCCATGCATCACACGGAGGGCTACCTGGAAGCCACGAACACTCGGCTCCTGAAGACAAATCTCATCCTCCATGCATTCCTTCATCCCAGATTGGAAAAGAGCTCGAAAGTATTCACAATGCAGCTCCAGGAGGCTTCGGTCCACCGTAAAGACACTTTCACCAAATCTCACTTTCACTATTGTTCTTGTGAAATCCATCGGCTGGTAAAGCGTCTTCCTCACGTTGATCTCTGAGCCAGCACAGCTGCTCGTCTCCATCACGTTACCTCCGGTCATGTTCATCTACAAATACTCACTTCTGCAGAGTCAAACGTGTCTCTAAAGACATTCACAGCAACACTGACTATCCATGATGTCTTCTAAAGCAAGGCAGAGGCATTTGACCGAGTGTGCAGTGTTTGTACTACTCCTAACAACTACAGGAATAGAACCGGCTATACATAGAAGTGAAAAGCGTGGCAGATGGCCATCGATGTAGAGGGCAGCCGTCATCATGGTTATTTATTACCTTTTGTTCTTGGCAGGCATTAAAAGCAGGCGGAACATTTCATCTTCTCCTTTTGATGAACAGGTGAAATGCCTAAAGCTGTAACAATGGTATGCCTGTAAGGGTCCGTCTTTGTTGTGGGTCAGCATTCCAGGGGAACATGTGACTGCTCAAAATAAAATCTGACTGCAAATAAAAAGACTTGGTATAGTCCTATTGGACGTGGGGGATGCCTTCAAAGCTGTTGATTAGATTGCAGACAGTAGACTGTTTAATTGTTATCTTGGAACTCCAAATGATATATAATCTTTGAGTTAGATATCTGTTTCTCTGACTTTTACAGTAGCATAAGCCCAAATGTTATAGAAATGCCACTGTAAATAGGCCATCATGGCTTACAATGCATAGGGCCGATGAGTCACTCATTTAAACTCATTAAAAGTTAAAAGTCTCTAAAATACTTGCAAAATTGATTAACTCCCCTTAAGTTTAATAAAAAAAAAACAATAGACACCATAACAAACTGTTTAATGGCTTTACTGGTCATAATGGGACTTGTATTGGTTTAACTGGAAATGTAATGGACCCTGTGGGTCTCCATTGGTAATGGTTGCCTTCTATTGGTCGCTTGTTAAATCCTAATGGAATAAGTCCCAAAACACACTACAGAAACCCAGTTTTTAATGGTTAAAAGTTGATGGTTTGTAATGTTTGTAATGGTATTTGTAGTGGAAACCATTAAAACTTTCTGTGATGGTTTATAGTTTTTTTTTCAGCAGGGATTTGTTAGAACTGCTTTTATATATATTAGAATATAAACAAACAGTTGCCAGTAGCAACTGACTTCCATGGTATGGAAAAAATACCATGGAAGTCAAGGCCAACTGTTTGGTAACCAACATCAAAATATATGTGTGTGTGTCCAACAGAAGAAAGAAACTTATTTGGAACAACAGAATTTTCCAATGTTAATGTTTATTTGCTGTTCAAAGAGGTTTGAAAAAAATCCACAGGAAAAAATCAGTGATGCTAAACATTATTGATTATCACGTCTGATAATGATCGATCGAAATTACAAAACGCGTTTCAACTTCGACGGTTGAAGGCAAATGAGCTGTCAAATGAATGGCGGAAGAAGAATATGTTTCTTACATTTGGGCCTTTTATTAAAGTAAATAATAACAATATATATATATGTATAGTCTAGTTCCCAGGGCCGCTGCTGGCCAAATGGATGCCCTAAGCAGAAGGAAAAAACACATGAGTCAAAATAGAACTTTAATAAAAATGTAAAATAAAATAAATACATTGTATTTAAATTGTATTATTTAAAAATTACGAGTTGTAGCTAGACAGTTACCTATGGCTATGATTTGATTAATACAGTTGTCTGATTGAGTTTACAGTATTCAAACAAGGATCTGATCGTAAATATAACAACAGCAATTACCAGGCCTTTGGTGCCCTTGCAGGCATTTGTAATAATATGTAATGTACATAAATTGCTTATTTTGTATTACATTATGTATTTTAACAGTTTTATTAATTAACCAATCATTATTGCCTCATTGTTTTTATTCAGAGCATTTTAAGTCGGCTGTTGTCCGCTTAGGTCTGTATTTATTACCACAAAAATATTATTTGAATACTTCTTTGTAAATGATTAATTGATATAACTAAACTGTGGTTAATTTGTGGTTGCATGGCTAAAAGAACCATGCTTTTTTATTATTATTATTCGTAGTAAAACCATGGTTTATTTTCGAAAGGGAACATGGCAACTATTATAATATTAAGGCAGACGCGTTGGTGGTGGTCAAATTATTAACGTCGACAGCCAAAAAAGTTTCACAGGAGTATGAACGTAACGTAACGTAGGCCTACCTAAATACACGGGCTTCATCTTGGCTTGCTTTTTTTTTCGTTTCTCTGCGCCGGACTGCTGATGTCTTTCCGGACATAGTTGTGCATCAAATATGATAATTTGCAGTCAGCCGCAAACATGAGCTGAGGGCGGGCGCGGGATGCGGGAATGGCGTTAATCCTAAAACGCATTTTGTTTTTTTTTTTTTTAGCAGCTTGGGATGGTGCATCCTGGGAGTTGGTGTCCTACGCACGCTGCGTACTCTGCGTATAAGGAGTGGCGGAACTGCTAGTTGCGTTTTTTATCCACCGCCACTAAATTAATGAGGCGCTCTGGTGGTTGTAACCATGGGAACAGTAGCCAGCATTTTTCGTTCATTTGGGACATTTTTTTTTGCTGAAGTTTGACATAACTAAATGCTGTTATTATTTATCACTTAATTAAAAACATTACAAATAATTGTTAGTGTTTTGTTTAGGTTACTGCTAGAGGTTATTGAGCGAGACGTGCGTCAACAAAAAGTCCCCCCCCGTCAATTTCCTATAGAGAAATCCTCTCAGAAGTCATTGAATAATTCGCTAATTGGTAATTGGGGGGGTATTTATTAAACACGTTTTTTAAAAATAATTCTTGCAGAGTATGGGCTTTGAAGTTTCTTCTTATGTTCATGGGAGGCGGATCCACTTGAGTCCAGAACTTCCCAGCAGCATTTCACTGTTCAATGTGTTCATTCCCTTCTCCACATCCTCTCCGAGCACAAGCGACTGAATGCCATGGAAAAATATCAAAACAGTTGAGTCTAGCAATCTCGGACAAACGTGCACCCGCGTCTTCTGTGGCTGTGGACATGTCGTTTATACTGAAGTATAACACGATCCAGCTGTTTATCAGAGAGCGCTGGTGAGCACTCAGGCATCAGCATCATCCAGGTATGAGCTCTGAAGACCACAGCACACTTGCACTGTGTCTATTGAGCTGTTTGATTCGGATCTGCTTCTCATCCCGGCTTCAGGATGTCTCTGATGTTTGGGAAAGCGAGAACTTGCAACATTGTCACAGTTCCTGAGCACGAGCCCTCGGAGTGTAACATAGTGATTTTGGGAGCTATGGGATCTGGAAAGTCAGGTATGACTATCACGTTCATAATAACAAACATAGTTTAATTATTATGCTTTGGTCATGACATTTTCTTAATGTATGTAGTGCATTTAATCTTTTTTTTTGGGGGGGGGCACTGACAAAATGTGCCTTGAATGCATTGTAAATAGTTTTGAATTTGTATTTTCCTCTATGTATTCATATTCGATTGTATCTGAACTGTTAAGCATTGCATAATGTTGATGATAGTGCTTTTATTAATGAATGCTATGCTATTATATGTCAATGATATTAGTTTGTTTACCAAGAGAGAACTTTTCCCCATAATGAGATTTGTTTTTAAGGAAAATGCTTAAAAAAAGCAAAATATTTCCCATTATCCTGTTGGGATGCTCTGTTATGTAACTGAAAATATGTCCGAACTTAGACTTACAGGAAGTTTGTCTCCCCCCCCCCCCCCCCAGCACTTACAGTGAAATTCCTCACGAGGCGCTTCATCAGTGAATACGACCCAAACCTTGGTGAGTTTCCCAGCTTTTACTCTATTCACCAAGGATGTAACCAAATATTGAAAGGAGTTTGAAGGTAAAAGTTTAACAAACGGTCATTGAAAAGCTAATAATGAGTGACTGAACATCTGGATGTAGGATTCGTGTTCTCCTCAGTGTCTGTGGTGATCATGGCCCTGAACCGGATTATTTTTACATTACTGGAGCTTTAACTTCAGGGCAGTTTAGTTTCATACTGATGTAATTAAGGGCGACTCAGATCCATAGATGGGTGTATTTAAAACTTAAAAGGATTTTACTTTGAGACATAAAAGCCCTCATTTTCATGTTTTTTCCTCGGCAGAAGATGAAAAGCTGAGGCTTATACTGACAGCTTTTACGTTACTAAAATGACAAGTTTGACTTTTGACCACTTTTTCCATTGCACCATATATTCTTTCTAGAATATGTTTCATCCTTTGTAGTTGTTTCACATTTTGTTCAAATGTAATTCTTTTATGAAATCATTATATAAAATAAATGATAAAACGCACATGGATGTCAGGAACCGAAATGAAAAGAGAGACTTCATCTGAAGACAAAACACATTATGCAACTGTCCTGTAACTTCACAGTATTTTAATGTTTCTGTGAATGCCAGATAGCTTAAAAAAGACATGCAGTATCTTTATTTCCAGAAGATACCTACTCTTCAGAAGAAGTTGTAGACCAGCAGCCAGTTCGGGTTAAAGTGATGGACACGGCTGATCAGGTAATGATGTCTCGTTAATAATATTCTTCTTTATGCAGATTGACACCTCACATTGGATCTTTTCATAGTGGTTGATGTTTTACTTTCTCATGATGGAAGTTTGTTGCATAACCTTGGCAGCTTTACAGTATGCAAACAAATCTGTCTTATTTAAACCAGGATGGACCAGTCAACAGTGAGCGCTATTTAGGCTGGGCCAATGCCTTCATCATTGTCTACAGCATTGACAAGCGGAGCAGCTTTGAGGCCTGCCAGCAGTACTTGCAGACTGTGACTCTGTACTCAAAAGAAGCTCCTGTCATTCTTTTAGGAAACAAGGTGGACATGGAGAGATACAGGTCAATGAAACACCCTTTCTATTACATTTCAGTAAACATTGCTATTTATAACATGCATGAAAAAATTTAAATTGGCTGAAAATGTACTCACCCATTTTGGCCATCCAAAATGTAAATGAGATTGTTTCTTCATCAGAACAAATTTGGAGAAATGTAGCATTACATCACTTGCTCATCACCAATGGATCCTCAGCAGTGAATGGGTGCCGTCAGAATGAGAGTCCAAACAGCTGATAAAAACATCACAGTAATCCACACTCCTCCAGTCCATCAGTTAATGTCTTGTGTATTAAAAAGTTGCATGTTTGTAAGAAACAAATCCATCATTAGGCTGTTATAAATTTAAACCATCGCCTCTGGCCACAATACGTGTCCATAATCCATAATAGTCCATCCCCCATTGTCCTCGCACATCGAAATCCACCGATATATTTGTTTAGAAATGTTTTAGATTATTTTAACTTACAAATGGTGCTTGATCTGTGCATATTTCTCTCCTGATTCAGATGAGACATATTTTTCTCTGGAGAAAGCAATATTAAAGATAGAGGGCTCATATTTTAGCCGAAAGCAACGGTTTGAAGTAATATGTCTTAATGATGGATTTGTTCATTGTAAACATGCAGTTCTTCGTTGCCTGAAGTCATGTGGATTATTGATTATTGTGATGTTTTTATCAGCTGTTTGGACTCTCATTCTGACGGCACCCATTCACTGCAGAGGATCCATTGGTGAGCAAGAGATGTAATGCTACATTTCTCCAAATCTGTTCTGATGAAGAAACAAACTCCTCTACATCAAGTGTTCATTTTTGGGTGAACTATTTCTTTAAGTGTGAATCTTAAACAGCCAAGTGTCCTGTGTCAGAGTGTGTGTTAGTCAAAACAGGAAACAGTGCATTTACATAGTTGTATGAATGTCCTTATGTTAGTTTAACTGGAAGAACGTTTGACCTGTGACTGGCTATAATTACAACAATTATGCTCCGTACCACCGCAAGTTATTTAGATTTCAGTTTTGCATGACCCTAAAATGTTTAAGTAAGGATTTGATTGGTCCGGGAAATGACCATTTATCGCCTTTATATTTTCCTTTCATTATGCAAACACAGTGCATGATTTATGCAGTATCATACTTGAAATGACCCTAATACAGCTGGACTCAATCAAATCTATTTATGTAACCGCAGAATTATGAGTGCTTCTTTGCCAGCTGCGCTTTAAATAAGCTTTAACTGCTCATCCCCAGTTTTATTCTGCTGTGCCAATCCTATTACATTAGAGCGTTTCTTTAACTTGTTATTGTGCAATATTACTTAAGGCTGTAGTTATCATATCCACTTTTTATTTGGGTTATGTTTTGTTTTATCCATTATTACATGATTACTTTTTAGTATTTACTCTATGGACAGTATCCTTCTAAAATAAGTCTCTTATGATCACCAAGGCTGCATTTATTTAATTAAAAATACAATAAAAACAGTAATGTTAAGAAATATTATTACAATCTGAAATAACTATTTTCTATTTGAATGTATTTTAAAATGTAATTTACTCCTGTGATGCAGTCTTCAGTGTCACATGATCCTTCAGAAATCATTTTAATAAGCTGATTTGCTGCATAGAAACATTTATTATTACCAATGTTGAAAAAAGTTGTGCTGCTTCATATTTTTGTGGAACCTGTAGGATTTTTATTTATCTATTATTAGTATATATAATTTTTCAGAATGCATTTTTAATTTTAGTAAAGATGTGCATTCTTAGGGAAGGAAAGTGAATGAAACATGCTTTCATAATGTGTTTGTTAAAATGTTATAATGCATATGTTTTAGGCAGGTGAGCAAGGCAGATGGTGCAGCTCTGGCCCTTCGGTTCGGCTGCCTCTTCTTTGAAGTTTCTGCCTGCTTGGACTTCCTGTCCGTTCAGCACTTCTTTCACGAAGCCGTTCGGGAAGTGAGGCGAGAGACAGAGAGGAGTATCCGTCCGCTCTTCATCAGCGAAGACAAGTCTGCGATCAGCCTGTCCTCCGCCCCTCCGCTCACCACCTGCTATAAAGAGCTGCCCACCCCAGCCACCGCAAAGCTGGTTACGGTTAAATCCTCGAGAGCTCAGAGCAAGCGCAGAGCCCCCACACTTACACTGCTCAAGGGCTTCAAGATCTTCTGATGCAAGGACGCCCTCTGCTGAGACTCCTCTACAAGGAGGAACGCTTGTGTTGATGTCCTAGCAGCTCATTTAGCATTAAAACTAACAGAACCTGAAGGATTACAACGCCTCTCACAAACTTGAGAAAGCGGTAACTTTAAGAGAATGGACAGTGTGCTAAATATATCAGAGTGCTAATAATTGTCTTTGTTAGCATTTCTGATTATTCTGTTATAATTGTTGATTTTTTGTTTGCTTGTTTGTTTCACTGTCTTGCACCGGAATTATGCATGTGTTTTATTGTGATAAAACCAATTTCCACTTAATATATTAATTTCAGAGAATTCATTTTGGGCATTTATTTTTTTCACATCACATCAAAACCGAATCATGCACAGAATACCAAAGAAAGTTTCAGAACAAAATAAACACCTTTTATCTTTATTTGTTCTTGTAAAACTGTAAAAAATTATTTTAGTATTATTGAAATGACCAAGTTTATTGTATTGCATCCCATCGAGTGAGAGAGAGAGAATAATTTACAGTGCTTCGTATGGGAAGCATAAAGAGAAGAATATGAAGATTAAATATTTGATTTAATCCATATACGTTTGTATAGTACACTATTACTGTATGGTTTAGAAAAAGGTTAGTTCTTGACCAATTTTGAGGCACTTAAAAAGTTTTTTATATAACAAATAGTAAAACTTACCTTTTGAAACAAACTATAAATCTCAAAATTAATATATGTGTAAATCTAGGCTATAATGTAATCATAAAAATGGTTGGTTGACCCGAGGCTATAAGCAAGCATATATGTTGTAATAGGGAAACAAATGTGGCAGCCACAAGTTATTATTAAGAATAATTCAGATTTTTTTAAGTTTTTGAAAGAAATCTGTAATGTTCACCAAGAAAGCATTTATTTGATCAAAAGACACAACAGTAATATTATCAGCTTTTAAAATAACTGTTTGCTATATAATTTATTTTCAAAACATTTAAAAATGAATTAATAACTTCTGGCTGCCAATGTAAATGTTAAATACATTTCTATTGAAAATAACCAGGACTAAATTGTTCCTGTGGCTCAGTGGTAGAGCATTGCGTTAGCAGCACAACAAAAGGTTGTGGGTTCAATTCCCAGGGAACACACACTGACAAAAAAAAGTATAGCCTGAATGTACTGTAAGTTGCTTTGGATAAAAGCGTCTGCTAAATGCATAAATGTAAATTAAAATGCAATTGCCTCAGATGAAGCTATTACTTGGGGGGAGTTTTGAGTCTCCTCATCTGTGTTGTGGACGTCCTCTTGCCCTTGTCCTTCCTCTGCAGGTTCAGGATACAGAGTAGACACATTCCCGTCCTTCCAGGTCACCACAATTTCTCCCGGATTCAGTCCCTCTGAGGCTTTGCTGTCGTATGAAGGCTCTTCCCAATCTCGATGGCTGTTGTGTGTATTGATGTGTTCGGATGGGGTGGAATGGGTTTTCTCCTCCTTGACCTCTGTGACCTTATCAGTGACGATGGCCTGCAGTTCCTCCATTTCAGGTTTCACCGCCGTGACCTTTGAGGCTGCTTTGTATTTGGCTATTTGCTTCCTGTTCCTGTAGGAGAAGCGGAAATGGAAATTATGTAAGAATATTCCATCTAAAATATATACAAGTAAAAAATAAATCAAATAAGTCAAAAATTAAGCAGCAGGAATTTGCTAAAATATTTTAGGATTAATAAAAACACAAATGAGACAAATGTATGGTATCTTGGCAGATTTACTTGCAAAAGATCAAAATTTGAAACACTTTTCAGATCTCTTCGAATACATCTCTAGCAGAAACAATTTATTACTGATATTTTCCCGAGGAGTAGTTCTTTAAAAAACAAAGTTTCAAGTTAGAACTAAAAAGGTTTTACAGCTTAATGTTTTTTGTATTTAGTCTTCTGAAATGTGTGTTGGTGCTATAAATAACCCAGAAACCAGCACACCCATCTGAAGAACCTATAATAAAAAAGTATGTGCTGGTGGCGACATTTTTGCAAATAATATTATGTATCTTCTTGCACGCTTCGCCTTATTTCCACACTGAAATGTCTAATGTGTGGTGCTAAAAGTGTGTTGAGTTTTCTCTGAAACAGATCATTGTGACTGGGCCTGGATTCGCTACATTATGTTGGTTTATGCAGTTCAGAAATCAAATGCCTGATGAGTGGCGACAGGCTAAAGCTTTATCACGTTTGAAAATAATGTACCACTTATACTAACTAAGCTTTACACTTAAACCTAACAGATTTGGTTTTGTCAAACCATGTATCCCTGCGCATCAAAAGAACCAGGTGAGCTTCCAAGCAAGTTTACATTTACATTTATCAGACGCTTTTATCCAAAGCGACTTACAGTGCATTCAGGCTATACATTTGTATTGTCAGTATGTGTGTTCCCTGGGAATCGAACCCACAACCTTTGCGCTGCTAACGCAATGCTCTAACCACTGAGCCACAGGAACACTAGTTTACTACATAAGCCATACAAATGCAGTTGGAGATGTAAACATCAAAATGGATTAGTTTACACATTATGCACTAGGGTAAAAGTGTTTTGACCTGAAAACACGATGCAAGGATGATTTTTGCATTGTTGTTGGTGGTGTTTTAATGCCTCCGGTGCTCATTTTAGTTAAAAATGGCGGATAATTGTATACAGTAAATGTTTGACGAAGTTCACTGCTGAACGTACATAACATGCTGCAAAGAACTGTCACTAACCTAGTAGCCATCATGCCCATGACCAACAGCATAGCACCAATCAGAAGACCCAGAAAAGCAAATGCCAGCATGCCAAACTTCCACGATGTTTCTGTTAAACAAAAGAACGGCATTGAACCGTTTGTGAGTATTAGTGGGATGCAAGTACATACTTTATCACACAGCAACATCCAAGTCATTCCGGCCATTTTGTTTATAGTGAAATTAAATGATGTATAAACATGACAAACAGGACATCACAGTAAATACAAGCTTGCCACACTCACGGTCCTCTGTGCGGTAATACCACTGTAAAAACTTCATCTGTGCCTCTGTCATTCTTTGTTTAGGCGGCCCTTCGGCAAAGTCGAACTCATCGTCCTCTAAATCACTTTCTCTTCTGGATCCTGTGAGAATCAATGAAGATGAGATATATATTACAGCATGAATACCATGAAGAAACAGAGTGAAGAAGGTCAGTGGAGTTTCTTTTCAGACAGACAGACAGACAGACAGACAGACAGACAGACAGACAGACAGAGACAGACAGACAGACAGACAGACAGACAGAGAGAGACAGACAGACAGACAGACAGACAGACAGACAGACAGACAGACAGACAGACAGACAGACAGACAGACAGACAGACAGACAGACAGACAGACAGACAGACAGACAGACAGACAGACAGACAGACAGACAGACAGACAGACAGACAGACAGACAGACAGACAGACAGACAGACAGACAGACAGACAGACAGACAGACAGACAGACAGACAGACAGACAGACAGACAGACAGACAGACAGACAGACAGACAGACAGACAGACAGACAGACAGACAGACAGACAGACAGACAGACAGAGAGACAGACAGACAGACAGACAGACAGACAGACAGACAGACAGACAGACAGACAGACAGACAGACAGACAGACAGACAGACAGACAGACAGACAGACAGACAGACAGACAGACAGACAGACAGACAGACAGACAGACAGAGAGATAGACAGACAGACAGACAGACAGACAGACAGACAGACATGTTACAAAAGATTTTTGTTTCTATTAATCAAAGATGTTTCTCGACCAGAAGAAAAAGCATTTTAGAATGATTTTAATATAGTTTGAAATAGAACATTAGAAAACCATGTATTTTCAATAGTAAAATAAATGATCAAATAAATATAGTCAATATAAAATGAACACGACAATTCAGACACAATTAAAATAATCAAATAAATAATACTAATTCAAATGATTAGTTGTTTTTGTCCTCTACTCACTCCGTTTATTCTGGCAGATGTCGCCCTCGTCCAGAGACTTCCATGTGTCGTGTTCACCCGTGCTCAGCCTGAGTTTGGCTCTCTCTGTGCTCAATGCCAGGGAGTTCTGCAGGCCGGTGAGCTGTTGAGCTTTGCACTGCCATTTGATGTGTTCACCAGAATCACAAGCGATGGTCTGCACTGGGTCAGTGTGGACGGCTGAGAGACACCTCAGGGTGCCTGTGTTTACTAGGAACCAGTGATCTGTCCACTTCCACTGCTGCAGGACTGAGTCCAGACTGCATGTCCTTAACTCAACAACTCCTCCAGAAGAGTCCTCTAGACACAGACCTCGCGTCATGCTGCGGATCGTAAAGCCGATTGTGCCTTGAAAAAAAAAAAACGTTTAGCATTAGCATGAAACATTGTGATTTCATCCCACAAATGAGAAAAGGGAATTTTGTCTTGCATTTGGTCTATAATTCAACCATTGTGATTTATTGATTGATTGATTTTTGTAAGATTATATGGTCTGTAGTTGAGTGAATCTCACAAAACATGTCCACATTTCCCCTTTATATTAAATCAGAGTCATTTGAAATCATATTTTGCTTCAAGTAAATTAAGCCTGTTTTATAGGACCATTGCACTGTGACATTATTTTAATGGCAGCTATAGTTTTTTTAAGTAATTTCCATTTTTAACTATGGTAATTCTCATTAAATTAAAATTAAACGCATTACAGTTAAGCACAAAGTCTGTTGTAATCATTAATATGGACTTTTTTGTGGTAATTTCCATTTTACACAATGCTAATCATTATTAAATCATTTTTAGTGCAGTACTTTATTTTTTGTGCTTAAAATTGTTCTTAATTTTCAAGGAAATAATGTCACACTTTGAAAAATCGGACTGTATAATTTTATCATATTATAAATGTGGAATTCCAAAAAGCATTTTAAGCTTAAATCATAGAAACCATTGGCAAAAACATAATCTCAATGATCTATACTTTCAGAAAAAACAAAATCCAAATCTGTCACGATGGCAGTAAGACATAAGAGTTAAACAGTTATATAGTTATACCTTATTCACTCCTAAACGGTTCATATTAGTACTTTAAAAGTACATATTAGTGCCTAAAGTGTACCTTTTAGTAACTTTTGAAAGAGTACCGTTCCAGTGATAGAATTATTCAGTTTTTCTGAGAGTGTACTTATGTAAGCTTTTGGGAAGCGCAGCCGTGGACATGTTCTTGTCAGGATGTATTCTCCTATCATTAGATTGACTCGGTTCATTTAATGAGGTGAAGAGTGTACTATACCAGGCCATGTGAGAGATAATGCCATCCATAACAGCAGCATCGCTCCTGTAATACAGAGTCTGCTTAAACACAAGAGACAGTGCGAGGTGTTAATACTTCACACACACTTATACCATATCAAGTTTCATTATCCTTGTGTTTTCATTTCAGAGAATTTCTCCCCCACACATGCTTGAACACGTCAGCTTGACTAAAGATGCCACGCTGCAATACTTGAACCTTTCCTGATGATAGAAAGAAGATAGCATGCCTCGACAACAACCAGATCTCGAATCCCACCCACCTCAATGTTACTCCACTTTTTAGTTTTTACCACCTTAAAACTATCTTGTTTCTCTCTCGTTTTTGGCATTTTTATCCTTATCAGTGTTAGGTGTTATTAATGACTGTAATTTAGGTACTTTTCCATTGAAAAAGTAAAGTAAGGGATTACTCCTATTTTTTCTGTAATGTATTTAACACTGTGTTGACAATTCATATAAAAGTTTATATACAACAGCAGTGGAATTAACATCGAAATGTAATATCTAAGGTTAAAATGTACGTTTTAATGCAACTACAATTTATGTTTTTAATGTAATATATAACATAAGCAACATGTTTTCCATCACTCTTTCTCATTTAAATTTCACTTACAGATTTTAAGTACACGATTAAGACTTTTTATTACGTTGGTTTAAGCAGAAATGACTTGGCTAAAAATATAAGGCATCAATTTAACTGAAGTTTAAGTTGAAGTAGGTGGAAATATTTTACAGTGTATTAATTAGAAGTCCTAACAATGTTACAGTACAGTGTTATTTCAAAATAAGCATTATTGCACCAAAAATGGCGAGATGCCATACAATAACTCTTATCAGCATTTGTTATCATAAGAATAACCCAATGGTACACTAAGATCGCAGAGCTTCTATGATCCATACGGATGCTTATTAAAGCACATATCAACTCACCTGAAGAGCACAGTTTGAGAGGCAGACGTGGTGAAGAACAGACAGAATGACTACACATGGGAACGCTTTACCACGGCAGAGAGTTGCCAAAGTTCAAATGGGAGGAGATACACTCATGCAATTCCTTTGCTTTTTACAGCGCAGTTTGATGTCTTTATGAACTCAAAACTGGACGGTTATAGAAGATGAGGGAATGAGTTAGCAGCTCATATTCTTCACATAATTAGGTGAAGCTGAAGTTATTGTATATGTATATGTACGTTTATAGTTTTTGTACAGATCTTGCGCTGAAATAGGCCATCCAGGAAATACAGTATTTTAAAGAACTAGGCTATCTTGAGATAAATACAGGCAATAAATGAATTAGCCAAAGTAAAAGTCACTGTTTATGAATGGTTATGTTCCGTAAGGCCGTTTTTTGCTCCATGTTTGGATAGCCTTGCTCCAGCCTTGTCTTGTTAGCGCAGCAGATTACTGATGAGTGGGACACAGCCGCTGACCCGCCGGTCAAGAACCTGTCACATGTGTGTGTGTTTGCTTCTGCAGACAGAGAGCTGGGGTTTAGTCCTTTATAGCAAGCGCTTGGAGCCGCTAGAGGTGAATGAACTAGGTGTTACTTTCATTGTTGCAGTGGTGAAGTGATAAAGCACGCTTGTTACTGGAGTGTCACACACTGAGAATGTTCTCAAATGATATGGACTATAAACCCATTATGACTTTTTGAGCTATAAGGAAACCGATCCTAAAAAGATCAAATGAAATGATCCAGTGATGATCCTTTAAGATGACATTCTGATAAGTGAAAATGAAATCTTCTCTTTAAGAATCTAGTTTGATCTCTTTAGGATTGGCTCTAAATGAAGACAGAAATTATTTTAGAAGATTCTTGTTTGATCCTTTAAGGACTAGTTATATTTTCAACTAGGGCATAACACTGACCTTTGACCTGTATTTATTATAAAGATAAAGTACAGTAGATTGTAGAATGAAAAGACTATATGTATTTACATCACCCTGCATGGAGTAAACTGATGTTAAATACACTGATGCTTTGACGTCAGTAGCGTTGTAGTTTATGTGTGCTTCCAAACATTGAATGTGTGTTTGCACAATCTTCTTGCACATCCCTGTTTATATTATTATTTATTAAGTCCACAGTATACTGTATTGCACATTTTACTCCTTATTTTTTCTTCTTATTTTAATTTTATTTTTTACCTATATTTATATATATTCTCTTGTGTTATGTTTCATTTTTTTTGCACTGTCCATTGAGCGGACCTGACCTGATTACATTTCACTACTGATTATATCCTGTATAATTGAGTATGTGACGAATAAAAGAACCTTGAACCTTGAACCCTTCCTTCAAGGCTTCGAACCTTTTAACACCTCATCACAGTTGACCAAAAATGTCCATTTACACGGTGTTCATTTTCTGTTTTAACATTAAACAAATACTTACATTTTGGAGAAAATATTATTTTATTAATTTGCTCAGTATCATTCAGAAGTCTTATTAGAATTAGTTTTTACTTATAAGTTTTTAATTTGAATATTAATTTGAAATGAGTGGTTTGGTCCAGCTACCTGTGCAGTCAAGTGAAGTCAAGTCACCTTTATTTATATAGCGCCTTTAACAATACAAATTGTAACAAAGCACTGCACAGTATCACCTTTATTTATATAGCGTGTCAATAATGTAACAATGCACTGCAGGATTTAACACTCAATTTTCAGCTGAATGCATTTCATTATGAATTTACTTTACTTTACTTTTTACTTTTTAGTCATTTAGCAAGTCACTTTTATCCAAAGACTTACAAATAAGAAAAAGTAACAAACTATAAGTGCAAGTCATAAATACTATATATACACACAGTCGATGATATTGAAATTAAATAAAATGACAAATGCATACAACAACATTTCAAAACTTAACATTTAAATGAAAACTAAAAATAAAGCTAACATGATTTAGTTATATGGTAGAATGTTGAAGTAACTGCACTAAAATAAATACAATGCAAAGTTGGTTTTTTGTAAAATTAAAATAGATAAATCAAACGGCAGTAGTTTCAGTAATCAAAAAAAGAACACAGTGTAACAAACAACAACTTACACATAGTAAGAATTAGTTATAAAAACTAAAACTGGGGCTCATCTATGTGTCCTAGACTCCGCTACATTGTTCAGGGCTGTAGAGGTTGTCAGGTGCTGATCCTCCATTTATGGCAGACTTTTGTTAAGTCAGTATAATCGGTGACTGATGGTTGGCTTCCTCTGAGGTCCTCCGAGTCATCATCTCTTCTCAGGTGTTCGGTCATCTCAGATAGTTTGTTCGTTTAAAGGGTATCCAGACTGAAGCTAAGCAGTGTGTAATTCTAGCTACCCGATGGGATGTCTAGTGAGAAACATAATGCAGTAAACAATTGACGTTCAGGGCTGTATTTTTTAGGTGCTGATGGCAGACTTAAGTAAGTATAATTGATTCAATCTCCGAGTACAAGATTTGAGAAGATTCCTTGGCTAAAGAGATCGTCGGTTAAGATTTAGAGAAAAAACTTGGGAACCCCGAACGTTCCTAGTTAAGAGAAACATAGAGCCAGATAAGAAAAGTTCAAGTGGACTTTGGTTGTTCTATCCAGAGTAACCCTGGATGAAATTATCAGTATAAGCCGTGCGTTTGTTCATTTAAATGGCAGTAATCATTATATGAATGCTTGGCTAAAAGATGTGTCTTTAAGAGGAGAGTGTGTCACTACAAAAGACAAAAGTATGAATACAGAGGTACAGAATTTTTATAATATTCATCCTGTTAGTATACTTTAAGGTGAGAAACAACCTTTAGTTAATTAAAATTACATAGGTATTGAATTAATGAAGCTACATATTTGTATTATTTAATTTGAACAAGTACTTTCATTTTAACTTTCTCTTTCTTTATTTTTGTTCCCTTTCCCCTTTTTCTCACCATACTGAAATTTCCTTTCTAACATGCAGCCAAGAGAACTACACATATCAGACACAACACATCTGCATTGTCCAGCAATCTTTAAAAAACTCTACAAAATTTTCAATTTCTTCATAGATATTATTTTATATTTGCTAAATTTTGATGTTGAAATGATTTAAGTCATTTTGCACAAGTACTTTTACTCGCTTTTTCTCTTTCCCCATTTTTTTTCCTTTCCCTGACTCCTTTCTAACATACTGCAATATTATAATGTAGTTTGCCAAGAGAAGTATTTTTAGATTTCAAAAGTAATGCAAACAACAACAACAAACTATTTTCTGCAATTGTCCAGCTGTGGTCCCTGGAGAGTCTTTAGCCACTCAAACTCTCCTTCTCACCGTGCATTAGGACGATATAGACACACGTCCTATTCCAGGCAGATTCGTTACTTTTTATGTTGATTGGAAATTCTTAATTATTGCCTTGATGTTGAAATGATTTAAGTCATTTTGCATGCTTACCAATACCAACTCAGGCTCAGTGCTTTAACTTACTGTCAAATGTGTATTACCAAGAAATAAAGTTAAACAAACAGTGGCTCTGCACCCCTTTACCTAAATTCATTACTTCAGACACTGAGTGAACGTTACTTTACTGATTCTTCACACGGTTTACTGTGAGTGGAGTGACGTCAAGCGTTGCCGAACTGAATTGTGGGTCCGTCACGTCGTTTCACTGGCGCTGCTCGCGACTTTTTATTTATTATACTATTAACAAAAGCAAAAATGGTCTCTAACACTAGCTTGCTCTATTCTTTTTCTATTTCATCTGTTTTTTTTATTAATTATATAATAAAAAAAACCTTGCTAAGTGTACTGCGTTAAGCTAACTGAGTTACTGCTAACTTGTTGCAGTACTTGTGTTTCATTACTCTTTGTTGATTTTGATTGCTTCCATTGACCTCATTTGTAAGTTGCTTTGCATAAAAGATGACTAAATGTAAACATGTAATATTATTAGTAACTGCACTTATTAATGCGAAAAAATAGTAATTTTATGATTCAATTATTTTTTTATTTTTTTATTTAGTCATTTAGCAGACATTATCTTTGTTCTTCTGGCGCCACCATCTGTAGCACTTAGTATCGCTGGTTGCTCTCAGATGCTGGCTTGTAAGCAACAATCTTCCCATGTGCAGCTGCATGTGCTCTCGAAGCGTTGTTATAACAAGGAGGCGGTGCTCCATGACGCAACTACTTGCATTAGCCAATAGGGAGCGCGATATGTAAATGAGCACGTGTAAAGCAGGAAGTGCGATTGCTACTCTACTCTGTCTCTCCGTAGATGAGACGAGGAAGGAAGAAAATGCAAGAAAGGGCCACGGATAATGCGACGCTAAATAAACACACGCTGTCCTAACGACAGAGCACACATCTACATTCGACCAATGCAGGGAAACGCAGCTGTTTGTTGAACGAGGTATGTTGCGTTCTTCTGCATTGAAGTGATGCGTTGTTTTTTACTTGTGATGTGTTGGGGTGTCGTCTCGTTGTCCTGCTTATTCTGATCATCTAAACGATATTTAGCTATTTTTAACATAACAGCCTGTATTTTCACGATACGTCACGATCGTGTTTTATTCGTTAGCTGTGTATGTCTTAAGTAACTTGTATGTTTATATGTGTGTCATCTACGTGACGTTATGCATCACGCTAATATGAGTGTTATGATGGGCAGATGTTTCCTATTTTATCCTGTTGACATCTGCAGTAGCACTTGTATCCACGGATATGGATATCCACACTGTTTATAAATATAATAACCACTGGATATGTCAGTATGTGAGGCTGTTTTGAAGTAAAGACAGATGCTGGGCCTTTTCCTGCACACTGTTATGATCAACAAAACTCCATCATGAAGTGTGTTTATATGCTTTATTTTAATATTACTGGTTGGTATTTAACGCCATGGTCATTTATGGTCATAATCAGTGGGTTGTAATCTTATGTCCGGGTCTGAAAACTGTCCTGGATATTTCTACAAATGAAGTCTGTTTTATGTCTATTGAGATATTTGGCACTATTACTTTAATGACAATCACATTTTGTCCCTACATTCTCACTATTTTAATCCAACCTTGACTTATTGCTTTTACTATTTTTAATGATGAGTCTTATGACCTAATATGGTAGTTTTATTAATCCATTACAGTACATGAATACTGTTATACAATGATTTTAAAACTGATATAAAGCAATACAACAAATGCTACCATGATTTATAAATACTTTTAAATTCATATTTATAATAATCCTAAACGGGGTTAATTATAGTTGAACTAAAACCAGTTTTTTTGTTATTACTTGAAATAAAATAAATGTTAACTAAAAATAAAATACAAATTAAAACACAACAAAATTAATACAACTTTAACTAAAATTAAAATAATAAACAATAAATAACTACAAATATTACTGTAATGCTGTTTCATTAATGCAAAAAAAATCTTGTTTTATTATAGAACAGGTTTCATTATAAACACAATTTAAGCATAAGTTGTTCACGTACATTAAAAAATGCATTGTATGATCATTATACAAATCTACATTTCATGACATTGACATGTTTGAACGTTAACTACAGACATATAAAGCATTATGTGTGTTTATTGATAAAGTAAAAAAAGTGTATGTAATATTTAATTATAATTATCGAAATGATTCTGGCTCTCACATAAATACGTATGAGATTAGACACTAAATTTGGTTTGTCATTGAATTCTGTTGCCTGTAATTGTTTTATAATGTACTATTGCATTGATTTAATTAATTCTGATTAAGCACAACCTCATGGATGGTACAAAATAAATTCAGTCATGCTCATTTAATTAGGGGACACAATTAACATGTAGTCCTTTGAACCTCATGCATGTTAAGACAGACATGAGCGTGGTCTCAGGGAATCACGTGGACAGGTGCGTTTCCTCACAATTAAAAATTGAAGTCTTCTCTAGCTAGCCGGGCTGGATCGTGTACACTGCTTTAACATTATCTAATTAAAATCAAGAATTTAATTTAGCACTCTATAATGATTCGAGTCAGATGTAACACTGTAAGTTCTCTAGTCCTCATCTAACACATATTCATGTCATGAAGGAACCTTATTGGGATCATTTAAGGAGAGCGATCAGTGCAGCTGCTTATGTGAGTCATAGATGATTAAAGCGATGGTTCACCCACAAATGAAAATGGTCATTATTCATTAACTCTAATGTCGTCTCAGGCATATATTTCTGTTTTAAAGAATGTTTTCTGAAGCCATATAATGAGGTTTAAATCAATATTCAACAAAAACCTCACTTGACAGCCATGAGTTATTTTAGTATCACTGAAATATATAATAGTTTTTATTACTATTTTAAATTAGTTTTATTTCCATTTTAAGTTTTAGTAATTTAATTCAGCATTTTTTTTTTTTTTAAACGTGTCTGCATAGTTTTTATAATTTTTTATTTTCCTGTTTATTATGTTTGTTTTAGTGCATAAAGTTAATCTAAATCCAAATGTGATTTTGTCCAGGCAGCTAGCTGAAATAGAATAAATGTTGTATTTAATTTTACTTGAGTGACAATGTTTTTTTACTGGTTTTAATTTTATATAGTTAAGTATATAATAACCCTGAGCCATTCACTTTAATTTTATGGAAAAGAGCAACATTTTGTTATTAATAACTCAACCAAAGAAAGTCAAACTGTGAGAACTGCCATTTGTGGGTGAAATATTCTCTTAATACGCCACCAGCTTGTAGTTAGGTCATTAATATGGGCTTGGTACGTGACACTGCAAGTATACGTAATCAACCTTATCTGCTCTTATCGTTTCTGTTACATGAAACCATTCCTTCCTCAGAGAAAATTGACCAGATCGCTGTGACTTACAGTCCACACCCATAACATCTCCTCCTTCAGAGAATACAAGATCGCATTCCAAGACCCGTCTATCTTACAAAGTAAGTGACTCCTTCAGTTTCTGCCATCAGCTCGCCACTTTATATTTGTCTGACAGAACATTGGAGTAGTTTAAATCAGATCTATTTTATTATATTTTAGTTTACTGAAACATTGCATCAGTCATCTGTTATTGTGTATTTTCAGCGCAAATATGAACACTCACGAATCAGAGGTGTACACGGTGGCGCCGGAGATGCCGGCGATGTTTGACGGCATGAAGTTGGCGGCGGTGGCCACCGTTCTCTACATCATCGTCCGGTGTCTAAACTTGAAAAGTCCCACAGCTCCGCCGGACCTCACTTACCAGGATACAGCACTCAACCGCTTTCTGCTCAAGTCCTGTCCTATTCTGACCAAAGAGTGAGTACCACACTTCAGTTTATCATTCACTGCACTTACTGTGTCTACTGAGTAAACACATCTCAGAATAGCTTAGAGCAGTGTTTTCTAACTGTTTTAAGAGCGACCCTATTTTTTTCTTTTTAAATTGACGCTATATATATATATATATATATATACACACACACACACACATTACATGTGTGCGTATTTATTACAATCAAATTGTGAAACTCGTGTATTAAATTTGTACACAAATAAATAAATCTTTGAAATTTACTTTTTTGACACAAAAACTGGCTCACATTTCAAAAACCACATGACTGCAACACTCTCAACAAATGCAAAGGCACCTGCACAGAGGTGGTTCACACTACACAATCATGGGGAAGACAGTTGAAGACTGGAGTAATGATGCTGAAAATACAGCTTGTCATCATCATATATTTGAATAGAAAACAGTTATTTTTAACTGTTAAATACTATTAGTTATTTTAATACTGTTAGTTATTTTAAACTATTAAATCTTGGTAATACTATGTTTGCTTTGGACATGTATCAAAATAAAAACGGTGTTCTTTGAATTACTTAAGATTTCCATATAAAAGCCATGCTTTATGAATATTGTAATCATTCAGGTTTGTATACATTTTTTTGTATTTATTCAGAGGGTGAAGTAATATTTTTAATTGCCTTAATTTTTTTTATATGTTCAGTTTTAGTAATTTTTTGCCATTTTGTCTTTAACACAATTTGATTTTTATTATTTTAATACTAATCTGCAGCATTTATTTATTTTTGTTGAGCATCACTTATTTTTTTTTAAAGTTTTTTTAAAGCTTACATTTTAATCTATTTATATTTTACTTTTTCAACTTTATCTTTATTGGTGAAAACTATTTTAATAGTTTTCGTTAAAAATAAAAACACTGTACCACAGACAGTACTTTTTTGTGAAGGTCAGTCCTCAAAAACATGAAGCGTACAGGTGCAACCACATAAACTACACAACTACCTTAACTTAACTTTGTTTCTTCAGGAGTTCAGTTGTTGCTGCTACAGTTGAGACGCTTCTTAATGAAGTTTGAAAGTGTTAGAATAGTCTGATAAAGTGCCTTTACCACAGCACAGTGTTCACCATTGCTTTCAAGCACAGTTTAAGCTTTAAAAACAGGTAATTGTATAGATGAAAATAACCATACTCTCTGTTTCCTGCATTAAAACACATGCCAATCTGTTCATCAGTGGTATTTTGAATGCTTTTGTGAGTTTTTCAGTTGCGTCAGACATTCTTGGAAGGTGTTTAATATACATTTTCATGCTCAAATTGCATGACAACGGTTTATGAAAACAGTGAGGTGATGCTTCTGGAGTTTGTTGCTAGCTGCAACGGCATATGATTATTATACTGCTAACACTTGAGGCCAAGACAAAGCATGCTTTTTCAATAACATCTGCAGAATTGTTTATATACCTGCACTGCCATTGTATAGTGTGGTAATTTATCAAGCCTGTGTTATTCTTGGTTTCAACTCCACGTGATGGTTAACGTTCATTTTGTTGTATTAGATCACGATTTGCAATTAAAATAAGAAACATGCATTGCATATGTCTGTTGCACAGTGCAGGTGGGCGTTTCTTTTGTAATCCAACGTGACTCCAGGCTGGTTATGTAATCATTATTTTCCAGTACGTCTACTACACTAGGGGCCAAGAGATCAATCGACAAACGCAGCCCATTGTCTGTACATCCTTATCGCACAGTTAACTTTTCCCATGTTTGTTTTGCTGGAGGATTTTCCAGAAAATCGCCTTTCGAGAAAACCAGCGCTTTAGAGCGTTCAGTTTGAAGATCTAAAGGTTATTTTGTCAAGCATCGATAATAGTCGCTCATGCCTGTGATGCTGCATTGTGGGTCTGGACTTTGAAACATTAGGCGTGTCACGCCACCGCAGCTCTGCCGCTGCGTGCTTCCTTGTTTTTTTATCTTTTATGTTTGCGGATGACTGCAGCTCAGTCAACAAAGAGAGGAATGGCTAAAGATACAGTACAGGGAACAAAAAAAGCCTGTTTCCAGTCAGTTCTGTTCTTCGTTAAGTAATGCTTAAGCCTCGTTTGACAGCATTCAAGCGATGCAAGTGAATTTGCATTGTTGACGTTTGTGCTGCTTAATTTATCTGCTCTAGAGTTTTCTGAACTCTACTCGCCTCAAATGACATGTCTTTTATGGTAAAGCTGTCAGTGCTGATCCTCTCGTTGTCTTATTTAACCGTGTCATTATGAGCAGATTAAACCAGGCCGGCTTTCATTCCTTGCATCTCATAACCGATCTTTGAAGGATAATCACATGTAATAGTCAGTGGTGATGTAGCTACGCTTGAGGCTATATCGTGAGAGCATGTTATGTAATACCCAAGGCGGTGTGAAATAGATCACAGTGACCGTGAGAAGGGAAAGATGTTGAAGGTGATCAGTGGATTTTGTTTACTACTGTTTTAAGGTTCACTTTGGGCAAACGAATGTTGTTTTAGTTTGTCTGGATGTCTTTAGTTAGCAGAGCGAAGTTGGGCCAAGTGAATGAGGTCATTTCCAGGGAAAAGTTTTAAAATGGACAGTGAATTATGTGTCAAAACAAAGTTGCATCTTCAAACAGTAATATTTTTGTCGAGAGATCATCTGAAAGGTCTCAAATTGTGATATTCCAGAAAGTCACAATCAAACAGCAATATTCTGGAAAGTTGCATCTTCAACATTGATAATCTAGAATTGTACCTCACAAAATAGTGATGAAAAGGTGTCTCTCAGAGGGTGATATTTCAGAAAGGCACAAATGAAATGGCGCTTGCATCTTCAAAGAGCGATTTTCACTAGTGCAGTGTCCGTTCTCGGAGCATATAAACTCTAAACTCCGCTTCCGGCTCACGCTGTTCTGTAGCTTATTAATTCTGATCGTGTCGCGTGTCCATATTGCACCATAATGTGACACTGCACTCCCTTGGGTCCACAACAACACACCCGCCACGTGTGAAGTCGATTGGATGAACAGTTCTCGACATAATAAAAATGCAAACAGACGCACAGAGATTCCTGCTTTTATTAGAGAGAAGAATATGTTCAGCCCCCTCCCTCCGAAGCTTCAAATATTCAGTGTTTATTATTACCGCAACTTCAAAGCTCAAAAAATGGCATTCGGACCAGCCCTAGTATTGGTATAACAGTACGATTTTGTAATGCTTTTGAAATTAGTATTTGATGCTCACCAATGCTGCATTTATTTAGTCAAATAAATGAGTGCAGTCATAAAGGGAAGTTGTGGCCTAATGGTTAGAGAGTCAGACTCGTAATCCAAAGGTCTCAGGTTCGAGTCTCAGTCCGGCAGGGATTGTCGGTGGGGGGGATGAATGTACAGCGCTCTCTCCACCCTCAATACCACGACTGAGGTGCCTTTGAGCAAGGCACCGAACCCCAAACTGCTCCCCGGGCGCCGCAGCATGAATGGCTGCCCACTGCTCCGGGTGTGTGTTCACAGTGTGTGTGTTCACTGCTGTGTGTGTGCACTTGGATGGTTAAATGCAGAGCACAAATTCTGAGTATGGGTCACCATACTTGGCCATATGTCACGTCAATTTCTTTTCTACTTTTTAAAGGTGATATTGTGAAATATTAATTAATTATTTATTTTTATATTTTTTTAATGTAATATATTCCTGTTGCAGCAATATCTCTCTCTCTCTCTCACACACACACACACACCTGTATGTGTATATATATATGCACACATACAGTGCCCTCCATATATATTGGAACCGTAAAGACAAAATTGCTCTGTTGGCTGTGGAGTCAAGACATTTGCAAATATGATTGAAAGATGAATATGAGACAAAACTACAGAATGTCACATTTTATTATTATCAGTTTCAACACATACATGTTTTACCAAATAAAAAGACAGCACTTTTAGAGTTCATCACACTCATTGATGTGAGCAAAAGCATTGGGACAGTTGAACATAAGGCAGATATAAAAGATTAAAAGCTATTATTTAGTTGCAGATCCCTTGCGCACAATCACAGCAGTGAGTCTGTGAAACATAGACATCACCAGACTCTTGTTCTCATCCTTTGAAATACTTTTCCCAGCCTTTAATGCAGCCAATTCCAACTGTTTCTGCCTTTCCTCTCCTCTTCAGCTGGTGAAATTCATGTTCAATCGGATTTAAATCTGGAGATTGACTCGGGCAATCTAAGACTTTCCATTTCTTTGCCCTTATAAACTCCTTGACTGAACTGGCAGGTGTTTTGGGTCATTGTCCTGATGCAATATGAAGCACTTCCCAATGAATCTGGTGGCATTTTCTTGAATATTGGTAGGCAAGATGGTTTTGTACCCTTCCAAATTGATTCTGCTTCTGTCATCATACATGAAGTCATCAGTAAAGATGAGAGGGCCTGTTCCAGAGACAGCCATGCATGCCCATGCAACACCTCCACCATGCTTTACAGATGAGGCTGTATGCTTGGGATCATTTGCAGTTCCCTTTTTTCTCCACACTTTTGCTTTCCCATCACTTAGATAAAGGTTCATCTTTGTCTCATCGGTCCATAAACACAGTTCCAAAACTCTTCTGGCTCACCTTTGTGCTTTATTCAAACTCTAATCTTGTGTTTCTATTGTTGGTGCTGGTCAGAGGTTTGCATCTTGCTGTGTAGCATCTGTAATTCTGTGTCAAAGTCTCCTGAGGACAGTAGATTGTCAGAGCATCACCCCAGCTTTCTGGAGGTTGTTGGTGATTTTACAGACACGTCTTTTAGGGTTCATTTTCACAGCTTTTATGATTTGTCTGTCCTCAACTACTGTTGTTTTCTCAGCCGATCAGGTCGTTGTTGTGTCGCTGGTGGTTTCCAAACTCTTGATTTCTCCATGCCCTTTGTTTTTGCTAGAGCTCTAATTGACTTCCTCTTTTCTTTTAGCATCCAAATTGCTTGCTTTTCTCTCAAAGTCAGCTCCCTCATCTTCATCCTGGTTTGTGTGTGTCATCATCGAAAGCAAGATTCAGAATACAGAAGTAATGGATATAACTGATACGACACATTCCCTGCTTTTAATACCTGAAGAATTAATGCAACCGGACACAGCTGATCAGAAAGACCCGCGAGGCAACTGTTCAAATACTTATGCTCACATCAGATAGAGATGAAACTCTGAAGTGCTGAACTTCTTAGCTGGTAAAACATCTATGTGTTGAATCACCCAATAATAAAATGTGACATTCTGTAGTTTTGTCTCATATTCATCTTTAATCATATTTGTAAATGTCTTGACTCCACAGCCAACAGAGCAATTTTGACTTTACTGTTCCAATACTTTTGGAGGGCACTGTATATATTTAATATATTACTTTAAAGACAAACAACTGATAAAAAGCTTTGCACTGTTTTACTTCATTCCTACAAATATGAGTGTAGTATTTATTACCACTTCATGAGCACATTTCACCAAAAATCATGCTTTCCACACGTTTATGTGATTCATTCCTATAAGACTGTCTGACCAAGCAACCTACAAGCTTAGTGAAGGGTCAGTGTGTACTTGGTTGAAGCCTAATTGGTGGGTGTGACCATTACATAACAGCAGCGTGCCCCTGTGTGACGATGACGCATGGAGTCAGCAGTAATGTGACTTATCCCAGTGCCCAGATCTAGAAACAAACCTGAAGAACTGCAAAAAGTATGGGCTGCTACACTTATCGTTCATAATCATCAGAAAATTATTGTTTTGATGAAACTTGAATCTGGAAACACAATCATAACCATTGCGTTGACTGCAGTTTCCTTCGTTTTTCAAAATAACCTAAATGGTCGTTCTGTGTCAAATCAACCAGATTTCAGAAACATCCTCAGCTAAAATTTTTGATTTTGTTAATATTTTTTTTTCTTAAGAAAAACAAACAAGAATAGGGATTAAAGCCAAAATATTAAATGCCATGGATGAATATTTACAGAGCAATCCACTGTTTTATAGAGAGCGGTCAAAAGGGCAGTTAGAGATTTGGAGCCAAATTACAGGAGGGGTCAATAACTTTAGAAAGTTGGCACCATCATGACTTTATTATTTTTTCACAGAGACTGGTATATTTATTAGTAATATCTGTTGACTTTAACCATCTTTATTGCATTATATGCCAATGGTGACAATTTAAAAATGGGGGTAAAAATAAAAACTCAAGTTTGCATGTAGTATCAAAGACATCTTATTATAATATTGTATTCTGGTTCATAAACTTTTTTTTCTTTTGCTATCTTAATTTTTAAGGTCCCTATATGATTCATTTCCAAAGATATGGGGATCTCAATGTTGCTTCATGAGTAAATCTTCAATAAAAATGATAAAAATAAAAGATTTTAGCTCTAGTTAAGCAAAATGTATCAAACAATTTACCCCTGTATAAATCTAATGTTTTGTTTCATATTCTAGGTACATTCCTCCTCTAATATGGGGTAAAAGCGGTCATCTGCAGACGGCTCTCTATGGAAAGTTGGGTCGGGTCAGTTCACCTCATCCGTTCGGCCTGCGCAAATATCTGCCCATGCAGGACGGGGCCACAGCAACTTTTGACCTCTTTGAACCCCCGGCGGATCATCAGTCCGGAGGTCAGTGCCACGTAGTTGGGTTTATTTGGTCTGTGCTGGAGCGTAACTCTACACTCCTATGTGGAAACCTGAAAACTGAGAGACTCTCGTTCAGGTTCAAGGAGGAAGTATCATTTAAATGTGATACAGCGGGGCAGTCGTGGCCTAATGGATAGAGCATCGGACTTGTAACCCGAGGTTGCGGGTTCGAATCTCGGCTCCGGCAGAAATTGTCGGTGGGGGAGTGAATAACGAGTGTCCTCTCCACCTTCAATACCACGACTGAGGTGAGACCCTTGAGTAAGGCACCGAACCCCCAACTGCTCCCCGGGCGCCGTGTGTGTGCACTTGGATGGGTTAAATGCAGAGCACAAATTTCACTGCTGGTTATATTCTGTATAATTGTGTATGTGACGAATAAAAAATCTTCTTCTGATTTGATTTAGTTAATAGAAGTTAATTGATGAATAATCTATAAAAATCACATATAAATAGTTTGCTTGATCGTCATTCTGAAGAAGAGGTATTAATTAATTACAGGAATGCTTATCTATATGAAATGAAATTTTACTTTTATATAATGTGACCTTTTTAGTCAAAGCTTATTTCCACCATGAAATAAAAATATTCTTTAGTCTTGAAATTATTTTTTGCAAAAAAGTTTTTTTTTTCATAATTCTGAGATATAAATGTAGAAGTATAATATATATTTACACTAGGGCTGCCCCCTAATAGTCGATTAACTGCTAGTCGACTAGAAGAGGCTTGGTCCACCCAAAATTGTATTAGTCGCAGAAAAAAAATAGATAAATAAAAATCCACATAGGCAAAATCACACAGATCGTTAACGGCTGGTCTATGGTAATACAGTACTCGGGCAGGACATCCAAACGCTCGCATATCATTCTTCGACCTCCAATATGGCTTATCATCTGAAATATGTAAGTAGCAACAACTTTACATGGCTGCTCAATCTAATGCTAACCTAAAAAATGTGCGCTATTGAAGTGTGTGTGGAAGAGTAGCGCGCTCACTGCAGGACAGATGGAGGCGCCGGTGTGCTTGCTCTTAAAATACTCTGTGAATTTTGGTTATACAGATAAAGGTAATATGTTTTTTTAAAGACTCTGTTTATTTGTGTGCACTCACAATAACAACAATATATTGCACATTTGCAAGATAATGAAGCAAACAGGATGCGCTTTCTGCCATCTCGGTCTCTGAACTGGAGCGCGAAACTCAGAAAATCTGTGTATACTGGCCTTACAGACATAAAAAAAATATATCTGTAGAGAGTGAAATGTCTACTTTCAAATGAATACTTTGGTTAATTTATTTATGGTAGTGTAAAAAACACCCTTTTTACCTTGTCAACATCAGCTCTGCACGCAGCAAGCCGTTTTAGTGCATGTTCCTTTAAATGCTAATGAGCTCTGCTGGCCCCGCCCTCTCTTCCGTGGGGTGATGAGCTGTGCTCTGAGAGACTGGTTACTTTAGCTGCATTTAGCTGTGAAACTTGCTAAGTAGCACATTATTAGGAAAGGCGATTTGCAAAGATTCATAAAAAAAACCCTTATAGTCACTTCATCTGTAGGTGAAGCTGGATCACGAATGATTCACGTGAACATAGACGCATTTAGTAGATCGGGAGGCGCATTGCCCGTTCAGAGACAAATGTAATCCTCTGCGTCTTCAGCAGCTCAGATGTCGGGAGTAAATGACGACTGCTATGTTCATTATTACATCCAATAACAGAACACCTCAATCACTTAGGAGTCATTCTTCTCTACATCTGCTCCGGCGTCGAAACAATGGTGGTCTAACTGTTACAGATGACTCAGGGCGGGTCTAAGATAAAACGCCAGTGTCAATCAACAATCGTGGGAGGGGCCTGAGTCTGTGACATCACACAGCCAAGAAGCTGAGAAAAGCTTGATTTGAGAGAGGGGATATTATTTATAGGGATAAAAAAAAAGAACACTGGGTGGATTTTTATCATTATTGGATGGATGTGTACAAACACTGCCAACACACCTTTGTTCAAACATGTAAAAGTGAATTTAGCATCCGATGACCCCTTTAAACCGAGAACATAGAAAGCACTAGTTTATCAATTAATTATTAAAGAAAATGTCCCCGACATATTCATAATCATTACTTCTGCCGGTGCGCTGTGGCAAGCTTTATGCGTGCGCTTGAGTGCCTATTAAGCAATGTAGCATATTAAAGGCTCATTATTATGATTTAAATAGTTTATTAATAAACGTGTGATTAGTTCACTAATGCTTCAAATGAACGACTACTAGTTGAACAGACAAATATTTAGTCGAGGGCAGCCCTAATTTACAGAATATGTATGTGATGATATTCACATATATGAATAATGTAATGTATTATGAAGATAGAAATGTAAATAGATAAAAATATGGATTTTCCATACTCTTTTGCATAAAACAGAATTTTTATCTTAAAGTTGGTTTAGATAATTTCACATTTAAAATGAAAATTATTAATGGCAATTATGACAAAGACATTTTAATAATTTGGATTAGCATAAACCAAAGAACTGCTCAAAATAAGACCCTGAATGCTTTCGAGAGTCAATTAAGACATGCCACAGAATAACACAGAAAAGTGTAATTGGGAAATAAATGCATGCATCTGTATTATTGCATGTCTACTTGTTGAAATGTGGAATTTTTGCAGCGATGTTGTTATACAAACTGTATTTTGCATTTGCTTGCTCTGTGCAAATATTGTGACATTACCTGGAAAAAAGAAAAGATAAACGGTATAATAATGTTGAGCAACTCCAACATTTGTCTGCGTACATTTGCATGTATTTGTCTATGTGTGAAATGGCTTTCATAGGAAGTGCTCTTAATGTTTTGTGTTGCTTTGACAGAGGACGTCACCATGGTCATCTGTCCTGGCATTGGGAACCACAGTGAAAAGCACTATATCCGCACGTTTGTGGACTATTCGCAGAAACAGGGCTACCGCTGTGCTGTGCTCAATCACCTCGGGGCCTTGCCGAACATTGAGCTTACCTCCCCTCGCATGTTCACCTATGGTACGAGACGTGTATGGATTGTGTTTATTCAGGAAACTCATGTTTCTAAAGTGATAGTCAATGAATTGGGAACTTTTCAGTTTATTAACTAAAGCAATAATCCATGCCAGCATGTATTTTTTTTCATTATCTTTAAAGACAATTTAAATTTGTACTTATTTGTGTTTGGACATTGTGTAAATCATGTGTTTGGTCATAATTCAAAATCCTAAAGCCACACCTTTGCTGTCTATACATAATTTTGTGCTGTTTGCTATTTTATTTTTAAGTTTTTTTTTATTGTGTTTTAGGTTTTTTATTGTATCTTCATTCTTTTTTATTACGTTTTAATTTGGTTTTGTTTTATCACATTTTTATTATTAAATAGCTCTTTTATTTTTTGATCAGATTTCATTTGAATGTGGTTGTGTTTGGACATTGTGTAAATAATGTTTAATATAAAAGTTGTTTGGCATTAATAATCCCACGTTTGCAATCCTAAAGCTGTCAAAACTGTCTACTTTATTTTATTTGTCGGTTATTTAATCAGTTGTTATTTTAGATTTTATCCACTTATTTTATTCTATCATATTTTGATAGAATATTAATTTTACTGATGTAAATATTCATTTTATAATGCCGAACTAAGTCACTTTTGGTGACTAGTCAGCTTCATCTTATGTTTTAATATTCTGTTGTTTTTGTTTCTCTCCACAGGTTGTACATGGGAGTTTGCAGCGATGGTGGGCTTCATCAAAAAGACGCACCCCCAGACCAAACTTATTGTCGTGGGCTTCAGTCTGGGGGGAAATATCGTTTGCAAGTTCCTCGGAGAGAACCGAAGCAACCAGGAGCGTGTTCTGTGCTGTGTGAGCGTGTGCCAGGGCTACAGTGCACTAAGGTGAGCCGCTCTGTTCCCAGACAGAAGATACACAATACCTGATGTTGCTCCAGAGGGACAGGGCTCCATGAAGCCATGGGCGTACTGCCCAGATAAAAATGCTGCCAGCTTGCTTTGGGTACAAGTTGGACCATTTTATCACTGCTGAACTGTAGATACGAACTGACAGTGTGTACATTGTAGTTAGGGATTTAAAGGGCACAGGTGTCTCCGTATTGTGTCCACCTGCTTGACATTTGCATGTTGCATCAAACTTGTGCAAAGTAAACACGGTCTGTTTGTACATGTGTATAAGCAGATCTCTGTTAGGTAATGTAGTACTTATGTAAACAGTGTGTGCATTTCTAGGGTGCGTTCTGATCCTCTCAAAGGAAGTCAAAAGTGTTTAACACCTTTTCAAAAATTCAACCGTAGGCCCTCTCTAGTGAGCTCTCTGTAATAAGCATTTAATATTGGTTCGTATGTAAGCCAAAGATTTATGTTGTTATGTATTCGTTTGCTATAGCTAAGTTCTTGAGATATAGATATTTGGGTTACTATGGTAGAGTCACATAAAGAGATTGCATACTTTGCACACTGGCTGTAAAGATGTCTTTGTTGATTGTCAATATTAAAGAGCACCATAGCAACAGCTCTAACCACTAAATATGGAACACACTCTCATCTCACATCGCTGTCAGTGAGTAAGCATGTGACGTGGGCTTCAGTGCAGAAGCAGCTCTGGAATGCAGTGGATGTGTTTGGGCTTTAGTCTGGAGCCACACCTTTGTTGTCTGTGTTTGTCAGCGGCTCAGCTGGGGCACGTCTGCACACTTGGCACTGCCGTCAGTATGTAGCTCTGCCTTCAGACAGGATTACAGAATCCATTAAACCTCGGCTAATCTAATCTGCTTGATCTCACAGATTATTATATTCAAGATCCCTTTTAATGCACCTTATGCATTTAGCTGAAATGTATATTAAAGGGATCATGCATATAATACGTTTTGGATAATTTTACATGTTAATCTTTTTATGTAAAATTGTCTTTTTTTCATTAATTTAGTTTTTCCCACCCATTTTTTTTTTCTTCCCCTGAAAGCTTCTTTTCATAATTTATACATATTTATTTACATTTATGTATAGTTATGTATTGCAGAGAAGTTTTCAGGAGCAGAGAAACTGAAAAATGGTCAGGAACAGTTAAATAACAAATTAATAGAATGATTTAAAAGAACACATATACATGTCTATATTTATATATGCATATACACAGTAGACACATATGATGCAAACACAAACTTATTTTGGATGCAATTAATCATGATTAATCGATTTGACCGCATGTGTGTGTGTGTGTGTGTATATATGTGTGTGTACACTCACCGGCCACTTTATTAGGCACACCTGTTTAATTGCTTGGTAACACAAATTGCGAATCAGCCAATCACATGACAGCAACTCAATGCATTTAGGCATCTAGATGTGGTGAAGACGACTTGCTGAAGTTCAAACCGAGCATCAGAATGGGGAAGAAAGGGATTTAAGTGACTTTGAACGTGGAATGGTTGTTGGTGCCAGACGGGCTGGTCTGAGTATTTCAAAAACTGCTGATCTACTGGGATTTTCACACACAACCATCTCTAGGGTTTACAGAGAATGGTCCGAAAAAGAGAAAATATCCAGTGAGCGGCAGTTGTGTGGATGAAAATGCCTTGTTGATGTCAGAGGAGAATGGGCAGACTGGTTAGAGATGATAGAAAGGCAACAGTAACTCAAATAACCACTCGTTACAACCAAGATATGCAGAATACCATCTCTGAACACACAACACGTCGAACCCTGAAGCAGATGGGCTCCAGCAGCAGAAGACCACACCGGGACACACACAGTCTCGATTTCTGCTGCGACATTCAGATGTAGGGTCAGAATTTGGCATAAAGAACATGAAAGCATGGATCCATCCTGCCTTGTCTCAACGGTTCAGGCTGGTGGTGGTGGTGTAATGGTGTGGGGGAGGTATTTTCTTGGCACACTTTGGGCTTCTTAGTACCAATTGAGCATCGTTTAAACACCACAGCCTACCTGAGTATTGTTGCTGACCATGTCCATCCCTTTATGACTACAGTGTACCCATCTTCTGATGCTACTTCCAGCAGGATAATGCACCATGTCACAAAGCTCAAATCATCTCAGACTGGTTTCTTGAACATGACAATGAGTTCACTTTACTCAAATGGCCTCCACAGTCACCAGATCTCAATCCAATAGAGCACCTTTGGGATGTGGTGGAACGGGAGATTCACATCATGGATGTGCAGCCGACAAATCTGCAGCAACTGCGTGATGCTATCATGTCAATATGGACCAAAATCTCTGAGGAATGTTTCCAACACCTTGTTGAATCTATGCCACGAAGAATTAAGGCAGTTCTGAAGGCAAAAGGGGGTCCAACCCGGTACTAGCAAGGTGTACCTAATAAAGTGGCCAGTGATTGTGTGTGTGTATGCATGCATGTATATGAAATATTTATATAATTAAGAATTGTTCTGCATTCTATCGGTCTGTCGATCGTACATATCTGTATCATTACATTTGAAACTATTGTATCAAAGTGAATTTAGTAATATAATTTACAACTTTAAAAATATGAAAGACTTTTATGTAGTTGAAATGCATTCTTTTGTGTGTGTGTGTTTCAGGGCTCAGGAGACGTTTCTGCAGTGGGACCAGTGCCGTCGTTTATATAACTTCCTGATGGCCGACAACATGAAGAAGATCATTTTGTCTCACAGGTACTGTTGATCTCGTCCTCAGCGGTGACTCTGACAGACGTCGTGTGAGTGGTGTTGAGTGGCTGGCTGTGAGATTCACTCTTCTGCCGAAACTGTTTTGCGCTCGCGTGTTCTTTTGCAATCAAGCCATTAGGAGAATATTAGAGAATATGAATCTAAACACTGAGCTGTCAGCAAAACGTTGTATTTTTTGCTTCTACAGAGGCGTGTTATTCGGAGTGGGCTCCACTAAAATGGTGGATGCGGATCTGAGCCGGCTCTACACTGCCACGTCTCTCATGCAGATCGATGACAACATCATGAGGTGAGTGCTGGGAAGTTGCTACATGTGGTTTTTGTCATTTTCTTGTGAAACCGATACAAGACGCATTTTGTGACTTGAGATTTGTAATCGACCACACTGTGAACAAATAGTGTGTACTATTTTTACGGGTTATTTTAAGCCTTGTTCTCCGAAAATCAATCTTCCTTTAGCCTTGTCAAAGATTTTGTGCTGTTATAAAATACCATAGTTACTACAGTAAAAGCTGTTACTGGGATCTAATACGAAAATGGTAACACGTCATTACAATAAGGTTACATTCATTAACATTAATACAGTAACTAACTTTACTATCATTCATATGCTGTAATAGTTTTCGTTAATATTTTGAACAAATTTAGATTTTTATATTTTTCGTTAAAGTTTATTAATTGTTGTAATGTATTTTTGTTATTTTATAAGTTTTGGTTCTTTTGAAATATGTCTATATTATATTTAATCATTAAGCAGACACTTTTATCCAAAGCAACTATAGAAGAAGATATATGAGTTCTTATTCATTTGTATTTCAGTTTGAGTTATTTTAGTACTTCAGGTTAAACGGAGAAACGTTGCCTTAGCAACTGACTGAAATAAAATGTTTATTTTAGCTAACATGTATTTTATATATGTTTTTATGGTGTTAGTTTTTGATAATAACCCTGTAATCACAATGAACAATGCATTTACTTATCAAGTTTAATAGGTTTTTTTTTTTACATGTATGCAAATATATTTTTAAATTAACATTAATGTATTCTGAACAATAATTAACAACATGAAGAGCAGTAGATGTATAAATTAACTAAGAATAATACATGTATTTAAAATGTCATTATCAGTTCTTGATATCTTATGGTAATGTATTTTGATAATGATTATTTACATGAAAGTGTGCACGTGCTGTATGTTAGTAGGCAGTGTATTCATACTATAGCAAGTTGTTCATTTGTTTTCTAGAAAATTCCATGGACACAACTCTCTGAAGGAGTACTACGAGAAGGAGAGCTGTGTTCATTACATTCATAATGTGAGTCAATAGCTTTAGCGAGTCTATAAGGAAATACTATAATCCATGTGGTGTCATCCGGTTCATGACTCTTGTTCTTCTCTCGGTGCTGCAGATTTATGTGCCTCTGCTGCTGGTGAACTCTGGTGACGATCCGCTCGTGCACAACTCGCTGCTCACCATTCCTCGCACACTCTCAGGTATAGCGACCATTCACGTTTCATGCCATTTAAAAGATATGGAGATATTAAAAAAAATATTCATCCTCCAAAGAAAAAGTGATTGGTGCTCGACCGTGACACCATCTCTGATATATGAAAAAAAGATTCATTGCTTAATAAAGTAACAGACTGAAATAAATAGTGTATTGATTAATTAATTCATTTTTCTTATTTATTTTTTGGTGTGCAAATTCCATGTATTCCTTAATTGGATCAACAAATACTTGAATGCACGTGATTGCATGGAGCTGCATGGCTGGAGTTTGTTTATGAGCAATAGTGAAAGAGTTGCATGTTTTAAACACACCACCTAATAGTATTTTTTCCATTGGAAACCTTTTTTTTTTCTTTAGTGTTTTCTGTCTGCTTCTCCTACCACTTCAGCACGCCTACAGCCTATTTCTATACGGATCTATTATTAGCCAATGACCTCATATGCCAAAAACAACCAGAATTCCTCCAGAACCCCACAGAGATGTGCACCAGCATGCATGGGACATTCATGAGATCACTGTTTGCTCAAACTGACTCCTATATCTATCGATCTAATCATAATGTGTCGATGCAACAAAAGTGTCATAATTTAAACTATGACTAAGGGTGGATCCCAATTTTCTGTCTTACCCCTAGCCCTTGTCCCTCGAAACCGAGTGGTAAGCGCTAGGGGTGAAAACATACCCCTATGAAATGAGACGCCACTTGGTTACTGTTACGTCATCATACATCGTCGCTAGCTGCTGCTACGTCACCAGAGGAGACAAGTGTTGATCACAAACTCTCCGTCTAAAAGTGTGTGTTTGTCGATTGCGTGGGTTTAAGTGATGTTTTCTCTATTCAGAGAAACGCGGGACTGTTGTGCAAATCAGCAATGTAACGTTAGCGTGGAAAAATAGCGATTTTTAAAAACGTTTCAATTAAGAGCATGGTTGCAAATATATATGTAAGTTACAGGACTGTGTAGAGCACAAAACAAGACTGTCGTAATTTTAAATCAATTATTTAAGCCGAAAATACTCTCTGGATGATCTGGCCGCAGTGTGTTCTGGGTACCCCTTGGTTTCAAGTAAGCTCGCGAAAATTCTTGGTTTTAAGGGCTATCTACCCCTTCCCCTTAGCCCTACCCCTCGATCAAGACGAGAATTGGGACAGCCCTTACTCTCACGTGAACGCCCAGAAGACAGATAATTGGGATTCACCCTAACTCCGAGTGTTGGACTCTAAAGGTCAACACCGGAGGAGTATTAAAACCGTGTCTGTTGCTCCGTGGCAGTGTGTCAGGAGGACATCAGCATCTGGTGTGCAGTGGAAACCTGAATGTTGTGTTGTTGGTGTGATAGTCGTAAAGATTTACAAGCATGACTCGTCAAAGGAAGTGGAGCAATCGGTTGCAATAGACAAAGTCTTGGCATGCCAACATATTTTGCAATTGTAAAAATGTTGGTTTTAGCTGTAGCTCTTGCGTTATATTTGCACGTCAACATTAGCAGAGCAACAGTAAACAAGTAATGCATTTTCCCCTTCAGCCCTGATATTGTTGTGTTTAACTAACATTTTCGACATTTTGTTAACGTGCTTTGAGATTTTTATTATACTCATTTATTTTATTTTAGAGTGTTTCATTTAACTTTTTATTCACTTTTATTAGTTTTTTGTTTTAGTTCAGTAACTTTAGTGCTTTAACATACATTTAGGCAACATTTTTCACAATATTTTATAGGCAAAGAATGCTGTCAGTGTTTTCAGTGTTTTTTCTTATTTTTCCCAGGTTTAGAGATTACAATAAAATGAAGTTTTAGTTCTAATAACAAACACTGGCTGACTGCATTTGCAATTGTGAGTTATAAAGTCAGAGTTTTGAAATATAAACTTGCAATTTTTCCTCCGAACTGGACTTTATAATTCTCAATTTTAAGTTTATATCTCACAAGATAAGTCAGAATTGTTTATATCTTGCAATTTTGAGAAAAAATGTCCGAATTGTAAGAGAAATGTTTTTTATTAAATTGTATTGAATATTTTTTTTTACTCTGTGGTGGAAATGCGCTTCCATAATATGTGCAATTAGTCACTTGTGCTACAATTCTGAGATTCATTGGTTCATTTTCACCTTCCAGAAAAGAAAGAAAACGTGATCTTCGCTCTGACGCTGCATGGTGGACACCTGGGTTTCTTCGAGGGTGCTGTGCTGTTCCCTCAGCCCCTCACCTGGATGGACAAAGTCATTGTGGGCTACGCCAATGCCATCTGCCAGTGGGAGAAACAGAAACCACCGTGCCAAAGTCAAGGTGCCCATTCCAACAAAACCAAATGCCAAGACAGTAAATCCTAACCGAGCCCGTCTCCGTTTCACCTCCACGTGACATTTTCACCGCGCACACGAGGCGTCGGACCGCCATCTTCAAGCGTTCACTGTCAGTGGGAATATTTCTTTCTCTTTTTATCACGGTTTGTCAACAACATGAATCGTAATGACTTTCCACGTGAGAAAACAATGCCACTCGATGAGCAAAAAACAATCAAATAACCGGTGTAGCGAGGGCAACGTTTTAGATCTGCTGTAGTTATTTAGATACAATCAGGATCTCTTGTTCTCTAATTCGGACACTGAAAGTGTATCACTGCTAAACAGGATCTAGCAGAGCTGGGTGAATCTCACAAAAATCAGGTCCAAAAGGGTGTTTTTGGATAATGTCAAAAAATATTTTGCACAAATTAAATGCATACTTTTGAGACAATTACAATATTCAGCATTTTAATTAAAATGTAAGCACATTTATTCCCATTTTTCTTTTTTCGGGGATATTCTTGGGGTTATTTTCCTTTATTTCAGTGATGCTTTTACTGTGTTGCACTAACAAAATAAAATGCTGTAATACAATAAATCAACATTAATGAAAAGCAGTGCAACAAATAATACCTTTTATTATAATTAAACAATAATAAATCATTTTCACATTATTATTTTAGGACAATGAGAACTGCATGATTATCTCGATGCACAAATGTAATGGTCCTCAAAATAAGCTTAATTTCTTTCAGCTAAAAAAAAAAACCTTGTTTCATTGGTTATTGCATTGAAATATGATCTAGATATGTTCTAGACCGGTTTTGTGAGCTTCACCCAGCCGGCTTATTAAAACGCCACTCGAACCTTACTGTACATAACACATGAGCTTATGGGAAGTGAGTGTTATGCAGGCACTATGTGCTTCTTGATACGACCGGTGCGCTGTTTGAGTGAATATTGTCATTTGATATCTGAGTTTTTGGTCTGGTAAACGTATAATGTCACTCGTATTTTAAAACTAACACTAGACCTTCTCAAGTGTGAAACTTCATTACTCATGAAGCCTTGTCGGTTGAATCAGTCACATTCCTAGTCGATGCACTTTTATATAACGTTTGCCCTGCGATCTGTTATGTCGTCATTTAGCGATTACAGAGACTAGCTGACAACGTTAAACCTAGAAATGAGAAAGAACAACAAGAGGGAGAGAGGAAGCCTTGAATGAACTCCATGACCCCTCATTATTACCAAAACGCCTCGTCCGCGGGCCGTCCCACAAGCACTACGACCCAGTTTTAGATGGCAAATCCCATTCCGCTGAAGAACAGCTCAAGCTGTTGCTGCAGTATTGACTGGTGTTTGTGGAGAAGCATTGAAGTCGGTGGATCTAGATTGTGTTGATTTGGGACCCAGTGGGAGACAACCGTGCTCTTCATGGTGCACGTCGGTGAAAGCTGGTTACTTAAAGGGATATGTGCCGTTGTATCGTTTTAGGTTTTTTTCTTTATCTTGTTCATTTTCATTTTGCTGTTTTGTGCAATTACTTGATGCATTTATGTGTTTCTTTAATTTACTCTGTCTGAAATGAAACTGATCTTCTTGTTACTTATTTAAAGAATCTAATGCCGAGGGGAAAATATGTAAGTTTAAATTTTGAAGGGAACATAGAAAGCGTTGTTTCCGACTCTAAAAAACTAACACAGCAGTTTAGTGCAGTTAGACTTGCTTTCTTTCAGGGAAGCAGTCATACATATAAATCTCACAAAATGGCCAGGTAATGTTTCACCACACAATAAAAAAAGGCCTTTTGTTTTAAGAAATTATTCATATTTTTAGGACTTTTTTTGACAATTAGGCAAATTTTTCTTCCCACTTTACTTTTTATTTCTCAATAAATCAAAAAAAAGTCTAATCTTCATAACAATAATTAATGTTTATTTTTATTTTATTTTTGAATGAAATATTGCTCTGCCATTTCTGGACGTGTTTTGTGAGATTCTATAATCTTCATTCATTTATTATCATGCTGCAGCTGTGGAAGAAAATTAATTTGAGTTTCCAATGGAAAAAAAAACTGAAAAAGACGCTTGATGACCAAAAAAATAATCAAATAACCGATGTCATATTTAGTATACATGACAGTTGAGTAAAGCTGAAACCTGTCATGTGTTGTGAACTATGTGCATTATTAACATACATAATTGCCTTGATTATTAGTGTTTAGCCGTCAATATTGATGCATCTTCTTAAAGGAGAAAGTGTCACTTTCAGTGTTACTCGTCAGAAGACTTCACCAGTTATCAGCTGAAAGACGCCCCCTGTGGGTTATGAGATGTGAAAGCACTGAGGTTTATTAAATCCCCTCCGGAGAGAGAGTTTACCTCCCCTCTGTTAGGTTAGTTCGTCTCTGTATTCAGTGTTACTCGTCAGAAGACTTCACCAGTTATCAGCTGTGGGTTATGAGATGTGAAAGCACTGAGGTTTATTAAATCCCCTCCGGAGAGAGAGTTTACCTCCCCTCTGTTAGGTTAGTTCGTCTCTGTATTCAGTGTTACTCGTCAGAAGACTTCACCAGTTATCAGCTGTGGGTTATGAGATGTGAAAGCACTGAGGTTTATTAAATCCCCTCCGGAGAGAGAGTTTACCTCTCCTCTGTTAGGTTAGTTCGTCTCTGTATTCAGTGTTACTCGTCAGAAGACTTCACCAGTTATCAGCTGAAAGACGCCCCTGTGGGTTATGAGATGTGAAAGCACTGAGGTTTATTAAATCCCCTCCGGAGAGAGAGTTTACCTCCCCTCTGTTAGGTTAGTTCGTCTCTGTATTCAGTGAAGCTGTTCTGGTCTTATTTCTTGAATCGTTGGAAAACAGCAGAAGTGTGTTGTAGACGCGAGTCTAAAAGCTCCTGGTTTGGTGTCAGTGTTGGGCTGTTTCCGGCGATCGGATCGGTTTGGTCTTTTGCCCCAGCCGCTGTAAGTCGATCCAGTTTGCCTTCAGAATGTCTCCCACTTACTTTTTGCACAGAAAACACGGGCTTATGTTTTATATCCTCGACATACATTAACCAAAATTGAGTTTGTCTGTTTTTGTATTTTACATTAATTTCAATGTTATTTTTGTTCTCTTATGTACAAAAGTATGAGTGTATGTGAATTTTTGCATCATATCTGCTCATGAAAACTACCCACAAATTAGCTTTGGCAGGTAAAGAGATAAATGCGTTTAGTTGTGATATAAGGATGGTTTATGGAAACCAGGGAACTTTAATTTGTTTGACGATCAGCAATAACACTTTGAATGTTTCTCTCTTTTTCTCCACGCCAAACTGAGATGAATAGCTCAAAGGAAATATTGTCAAATGGAAATATATTCATGCTGCAGTCTCCAATAGAAGTTATAAAAGGAAAGTGAAAGACCATATATATATTAAAAAGGTCTATTTGCAGAATCTAGAGTAGAATAATCACATAGCTTTGAGACTGACGCTGCCGAATGTCACTGTAATCTCGATTATTCACTAAAGAGCATCATCTGTTCCTCATATTCTGACCCACATCTCATCACCGTTTATTGAGTTTGGTGGCTGCTTTTTGAATGTGTCATATTTCATGAAGCATAATATCTCAATCACTGGCGTGTTTTTGATTTGGAAAACCAATGGTGTGTGATTGAATTTAATATTACAAGAATGGTTATTGTGTTCCCAGAAATAAATTATTTTCTTGTTTAAAAAAACGAATTGCTGTTGCTGTGATTTTTCTCCAGTGGAGATGCATCTTTATTAGGGATATCTATTGTTTTTTTTTATTAGAGTTTTTTCTTTTAAACATGTTAGTATCAACTCTTTCAGACAAACAAGATATTACAAGTTATTGTATGTGTATATATACATACATGATAAAATCTGTCATTTATAGGCTAAAATATATATACAACACTATTTAAGTTTAAAATAAAAAATCCCTTCTGCACTCCAAGGCTGCATTTATTTGATAAAAATACAGTAATATTGAGGAATATTCAAATTTTCTATTTGAATATAATTTATTCCTTTGACAAAGCTGAATTTTCAGCATCATTACGCCAGGTTTCAGTTTCATGATCCTTCAGAAATCATTGATATGCTGATTTCCTTCTCCAGTAACGTTTAGTATTCATTTTGCATCTTAATATTTTAATGGGAACTTTTTTCAGGATTTCCTTATTAACAGAAAGCTCAAAAAACAGCTTTCCTTTTAATTAAACGTGTACCGGTTGTTGTTTTTTGCAATTTAATTTCTTCTAACTGCATCCTTGCTGAATAAGTATATATATATTTTTTTAAACTTAGATACCAAACATTTGAACAGTGGTGTGTATTGTCTATTACTAGTACGTTAACTCTTTTAGTACGTTTTCACATGACATCAGATGAACACAACGCTCAACATTTTGTCCACTTTATTGAAAATGTCAATTAGAATTGACACTGGGTCTAGAAGAACCAACATGTGTCAACAACAATAACCACAACATTATATCTGCTTAATACAACAAGCCTTTCGGTCTAAAACAAAAGTAACAACCGTATCATTTCTTGCTCAAGGCTTGTAATCAAGTTTATGCATTTAATTCTAATTAGTACACTTATTTTCTAAACGCAACTAGTACAAAACTTTCTTTTGAAATTTCAGGCCAACGTTTTCCAGGCAAAGGATAAAAGACACTTGAAGTTTCTGGGTTTAAAACGAATGTCAGAGAAGTCTAGACATTGCATGTAATGGCCAGTGAGACGTGTAATAATGCATCATCCCAACAGTGCATCTGTTAACAGGACCTGTTGTACTGTGGTTAAAAGTACTCTAATAATTTCCTTCATAGTTTCTATAAAACATCTTAAGCATATATAAAACAAGCAAACGGTCACAGTGTTATGCTGTTGGCTTGGGTTGTTTAAAGGGCTGTATCTTCAGATCCAAACAGCTTGATCGCCGTCTCTTTGCCGTCACAGTTGGGACCCGTCCCATCGAAATCCGGAGGAAGGATTTCAGTACCAAAGTCCCTGAAGTAGCCATCCAGCTCGTCCCCATGAACAAAAATCTAGTAGAAAAAACGAATTTCTCATTTAAACACATAAGTACACATAAGATTAGTCATGCGATCTTAATATGGTAGAATTAAATGGTTTAGGGGTGCATTCATGCATGCAAATTTCTAAAGTGGAAATAATTGCTTCATGCATCTTTTGAACCCATTTACCAGAATAGTGCACATCTTTTTCCACATGCACTGTAATTCCTTTCTTTCCCCTTCACTCCACTCACCCTCTCCAGCAGTTTGCTCTTCATGAAGGGCTTCACCACGTTATAGGTGGTTGTGAAGTACCAGGGCTGGTGGATCACATGCACCGCCTTGAATCGGGCCGGGAAAGAGTCCTGTATCGTGCAGACCGCACAAGCTTTATGTGATCCAGTGCTGTGTGATATATGAGGTTGTGGACTGAAGGCAATAGAAGGTGTTTACCTGCAGCATGTCCACCATCTTCTTCAGCTCGGTGTGTTTGATGCCGGACGCGTGCTGCATCGTGAAGCCCTTGAAGTTCTCGATGAGGACAAAGCCGTTGATTTGGGTCTCTTCGTTTTCTAGAAGTTTCTCAAGGATTACGCAGTAGGCACGCAGAGTCTGTGAAGAGACGATGTGTTTGAGACGTTTACTACCACTAAAACCATTCAAAAGTTAAATATAAACATGTTTGGTTATTTATAAAAACTTATATAACCTATAAAATAAATGTTAACTGAAAATATATAAATAAATAAAATATTTATTGTAATGTTTAATTTCAGCTAGTTGCCAAGGCATAATTTCTCCTTTTTAGTTTAGCTTAAAAAAACTAAAATAAAAAACTGAAAAATAATAAGAGCTATATAGACTTAAAACAACAACAACAAACAAAATACTTTTAGTTAGTAAATCGAACTAAAATTAAACAAAATAAAATGTCAAAATATTACTATAGAATATCAATGACAACGCCATTGTAAAGAAACACATTTCTGCTTGTTCTTTTTAGAAAATGAAATTTCATTTTCAGTAATTACTCTGTGGTATCACAAGGCTTTCAGAAAGTGTCTTCAGTAAACAGCAATACTCATTTTCCTTTTATTAGCTCTGTTAGTACGTTTAGCCATTACTGTCTGAAATCTGGAAATCATCAAATTGATTAAATACAAAAATGAACTCTGCGATGACCTCCAGATACACTGTGCCTTGTGTGAAAGGTCCAATCTTGTATTTTCTTCTCATATAATAATATGCAGGGTGAACTCAAGTAAACCGGACTTCTAGAAACTCATCTCACTTGCACAAAGCGGCCCAGTTTACCTGAAATCACTCTATATATTTCTTCATATGAAAAGTGACTTTTCAGACAAGCCAAAATGTCATAACATCACATGCAAATGTTTACTGATTAGTACACTTACAACATTTTATTATTTAGTCATGTTCCTTAAGATAGATAGATAGATATAGATATATATTATTCTTGTCATAATATCAATATCAAAGAATGCTGTCAGCAATAGTATGAAGAGCTGTATTTTTATATACAGATAGCACACGTACTTCATCAAAAGTGACCTCCTCCAGATCCCAGTTGTTGATGTTGAAGAGCAGCACCACTCGGCCGTACCGGTCTCTGGTGGAGAGGATTCGAGGGTAACCGGCTTCGATGGTGCTGCGCACAGCCTCCGGGGTTAAATTCTCAAACAGCTCCGGATAGTCTCGCCTGAAGCGCACATAACCTGTGAGAGAGAGAAAACAAGACCCTTCACCATTAGTAGAATGTAACTGAAAATCTAAAAAAGTGAATCCCCATCAAGAAGAGATCTCAATAATATCTCAAACCTTTCTCACATTTCATATCAATCAGGCTTTTATGACTCATAAAACTATATAGAGAGAATATGGAAAAATGCAATTTGGTGCAGAGCTGTTATATGGCCATAAGTAAGATGAAAATCTGATAGTTGTAATGTAAATCAGTGAGATCTTACATCTAACAGTACAGCAGACTACTCACACAAAATGCATATTAATATCAGAAGTCACTCTATATTTCCCTAATGCTTAGGTTTATGATCAAAGTTTTTATTGTGGGACAAAACGTAATGCAGTGCAATGCAATGATGATTGAGATATGAAGACAAAACACTCCTCAAATTCTCGATAATCATATTCAATACTCATTTTAACATGAATTGATGTATGGATAATCAAGTACTCCTAATCTGCTTCAGTCCAGTAAGTGCTCATCTTAACATATCACTAACAATATTAAAGTTATTCTTACGCTTGCTTTATACAAGTCAGTAAAAAGACACATGAACCATGAGGTTTAGATCAGAAGCAGAACAGGTTTTTCAGTTAATTTAGAGGCCTTATAGATATCAAATATGATAAAGCAGGCTTTATAGTGTACATTTATGTCTACTTTATAAAAGGATTTATATGAAAGAGCAATGCAATTTCTGCATTACAAGCATGGACATTTTCTATGGCGATAATATCAATCCTGTTTCTTGTCATTATGTTAGTGTGTTTTCACACAGTGTTCACACATTGAAAGGTTCATGTGTTGTGTGAGTGTGTTTGTCATGTTGCATGTGTATTAGAAACATCAAAGCCCAGCCTGTCTGCCTGTTCTCAGAGAACCTGCCCTATTTCTGCACAAAGGCTGTCTGTGAAAGTTTCCAGAGAGCCCCAATTAAAGCAGAGAATTCCTCTCTGTCCCAGAGCCGGAGGACGCATAGATGAAGACAAAAGCATGTTTAGATGACCGCAGTGACACGGCCTTGCAGAAAAACCACGGGGCTGCGTTACCTTTCATAAGCTCGTGTGCTCTTGTCACATCAAACTTTCTGGCACGTATGAATCTCAGAAGAAGGGAATCTGGTGCGTTCTTGAATTTTTCTTGCACAGCTTTGGCCAGATCGTCTCCTTCGCTTGCCTTTTCTTTCATCATGGCCCTCAATTCCTTTATAGAAGACACTTTCCTCTCCTCGGTTTCATTCAGTTCATCTTTAGCCTTTGAGAGAGGAAGATGAATGCACATTTATGTGTGACTAAAAGATATTTGATAGGCTTTATAGTATAGTGATACCTTCTGTTTTGTGTGATCTTGCAGTTTCTTCGAGGGTCCGTAAACTGGCCCGTGGTCTTTCACGCTCAGATGTTCGAGTTTAGCACGCAACGCCTGCTCCTCCTCGGACACCATGCGAAATGTTCCAGTCTAATGAGATGAAAATAAAAGAACGCATTATATTATGTGCCATGCTTGACCGAATCACAGACAAGAGGGTTTAAAGAGAACTAATCCTGTGTCTACTGTGGAGACCCCAGCTCTCAGTAAACCAGTGAATAATCCCATCACATGACCTACAGAACACCTCGAGAAACAAGAGATTAGTGCATCCCACCGAAGCTGAAAGAGAAGTTACTTACAGCAGCCATGATGCTGAGATCCTCCAGTGGCTGGATGGAAACAAAAACACTATATCACTGTCTAGATTTAGATTTAATCATAATATTAGATATTCTGAATCAAATAAAGTACAAGACAGTAAGTTGCATGTAGATTATTTTCCTTGTAAAAATAAAATAAAATACAGTATTAATCTGAGAAAGGTCATTCTGAAGATTATTGTTCAACGTGCATCATTTATATTAAATTATTTACTTGAGTTAATTTTGCAGTTTTAGTCTGTTAAACTTGATGTAAACATAAAAACAGAGGATTCGCTGATGCATTATATAATTATTATGATAATTATTTAACAAGATTTTACCTGCAAATGTAAATACTTAATCTCAAGTGAACACTTGCTTGACGATATTTAGTTTAAAAAGCCTCTACGTTTGTACATTTTAGATCGATAGATTAGAAGCACAACAATAATATTACATAATACAGCAAACTGACACATCACTAAATTTGATGGGTTCAGATATTATTAATATCATCAAGCGATTTGCCTGTTTAAGGAGAAGCCGTATAAACACTGTGATTGTCCTCTGAGACCATTACAATAATCAACTGAAATACTATTCAATAAAGCTGAAGATTTGAATTCGTTCAGTTAATAAATGAATGATGTAACTAAAAGCTTGTTTTAAGTATCAGTCGATGTACTCTGAATCCAGTCCCGGCGTCCTCTTAGCCGGTCCGCTTTAAAACAGAGCAAGCACGGAGCATTAATACGCCTCCGAGGCTGTGACTTACCTCAGCCGAGGGAGATGGAGAAGTGCAGGGCTGGAGGATGGAGACAGATTGACCATAATCACAACACATTCATCCCATCTACATAATAAACACCCCCAGGGGAGGGACTGAGCTCGACCAACCGAGCAGAGCCGATCCTAGACTTCTGGGGGCCCTACGCTGTGTGTGAGCGAACCCAAAATTAAAACATATTTTGGATTAAGGGAGCCCCCTGGTGTTTCGGGGGCCCTACGCAGCTTGCGTATTCTGCGTATAGGGAAGATCGGCTCTGCAACCGAGTGTGCGCTGAACTCACTGATAAGACTTTTGCTTTGTTTTGTATGTCATTGAGTTATGATTGTGTTGAGGTAGGAAAAATAGTATGCCCATTTTTTGTATAGTAACTTTTATTAATAAATAAGAAACATTGTATTATGCAGAACAGATCCGTAGAGATCTGACCACTGCAAAATTATCAGTTTTTACTAGATATCATTTATATGCATTTGAGATGTATGTATTTGTATTCTAGATGTATTTGAGTAAATGTATTTGTATTTTTGTTTTATGCTATAAACTACTGACAACATCTCTCCTAAATTATAAATAATGTCATTTTGAGCATTTATTTGCAAAAATGACAACTGGTCAAAATAACAAACAAAGATGCAGTGTTTTTAGACCTCAAATAATGCAAAGAAAAGTTCATATTCGTTTTTAAACAACATGTTTTAACTTAGGAACTATTCAGGAATCAATATTTGGTGGAATAACCCTGATTTTCAATCACAGCTTTCATGTTGGTTGGTCTCCATCAGTCTTGTGACTGGGTGACTTTAGGCCACTCGTTGCTTGTGACCATCCATCTTCCTCTTCAGGGGTTTCAGTGGGGTTCACATCTGGAGATTGGGCTGGCCATGACCATGATCTGGTGGTCCTCCATCCACACCTTGATTGACCACTTCTTCATTTCAAGCAGGCTTTTTATTTGGCAGATGATGAATTGGGCAAAACTTTCCATTAACTTACACTGAATGAGGTACTTAAGCCATATCTAGAGACTAGGAGAATAATACAATAATTATAGAATAATATAAGAATAATTATAAATAATTTGACCAAAGCCAGTAAGTGACCACCTAGCAACTACCTAGGCTGCAAAAAAGTAAATAAATAAAAAAAGCCTAAAAAAGATAAAACACACACAGAAATAGGCAAGAAACATTTTCTTCACAAATAAATTCAAATAAAAAAGTAATAATAATAATTAACAAAAAATAAACATGTTAAATTTTACTCTAAATGTTATTTCTGTTCATTCCGATAGCTGGAACAAGTGCAGTAAACGGTAAAACTGTGCGCTATAAACATGTGTTTTCATGATTACGATAATTTATTAAAATTATAGGATAAGAAATACCAGTTTGCAATGTCAGATAGCATAACGGACTGTTTTTGTACAGCTAAAATAACTTGTAGTTTATGACACCGGAAGTCTCGCACATTCGAGTTGGACGCGTGCGCTCTTAACTGCGTTAAAATAAGGTGGATGGCAAACGCGAGTGTTTTGGGCTACTAGAAGTGCTCAACAGATGCAGCCGGTGCTTATAATGTCAATGTAAGGAGCAAGATGGAAGCTAAAATCCTCAGAGCGAGAGCGTCTCTCCATCCTCACCTCCTCTAGGTACAGATTTGATTCTGGTGATCTGGATTAAAAAGCCTCAAATCTCTGCTTTGATTTAGTCACAGACTAGAATAGAGCCACAGATAGCCTACTACAAGCTAAGTTCAAAATAACAGCTCATTCTTGATTTCCTCAAAACACTTGGCAGCCCAAATCAACCACACAGACGGATTGTGATCTGAAAGACTAATCCTGAGTTTCACAATAACACTAAACGCATTACTGCACTTTATAATCCTCTCTCGGCAGTCCTTGATGTAAACCCTCTGTTATGCAGCAAGCACTTTTTGTAATTAAACTTTTTGTCATGCAACTAAAAATACATTATGAAAAAGTAAACGGTAATCAATGGTTTAGATGCCATTTGTAAAATTGCGGTCACTCTCGCGCTCGTTTCATTCATAATTACAATGCATGCCTCGGCTTCGGTGTGAATGGGGTTTTCTGAATGTAGGACAGACGACAGGTCTGCAAACATGCCATCCATTCAGGCATGTGAGCATAAAGCCGATAATGAGCAGGAGGACCAGTTCTTGTACGAGTCCGTCACAAACCCCGCTGCTCTGCTGCACAGACACTAATGAGCGACCCTCACTGCAGAGCATTCGCTCATTAGTGCTGGACGTTGTTACCGCTTTATTAGATCTTTATAAGATACAGTGGCCCCAAAAGTGTTTGACACGTGAGCCACACTTAATGCTGTTCATGCAAAAAGTGTCCAAATCCACTTTTTAGGGCCACTGCACAGGGGCCGGACTGACACGATGCTTTTCTTTTCTTCTGTCATTTTATAAAATCAGGTCATGAAAAATCACTAGTTACTTTTTTTGTGTGTTAATTTCTGTATTTTCTACAAAAAAATGTAGACTGATTCTCTTTCATTAATCATTTGTTAACTATTTTTTGTACAAATGTTCAAACAGTGTTATTTTATTATCATTGATATATTATTAGTTTTATTGATATTTTAAGATTTTTATATTTTCCGTTTTTAATTTGAAAGTTTAGCAATTCTTAATAATAATTCTTATTAATAATTTAGCAATTATACATTTGTGACCCTGGAGCACAAAACCAGTCTTAAGTCGCTGGGGTAGATTTGTAGCAATAGCCAAAAATACACCGTATGGGTCAAAATTATCAATTTTTCTTTTATGCCAAAAATCATTAGGATATTAAGTAAAGATCATGTTCCATGAAGATATTTTGTAAATGTACTACTGTAAACATATCACAACTTAATTTTTGATTAGTAATATGCATTGCTAAGAACTTCATTTGGACAACTTTAAAGATGATTTTCTCAATATTTAGATATTTTTGCACCCTCAGATTCCAGATTTTCAGATAGATGTATATCAGCCAAATATTGTTCTATCATAACAAACCATACATCAATGGAAATATTATTTATTCAGCTTTCAGGTGATGAATAAAACTCAATTTAATAAAATTGACACTTAAGACTGTTTTTTTGGTCCAGGGTCACATTTTTCAGTTTAATTGTTTCACTTCAAGTTAAACTAAAAGAAAATGATGACTTGACAACCAGCTAAAATAAAATAAGATTTATTAGTTTTATTACAAGTTTTAAGTTCATATTTTCTTTTATATCAGTTAACATTGATATCGGTTGACAAACATGGTTTTATTTTAATGTTAGTTTTAGTTAACAGTAATAATACTTGTCTAATGAATTTGGAAATTTAATCTGATTTCAGTTACAGAAAGAAAAGCAGCAGCTCTCATGAGAAGAGTATGAAATACAGATAATAATAATAGACTCAATATCTAAATAAACATGAAAAAAAATCAACAAAAATGCAGAACAATACTGTCAGTTCTCATTCTAGTGAGCCAGTAAGCATTATGCACATTTCTTATTAAAATAATAACACATATGCTGTAAACAGTAGTGATAAGGCCTCAGTGAGTGGTGTCCAGTTATCATCTGGAATATAAAAAGTGCATTTCTATTCCAGTTTTGTGTACAAAAGCCAGGTCAGCTTGTTTAAATGAACACAGAGAGATGATAATATTACACTGGATAAGGACGTTTGAGTGCACTGCATTGTGGGATACATTTTCTAATGCACTGTGCTCATTGTGTGCAGTATCATCTCATCTAGGAACTGAACATTCACACACTGCAAAAACAGCCACTCCTTTACCAACAGTCTGTAGAAGCCTGGCATCTAGAGGATAACTGTGTACTGCAAGATAAATCCAGTTTGAACAATGCTTCATATCAAATCATACTTTACAGAGCATATTGAAACAGACAGCAAACTAAATGAAGTCCAGTAATGTCTCTTCATATATTTGATCATTCACTTTGAAAGGATTTAGTGTTAGTGTTTAGTAAAAGGCTTTTAAGCACATGAATCAGCTATTTGCTAGTTTTCTTTCAAATCAAGGCACAGAAACGCTTCTCAACTAAAACTGCATGCTGTTTCCATATGTTGCATAGCTTTCATATGATTATGGAACATATACACATGTGGTCTTTAAAAATATAATACTAGTTATACACATTTTGTCGTATTTTACTGTGAAATCTGTAAATCCACGCTGTGCAATCAAAATATTTGGCTGCCCATCACATTTATGTAAATGTGCAGGAAATATAGCAGATAAAAGGAGAAAACCAATACTGAATAACTGTATGTAACATACAGAAATATTACAGTCAGTGTTCATAATGTATTAAGATGAATAATTAATCAAACTGATTTAAAAATATAAAAATTACAAATCAGACAGCTGGTGGTTTATGGATAGTGTTATGCATGATAAAGAGGAAACGCAAAAATGGCATGGAAACAATTTCATTGATAAAATATGACTAGTTTAAAAAAGCTAAAACAAGTTCAAGTAAAAAAAAAAATTGCGTGTCAGATTTTCTCAGTGCTGAGGGAAAATAATTAGTTTTCCTCATTTAAAACTGATAAACGATCATAAGTTTTTTAAAGACATCAGCATCTTTGTGCTTGTAAATATCAGTTCCTGAAAAAACAAGCAAACTGAGCCTTTCGTTTTCTTGAATCACATGCAGTTTGTGAAGGCTCGATTTCCTCCAGGCTCCAGTGTTCTGGCCACGGGGCACAAAAAATGCCAAGTGTTTTTCAGCCCAGGAAACTGAGTCCAGCCATTACTGAGAAACCAAACAGGAGGAAGAAGACTTTGAGCAGAGGCCGCTCAGGGGAGTTCAGCTCATGGGGAAGGATCTCTAGGAAGGTGATGTAGACAAACGTCCCGGCCGCCAGCCCCTCCAGCACCGCCTGGATGAAAGCGCCATCCTCCAGCTGAGCCTCGATCACAATGATGCCGATGCCGATGCCGAGAGGAGACATCACAGCGAAGACGGCCACGTAGAGCGCCACCCACAGGGGCCTGACGGCGCTCTGAACCAGCTTCACCGACAGACTGAAGACGATGATGCTCTTGTGGACCAGGATAGCGATGCAGATCTCCAACACCTGAGCATAAGTCAAACTCACTTATATTCATCATTACATTCTTACAATTGTACATTATTCCAAAAGAAGCAAAACACAAAATGTACTTTTTGCTGACGTCACCAAGCCCTCTTTTTTCATATAAATCAATTCCTGGTGGATAAAATCAATTGACACCTAGTCTTTTCTTTTCATTGACTTTAAAGGTCAAGTGTAATTATTATACACACATGGCTAGTAACAAAACCTGTGATTCTAATATTTATCCAAAAAGAAAAGTCTTACTTAAAGCCATAAAATATATTTTAACATGCTTCCCATTTAAAATGAAGCTATTCTGTAGCGAAATTAATAAAACAAAATTATTCTCAAATTCTTTGTGTAGTGACAAAAACAGCCATTGTGACAAGTTTAAAATTAGGTCTGTGAGGAAATGAAGAAATTAAACTATGAGGAACATAACATGAGCCAAAAGCAAGCAGTAGACGCTGCTCCATAAAAGTCTGCATCACTTAATATTGTAATGTAATAATAAATCATATTATTATTTATCTTATGTACTTGACCCCCCCCCCCAAGATAAATATTTAGTTTTTTTGATAATATTAAGTATTATTATTATAATTATAAAAAACTAGATTTTTTGTTTTACAAAAATTGTTACAATAGTAACGTTTCTTATTTTGATTGAAATAGTTTAATAATGATAATATTATATTATTTTTCTTAACCCCTTGACTTTTTTTTACAGTGAAATATTACAATAGCTTTCCTTATTTTGTTAAAAACTTTTTAGTAATAATAATTATCGTTACTAATTATTTTATAGTCACATTGATATATAATCACCAAATTGTGCAGCTCTACAATCAAGCATAGCTTTTTTTTAACTGCATTTTAAAATCATCCCTCTCTGTGATAAAGTATTTAACAGAGATAAAGAGCATTCTGTGAAAATGTAACCGTTATATCTTTAATATTGACCGAGTAAGGTCATGTGAAAGATTGAAATCATAGTGAAATTAATTGATAGAAATCAAACTTTGATGCTCGTTATCTCATAATTAGAGTTTGAGACGTTAGGCTGGGTTTCACAGAGAGGGTCACATATTAGTAAAATCACTATTAGATGTTTTTGCACATTGTGCAGCCCTATCTTCTGTTATTAACCTGACTTTACATGTATATATTGTTGTGTTCCACAGAAGAAACAGGTTTGGAGCTTCACGAGGGTGAGTAAAGAATGAAAATGTCCATTTTGGGGTGAACCCTCCTCTTTAACATTTGTAAAGTGTTTAGTGAATTTAAAGTGTTTTGGCATCACAGGATAAAGCCCTACACAAACAGCATGATTTGAATCACGATGCCAAACCAAACTGTAAACCTTTGAACCCAAAACGTTATCAGGTTTCTAAGAAGGTCAGCACAGTGACTCAACAGAGAGCTGTCAAACAAAACAAAACTCAATAAATCACCTTAGTGTCTGTGGTCTGCAAGCCAATGGCCAAACCCTCAAACACCGAGTGGAGAGAGAGAGACAGGAAGAGCATGAAGGAGCGGAAGGACGAGTGCGCGTGGAAATCCACGTGGACGTGGTGACCGTTCCCCTCCAGATCATTCAGCGAGTGATGTCCATGGGCATGTCCGTTACCTGCGGGAGCTAACAGAGGAGCCGTCTCCTCATTCCTGCGGCCCTCTGTGCAACTCATAACTATCTTTTCCAAGATCAAGACTGTGAAGAAGCCACATGCCATGATGAACTCGGCAAGCGGGAAGCCCTCCTGGATGATGAGGAGAAGTGGCATTAGAAACAAACAAACTGCATTTAACAGAGCAACTCCAATATTCGGTGAGCTCACATCAAGGCCTTGTTTTTGTAGCACATCATGTATGTCGGAAAGGTAATCTGGGATGATATCTAACAAACAGGCCGACAGGAAGACGCCACCCGCGAAGCAGCTCACAAAACTCAGCACGGCCGTGTGGGTCGCTGGAGACGAAGAAAAACAAATCAAAGTCCCGTTACATTGATTAATGGTGCCGTTGATTGATGTCTTTCTCTAATCACTCCTGTTAGCTAAACAGTAAACACGCTTTGTCAGAGGGGATTATAATCAGATGCCTGAAAACAATTAAAAACTCATCATAACTGAGCAATGCATAAGCATTTTATTTACCCATGCCACAACCTAAAGTATAACTGTAATTGAATTAAGCCACTGGATAAAGCAGAGCCCTACAATTTAAAAACTATCTATCCAAAAAGCACTGATTGCATTTAACTCAACTGAAAATCTGATAACTAATAACTGTGTGAAATCCACATCCTATTCTGGTTTCACAAGCAAATATTTGTGACACCTATCTGTGTCTAAGGTGAAGACTGCGATCAAAAGCATTCATGTATTTGATTGTTCATTAAAATCCTTAGGTCGTTTCTGATCATTGTGGTCATAATCAGTGTTGGGGGTAATGCATTACAAGTAACGCGAGTTACGTAATAATATTACTTTTTTCAAGTAACTAGTAAAGTAACGCATTACTTTTTAATTTACTAGAAAATATCTGAGCTACTTGTTTTCCATTTATTGACTGACAGTGCGCTGTGTGAACATGATCTTACTGTAGTTCTAATCTAGACTAAATGTGAATGTGTATTAATTCATCCCACTCGCAAAAAAACAGATTCAGTATTCATCAAAATGAATTAAAACAGTGAAATGCAAACTCAGAATATGACGCAAACCTGCAATAATTAAATATGTTAAACAACACAAATATATCTAATCTCATTTTATTAACCAATGTGTTTCCTGCTGACCTTTGATGATCCAGTTCAACCATACTAATAAGCAAAAATTACTTTAGATAAACTAACAATTGTGCTTCGTTGTTTTTTTTATTGCTGAAGAGTGTTGAATCTTCTCCTGTGTTCTTCTGTACAGACGTGATTTACTCGTCCTTCAGCCTGAGGTTTATTCATTACACTTTTTGGTGTGAAAGGCTTTTACATTTGCTATAAATAGAACTTCTTGTATTAAAAACAAACAATCAAGCCCTGCTCATGTTTAAAAAGTAATGTAACGCATTACTTTCCATAAAAAGTAACTAAGTAACGTAATTAGTTACTTTTTTAGGGAGTAACACAATATTGTAATGCATTACTTTTAAAAGTAAATTTCCCCAACACTGGTCATAATTCATATTTAGCAGAGGTTTTTGGTTGTTTAATAAGCATGTTCAAACACCAGTTTCACTTCCACCCTGATTTCTATCTGTGAGTAAAATGCATGTTTTACAAAAAAAATCCTCCAACTGTCCTTGTCAGCTGACTCTGTGTTTGTACTTGTATGAAGCTCAGACTGGGCAAATTCCTTATGTGTGATAGACACATACATTACATACATTCGCAAACACACATAAATATCGAGAAGATTTATATGCACGACAAAATAATGTATACATAACAGTAGATAAACATGCTTAGGCTGGGAGGAGGCGACAGATGAAAGAAAATACCATGTAACGTTATAATAAGTTACAGTAAAATCGATGACCACCATAAAAAACGGAAATGATCATTTACCTGTTCCACTAGAGACTTTAAACCATTTCATCCGCGCTGGGATAAAACCAAAAAACATAGTTAGAAACAGCAGCCCAACCAGAGCTCCAACTTTCACCTGCAGCAGGTAATCCATCGCGGCCATACATTAATATAAAATATGAAACTAGATGTAAACAAACACGCGAGAGAGGACAGACGCGCCAGTCAAACACTGATTAGTAAAATATATGTAAATGTTTTGATATAGAGCGCTGTCTATGAGAAATGAACCCCATGATTTGTAGTTTATGATATTTTAGAGGTTCATTCTGCTCAGGTTTAACGGCTGACTGGCTCGCGAGCGACTGTATGTTTGTCAGTTCGCTCCGCCCCTTGCGCTATGACGTCAATGTTACTAACGGCTTGATTCGCTCGACGCCCAAACTTAGCATCTAACGCTACTGAAATATCCAAAATTTCTGTAAATATATTGACGTTTTTTTAAACAAAGTGTGATTATTGATAGACAAATGTCTAGAATAAAATATCTGAACGTATTTAAAGAGTCTATTTTGTATTTTTGAGCCACTGAGCGCCCCCTGTGGGAATATTATGCTACTTCAATGTAAGGCTGTTTAATTATTCTGCTTCATCCAGTTCAGTGCTTAGACTGGATTTCAATGGCATAGAGCTGCGGTTCCTGGTATGACTAACCGCACATGACTGCCTTGTGACTGTGGGGAAAAACATTGTCATATCAGCACTGTTGTAAAATGTAGAATTGTCAGTGCTTGGTTTCTATTTTATTTATTTATTTCACTAGATCAGTTTCTGCGAAGCCTGGTTGAGTTACAGTGTTCTTTCAATAGTAGCATACTTAAAAAAAAAAGTCTTTATCTTTTGCTCCTGACCAATAGGGCTGACCAGGCCTTTCCTAGTCTCAGCCTCAGACGTCACGCCCACGGACCGTTGGCTAAAGGCCTGATGCATATGGCACACTTTTCTGGAAACACTTCAGGAATGTCGAAGTCGTCGTCTGACTGGTTGAATTAAACCGGATTTCCGGGAGACGCAATGTTTATTTTTGGTCTGCCGGAAAACAAAGATGCTGTGGCGCCAAACCCCCCACGAAAGAAGAAAGCCGTCGTGTTTACAACTGTGACGACAAACGCTTAACTAAATTCTGGATTTTCAAAAGTATGTGAAATATTTAAAATTCGCAGCATAGAATCTTTAAAATACATCTGAGAGCTTCACACACCGGTTTGTTATTGTGACGACATTTCCACGCCTCGAAACGTGACGCTGAACGAATCGAACTGTGATTGGTTGTTTGACATGTCGGTCAACTCCTTGGCCAATGAAAGAGGCCATTTATTCCAGACCTTCAGCCGTCAGTCTGAAGGTCTGGCTACCCGAGACTAGGCCTTTCACATCCTCATGCCGATTTATATATATATTTGGGTTGTTGCAATTATTAAGCAGGGCAGCATAACACTGGTTATATAACACTACGAATTGTTATCAGCAAGTAAATTCTTGTGACAGTTAATGTCATTAACTTTACATCTCACACACTTTACATTAAAATGCTACTTAAGTTAATATATTTAGCAATGACAAAGCAATCAAATGGTTGAATAGTTTACAATCAGACAATCACAAACCCTGTTAATTAATATCTAAGACATTTTTAATCTTAAGAAAATATTTGGGAATATAAAACTATATATATATATATATAGTTTTACAGCGTTACACACCTGTAGGTGCCGACAAGTGACTGTTTTTACGAGTGAGTCATTCAACCGATTTATTCAGAAACGTTGATTGATTCGTTTAAGAATGAATCTTTGTGAGTGAGTCATTGAATCATTAATTTAAACGGATCGTTAATGTTGTTTTATCCAGAAACGGTACTTCATGTATGAATCACTGAATCATTCCTTAAATCTAATTGTTCAAAGTCACTACTGAAAAGTTGGTTCACAACCCGCCATTAAAACCAAAAGAAGAAGAAACTACTGAATCATTCAGAAACGAAAAAACCACACACACAGTGTGTTGCAATGGCTTTGTTTGAAAATAGCCTATATATTCGCCAGAAAACAGATAAAAAAATGTCTCAAATAGGCTAAGTTGCTTAACATTAACGCATTGTTTATGTAGCTGTTGTATAAAAGCAAAAACAGCCCAAGCCGCGTCGTCGCTTTGCAGTTTTCAAGATTGTGAAGTTTGTAACTATATTCTTATAAAATCGTGCGTGTCGTTAATCCTTACCTTCCCAAATATTTTCTTAAGATTAAAAATGTCTTAGATATTAATTAACAGGGTTTGTGATTGTCTGATTGTAAACTATTCAACCCATTTGATTGCTTTGTCATTGCTAAATATATTAACTTAAGTAGCATTTTAATGTAAAGTGTGTGAGATGTAAAGTTTTAGGTTAATGACATTAACTGTCACAAGAGAATTTACTTGCTGATAACAATTCGTAGTGTTATATAACCAGTGTTATGCTGCCCTGCTTAATAATTGCAACAACCCAATTAATTAATTAAACATCCTACCTTTTTGGATTTAAGACAAGACAAGAGATTATTCTAACCTAAATAAGTTATTTGTGATATGTTTTAAGAATTTGAATTCTTATGTTTTGTATTGACAGTCTTAAGAAAAAGATAAGACATTCTTGAGGCCTAATACAGATGCTTTTGTCATTTTTTTTTGTATAATTTGTGTTTTCTTGAATCATTTTTTGATTGCTCTCAGAGCATCAAAATTTGAACGTACAAGTGCATGAAACCAAGCAAACAAAATGTATGGAACTTAAGTACTATATATAATCTACTATAAGCATATAGGCTACTACCCCCCCCCCCCCCCACTGGAACAAATGGTTCTTAAAATATTATTTTTCATAGTATTATTTTAGGTACACAGGAATTAATTGTCCCAACCTGACGGAGAAGAATGATCCACAGATGTGAAAATAAGGGGCTAAAAATGTTCGGTGAGTAAATATATATATGTAACCTATATATGTTTGATAAGACACTATTTTGAGGGGAATGAAATGCAAAATATTGTAAAAGGATCATGTATGTTTCACTGGACCAGATGCTTTGGTACTCAGGTTAGTCTAACATGCCTTTATAAGTTGACACAGACGTCTGGAGTTTGTCTACATGGGATCAGTGAGCTCCTTTGACTGTTTTCATATACAATTCACAGTCATCTAGTCAGAGGATTTTTTCCTTAACTGTATTTTTGAGCATAGTTTATGCACCTCAGAGCAAACAAACAAGCTCACCGCTGTGCCCGATTTGAGTGGAGTTAGTCAGAGGCATGAGGAGTAAAGTTTCTCATTTAATATTCCTGCAGCCAACTGAGCTCCATGCTGCCGAGTGACCGCCGCTCCCTCAGGCATCAATAATACAAGAGGAAGTTATTGTTCCGCTGCAGGCGACAGCAACACAGAATTAAAAGGCTTGTGTGGAGGCTGTGCTAGGCCTTTCACTCAATCCACTCGGGTTTCAGCTGCTGTGTAGACAGGCCTCAGACAAGAGCGAGAGGATTTTGAACATCAGTGAAGGGCCTGATTGTGTGCTGACGGTGGCTTAGGGACACTTTTGTTTTATGACAGCTGTAGGCGACCTGCTGGCTGCCACATACGTAAAACAATACCCACCAGGACAATACCGTTTTATGTCAGTGTTGGCACAGGTGAAAATTACCTCATGAGATGTCAGATTGAAGAAGAAAGTATAGGCTCAGAGTGATTAAATTCAGATTAAAAGTGCTTTATGTAAGCTTTTGAGGGAGGGGGGGGGGGGGGGCTTTGTTTAATTGAAGTAAAAATTAGATGAAAAACTTAAGTTAGATGTGTTGATTTGGCAACTAAATGAATTAAAATAAGTTTAAGCTGAAGTACTTAAACTGAAATAAAAAGTAGAAATATAAAACAAAAACCTAATACAATGACAAAAGCACATAACAAAAAAACACTTGAACAATAAAAATAATAATTAAAAAATGTATTTAAATTCAAAACAATAATAAGTAAACAACAATAAGTACTACAATAGAATGGAATTATAAATGTTGCCATGGAAATTATATGAATGAAAATAAGTTAGTTTAAATACCTAAACTAAAATAGAAATAAATAAAAAAGCTAAGTAGAAATATTATAAAAACAATAAAAATGACAAAAGCAGATAACAAAATAATTAAAAGTTAAAATAAAATGAAAATAAAGAAAAGGCTAATACAAAATATTAATAAATAATGTAATAGTATATTAAAATACTGAAATAACACTGGTGGTAAATCAAGTGTTATTATAAAACTGAAAATTAGACATGTTGCCTTGGCAACTAATTGAAGTAAAATTACTTGAAGTTTAAAAATGACTAAAACGAAAATAATAATAAATAGAAATACAAAATAACAAATAGAAATGTCAGAAGCACATAACAATGGCTAAAATGAAAATGAATGATATAAAAATGATGGCTTATTCAAAATATTACTAATTACTATGGTACTGTATTATAATCAATATTTACATATACTGTATTGTATAAATAATTCTCGAACAACACTGGAAGTAATTGTTATTATCACCATAAATCTTGGGTTACATATATATATATATATATATATATGGAACATTTCCATCAGAATACTTTGAAAGGATGATTATACAATTGATTGTTTATTATGCAGCATTACAAGTGCATTATGTATATCTACTGTGCCCTGTTTTAGCCTCAGTCGAAAGTAATGACCTACCTTTGTAACTCCTTTAATCTTAATTACTATGAAATTGCCTTGTGATACAAGAGTATACCGTCTTAAAGTTCCTTGGCCTTTCTCTTTGCCTCATATTACATCCCTGAGCCTCACTCCAGCACACAGTCAGCTGGCACACGACGGGACGATGTCGCTGAAACATGAAGCTGTGCTTTGAGGATCCAATTGAATCTCAAAGACTGGGAGGGGGAGCGGATCAAAAAGTGACAAATGCCGAGAGAGAAGGACAGAGAAATAATTTGCTCACACTCATGCACAATCCTATTTTCAGATACTGGCAGGATTAAACGGATGCAACTGCTTGTAAGTACAAAATCCTTTGATTTCTATTGGATTTTATGTTTTTTTTTATGTAAGTTTTGCACAAAAAAACTTCTTACAGTCTAATTTTTAATGAATGCATGAAATTCAAATGTAGTTGTAGCATTTAAATGTATTTTTTTAAGACAAACCTGAGAAATTCAGGTGATATTTTTTCTGTTTTTCAATAACTGAAAAAACCCTACTGTATAGTTTAGAAAGTGACACACTTATCTTTGTGAAAGTTTAGCCAAGTGACAGTGGATAGTCATTAAGATTTCATGTGCACTCCACAGTGTGACACTTTACGCTCTGAATGTCTCCGTCAGCTCCTAAAGGAACTCAAATGCAGTCTTACAAAGACAACAAAATGACTTTGTCCGTGCGACCTTGAGGCAATGGAACTTAGGATGGGCAAGTTGGGAATTGTAGTGATTTTGCTTGTACTGGAACAACTATCAGCCATTGCTGGAGGTAAGACAATACTGGCTGTTCCTTTTTTTTTGTACAATGACTCAATTTGTTGCACACTCAAACATTTATGAATGTTTCTCTCATGTTAGAGAGCAAAAAAGAGGACCAGAAGGAGGCCATTTTAAAAGAGCTTGTTGAGATATGGAGGAAGGGTGGAGGATGGAAACCACACAGAGTACAACCACCAGCAGAAAGACAGAAAGAGCATCAAATTCATTCCATAGTGAGGAGCATCATGGGAGGCCTCAAATCTCTAGGTGTCCTGCCAATGAAAAGCAAGAGTCTCCCATCTTTAAACAAAGCCTTCGATAGAAACAGGCTCTCGGGATTCCTGTATAACATCTCCATGTATCTGCAAGATATGAGTGCAGAGTTAGATGACCGGCAGCAACCTTTTGATGATGACCAGTTTTGGGAGAACCTGCTCTACTCTCTTCTTCAGACTGGAAGGGAAACATCGCTCGGATTATGGGATGGGAAGAGTCCTCCGCGACCCACTTTCAGGCTTCAGGATCTGTTTCTGTCACTCCGGGGCAGCCCACATTGGGATGGACTTCTGGGGTTGGTGCAAAGCATTTTAACCCTCACTGAACTCCAGCCCCAAAAACCCATCTTGACTTTCATTTCCCAGAACTGGAAGACTATCAGTGCTTTGCTCGAAACTGTTCTTCAAGCTCTAGTGAGTGGGACGTATGGCCAGGCCGTCGCAGGTCTACAGGGTTTCATCTGTGTCCTTAAAGGACGAAATGATTGTGCATTCAACCTGAGCTGGCTTGAGCAGATCATCAGCTTTATGGAGACCAGGAACTGGAAGCCTGTGGTCAGTCTGCTCCCTGTGAGTGTGAAACACAATCAAAAAGATGCCGCACTCTCTACGGGACGTTTTAAACCCTTCCTCGTGCCACCGGAGGTGCTTCGTGAGGAGCAGCTCTTGTTGAACAAATCAGGCATGGATTCGGAGAGCCTTGATTCAATGCAGGCTCTTCTTCTTCAGGCTTTGTCGAGGTCAAGCGCAGGAGAAAGGGCAGTACAGTTTGCGGAGCGTAATCCTGCCCTCCTGCAGGGCTTGGATAACCTCAGACATGGATTTCTGCACAATGTCGGCCGCAGCGTGTATGGTAATCTGAGAAGAAAAGTGTCACATATGACCAAGGCACTGCTGGATGATGTCAGCAGCATGGTGGGCGAACCACAGTACAGTCACCATGGAAGATGCTCTGTAGGCAAGTAGATCTATCTATCATCTATCCATCTATCCATCTATCCTGTCTCCATCCATCCATCAATCTGTCTGTCCATCTATCTGTCTGTCTGTCTGTCTATCCTATCTATCTATCTATCTATCTATCTATCTGTCTATCTGTCTATCTATCTATCTATCTATCTATCTATCTATCTCGTCTATCTCTGTCTATCTATCTATCTATCTATCTATCTATCTATCTATCTATCTATCTATCAATCTATCTATCTATCTATCTATCTATCTATCTATCTATCTATCATCTATCTATCTATCTATCTATCTATCTATCTATCGTTCTATCGTCTATCGTTCTATCTCGTCTATCGTCTATCATCTGTCTGTCTATCTGTCTGTCTGTCTGTCCTGTTCTATCGTTCTATCGTTCTATCTGTCTATCATCTCTATCTATCCATCTCTTCTCTCTATCTATCTCTCTCTATCTTCTATCTCTCCATCTCATCTCATCGTCCTCTCCATCCATCATCTATCTGTCTGTCTGTTCTATCTATCGTCTGTCTATTGTTCTATCTGTCTATCTTCCTTCCCTCCTGTCTGTCAATGTCTGTCCATCTATCTATTGTTCTACCATTTTAATTATCTTTCTACCATTCTGTCCTTCCTTCCATCCACCCATCCATCCATCTAAGCCTTCAAAGTTCAAAACTTCCAAGACTTTAACAAGCCAATATTTAAAATTCTTGACAAACTCTTGCTTATTTAGTTACAAATTACAGCATCTTTTAATTTATTTTAATTTGCTACTTCAGTTCAAATGAAGACATTTGATTTTAAAAGGCATTCTCAATTTAATTCAGAATGGCGCACAACTCTGACTGAAATCTCAATGGCATTGCTAGTCATTAACCAGATCTTTGTAGCTCTAAATCCTATAGCCTGGATAATCTCCTGTTCCTTTTATGTCGGTAACCGTATACCACTGGTATTATGTGCCCAGCTATGCTGTTACATCAAGGCCGATTGTATAATACAGGGGCCGGCTCTCCATTTTCCTCAATTAATCAACAGTGTTCTGCGATCATCTGTGATTTGTATATAACTATTCACCCAGAACTTTTCCACTGACTTTTGTTTCTTTGTAAAGGTGACCTCAGGCAGTTAATATTGTGGTAAGTGTCATGAATTAGCAAGACTTTAAATGATTAAACTAGAAGTGTAGAGTAAAGATTATTGTAACTGGACAGTTTTGTACTCTTTGTACAGGGGAATTAGACATAACTTGACATGGAACGCTCAAGCGATGGGTTTCAGGTCAGACAGTTTACCCAGCAGGCCGTCTTTGATGACCTGCCCCTCTACAGAGGTGGAAACAAAGACTTTGAAACTCCAGCACTCATCTAGAAGACCTAAACTTCACCAGTCCCAGCCAGAAGTCCATGAGCAGAATGATTCAAACCCCTCAACCTCAGCAGATATTCTGGAAGCTGCCTGTAATGCCTCTATCCCTGGTCTCACTGGTGTCTCAAATTTTACTGTCTTTCTCTATTGTAATATTTTTGATGGAGAGGATGGCTCACAGGACCCTGAATTCAACCATTTTGGGGTAGACCTGCACGCGGCTTGCTCTGATGCTGCTTGGTACCTCTCAGCAGCGGAGGAAGATTTTCTTTGGGTTCACGTTTGCAGTGAATTCTTTGCTCATGAGTTTAACAAAACAGTGTGTGCCAACTCTACATTCTGGCTGCAACATGCACATCAGGTATATTGAGTTACTTTTAGTTTGTTTCTATGAAAATATTAAAAGGTTAGTTCACCCAAATTAATGTTCTGTCATCATTTATTCACCAAACCCAAGACTTTATATTCAAAACACAAATTCAAATAATTTAAATGAAACCTTAGGTTTCTGTACCTCGTTTGAAAGTCCAGGTAGCCAAAACTTAGAAGATCAAAAAATTTCAAAAAGGCATTTTAAAATGCATCCATGTGAATCACATAGTTTATTTCAGAATTAAAAGCTTTAATTTACTTTTAAACAATGATCAACACACATACAAAGAGCACATTATGTATGGCAATCACAGAAGCTCGAATATACATGTATGATGCATGAGAACCAATCAGTTTTTTTCTAATGCGTGACGCACACACAATCTTCCATATTTACCATATGTGAGAGTGCTCTGTATGTGCGTTTATATGTGAATTAAAGCTAAATTAATTTGGCTAATTATATGAAGATGTTGTGCCTCTTCACAAGAATTGGATTAACCACTCAATCATATGGATTTTTTAATGAAATCCTTTATGAAATTTTTATAACTTCTAAGTTTTTTCAATCTAGGGACAGAAACCCTTTCTCTTTTCATAAAAAATATCTTAATTTGTGTTTCAAATAGATAAACCAAAGTTTTGTTGTTTGGATTGAGGAGGATGAGTGAACGATGGCAGAATTTTCATTTTTGAGTCAACTATTGCTTTAAAGTTTTCTGTATTAGCAATCACCTTGCTGTGAAATCTTCTCAGGCAGAAGCTACAAGGGATTACCAGTACCTCAACCAATCAAGTATTGATGATCTCTGTCTTCAACTCTCCAACGATATTTCTGGTGGATCTCCTCCAGACGCCACTGAGGACTGCTTTGCACTGCTAAGCAGCAAAACTCTAACCGCCCAGGATTTTAGAAGGTGTTTTCTGCCCAATAACACAGCCCTTATTGCCTCTTTGTGTGGAAATGATTCGTCTCAAATACCTCAAGATGGGAGCTGGGCAGCCGAGTACTGCTCCAAAGTCATCCCTAATCACTCTCATGGGGCACCCAAAGACAACTGCGATTACTCGAACTGGAAGGCAGAACATTTTATTAACACCACCGCCCTTGAGATTTGCAGCAGTAAAGCTGGTTTGAAGGACTATATTTGCAAAAATGCCACACTGTATCTCACATTGGTTCAAAAGCAACCTTCACTCTTAACTACTGTTTTAACTCTGAAGAGAAGCAGGGCACCAAGTGCGTCCTCCAGAAACTGTTTGACATGCTGCCAGCACCGTATGACTTCGACGCGTCTCAACTTTGTGTGAACCCCTTGCCCATTCTACAAGACGCTATTCATAAGCTCACTCTATGTGAAGGAGTAGTGGATGAACGCACGGGATGGTTAGCTACGGTGAGCTACGTGCTTCGAGTGTTGGATTTTGTGGTGGGGCTCTCAGCAGGTTTAGAGGAGGGACAACGAGAGGTGCGTCAGAGCCTGGGTCAGGCCATTCTTCTGTCCAGCCTCCAGGACAATGCTTCCTTCTGGGCCACTCTACGGCCCGATGCATCAATAAGTGTCCTTCATACTGTGGGCGTCTTCCTGAAGAGAGAGCAGAACTCCACCTTAAAAGAAGATCTTTTAAGCTGTTTCAGTGTATGTCATGCATTTAAGTATTGCATTGTTTCTCATGCTAGAATTTTATTATTATATTACCATGCATTCAGCTTAATGCATTCAGTTTCAAAGGCTTTTCTCCCCAGCAGCCTGTCCTGTGGGATCTCATTCAGAGGGAGGGAAACTCTTCTGCTTTAAGATTTTTAATGCAGGTATTACTCATTCTCTCTGATGGAAAATGATCTAGTCAGTTAAACCCAGGGTTTTCAAGCTTTTTGATTCCACGTAGCCCTATATGATAATCCCATTACAGAAGACCCATTTTTTTAAATATACTCCTAAAATAAAGGTTCTTTATTGGCATCTGTGTTTCCATAAAGAACCTTAAACTTCCACATAATCTTTCCATTACACAAACGGTTCTTTATAGTAGATACACTAAGAAAAATGGTTCTTTAACTGAAAGTGAACCCAAAATTATGAAGCCTACATTTGGAATCTTTATTAAGAATATATATACACTGAACAAAATTATAAATGCAACACTTTTGTTTTTGCCTCCATTTTTCATGAGCTGAACTCAAAGATCTAAGACTTTTTCTATGTACACAAAAGGCCTATTTCTCTCAAATATTGTTCACAAATCTGTCTAAATCTGTGTTAGTGAGCACTTCTCCTTTGCCGAGATAATCCATCCACCTCACAGGTGTGGCATATCAAGATGCTGATTAGACAGCATGATTATTGCACAGGTGTGCCTTAGGCTGGCCACAATAAAAGGCCACTCTAAAATGTGCAGTTTTATCATACAGCACAATGCCACAGATGCCGCAAGTTTTGAGGGAGCGTGCGTTTCAGAGAATTTGGCAGTACATTCAACCGGCCTCACAACTGTAGACCATGTGTCTCCACCTCGCATCTTCACCTCGTCTGCAGACCAGCCCCCCGACAGCTGCTGCAACAATCGGTTTGCATAACCAAAGAATTTCTGCACAAACTATCAGAAACCGTGGGAACACAGCATGTTCCAGCCAGTGCCAATGGACCAACATCCAGCAACTTCGCACACAGGCCACAATTGATTCATGATCAACTGCGTGAGCGAAGAGATGTGTTGCACCAGATATGACTGTTTACCAGATACTGACTGGTTTTCGGACCCCCCCAGACCAAATTTTAGTATTGTACAGTCTGGCAATGTGTGCATATTGCCACACCTGTGAAAGAAAGGAGAAGTGCTCACTAACACAGATTTAGACAGATTTGTGAACAATAAAAATTATAATTTTGTGCAGCTTCACAAATCATAAAAATGTTGAAATTTTTGCGTTTATAATTTTGTTCAGTATATATAATAAAGAAATTTATTTTCATGTAAATACATTTTTAAATACCTATTTTAGGAAAAGTAGTACAGTAAGTGTGATATTATAAAGACAAAATGACTGCAAAATTATAAGAAATTAGAAATTAGTTTTTTCTCATCATTATTTTATAATACATTATATACTGTATAAGTAAGTATACTGTATATATATATATATATATATATACTGCTTACTTTTCTGCATACCCCCTAGAACATCTTGCATAACCAAGTTAAACCCAAAATCCCAACATATAAAATATAGATTCTGTCCATTTCTATACTGTAGTTTCTTAAAGTTATTAAGCAAACATTTGATGAGTTGAGCCCTTTCACTCACCGGTGTTCCTTGAAAAACTGCACTATTTTGTCAGCACACATTTGTCAATGTCTAATTCTGACATTTATACTCTCCAAGGAGTACCTACAGATGCCTAGAGATGGTTTTCGCAGTGTAGTTATGTCGGCGGAAAAAGATGCAGTGAAAAGATTCATTTCCCATGTTCATCAGAGTTGGGATCAACTTCAAGTGGAAACTATACAGGTAAACAACCAAACAACATTTTACATGATGGAGGTCAGATGTCATAAGCTGATCATTTTCATATTTAGTCATATAAAATTCAATGTAAATTATTTTAATACAATTTTTGAAAACAAATTAAATAAAACAACTTTCAAATTATACTACTGATCTTTTTTGCAGTGCAACTTTGTAATGAACCGTATAATCATTCTGAGATTTGTTAAAAGATGCAGTTAACAGTAATTGATATAGTACCAATATATAATGCATCCCTATTTAGATGTACATATAGGCTATACGTCCTTCTGGTGTCATTCACAGGTCTCTCCAAAAGAACAAGAGGCCATGGAAACCATGACCGCTGCTTTCATTCATAAGTTTCCACGCGTCACACCAGAGCTTTTCATCGACCTCTCCCAGTTTATACCGTACATGTCTGTCTCAGACATTATGACCTTCCCTGCCTCCCTCATGGTCAATGAAAGTGTGTAAGTGGATCATATCGAAACTATATTTTATGATTTAGCCCAGTGTTCTCCTAATTCAATTATTATATTAATCTGCTCCAGACTGCTGGCCATTAGTGATCACAGCTCTGAGATGAAGTCTCCACAAAAACAAGCCTTCATAAAACGCCTGTTGCAGTCCAGCGTAGCTGGAGATGTGCCTTCGTGGCCTCCATACTTCCTCAGCTGCATTCTGCCTCTACTTCCTTATCTCCCAGTCAGTCACTTTCAGCAGCTAACATCTCAACAAGTAAGTAATGCTTCATTCTGTAGATCCTGCTTTTTTCTTTTCACTTGCCGAAAGTAACGTGAATGTTTGACAGCTCACGCCCTTAATGGAGATGCTGGGGAACAGCAGTCTGGATGTCACAAGGGGGCGGCATGTACTTCGAACTGTGTTCGGTAGAGGAAAGAACCTGACGAGTGACAACATAATGAAGTACAAACTCAGTTCAACATCATATAACCTTTGTGAATTTATAAACAAATACAAGACATCATGTTTCTCAAAACAGGTTAGGAGTTCTCATATGTTACCTGAACTCAGAGGACATACAACAGCTGTTGTCTTCATCGAATCTCTCACCTGTCCTGTGGCAGCAGCTGGCACATTGTGTATCAGAGGGACACATCAGTGGAAGTGGCAGAGTGAGCCTTGATTTTTAGGATATTGTGCATTGTGTAATAATATTGAGTGTTATTCATGAAGAGTTCTTTAATCTGCAGCTGTCACATTGGCTTGGGACGGCCCTTAAATCTTTAAATGCCAGTGTCTTGTCAACTTCGGCAATGGCTTCGTTACATGGTATGCTGTCACAAATGGGTGCTTCATTTTTGGAGCCGCTGTCCTCAAACGAGTTGTTGGATCTGGTAACTCTGCCGGATATGCCAACTTTCCCACCTGCTCAGGTAAGCACATAATGAAAGCTTTTTAAGAAACAATTTAGTTTCTTAATTTGAACAGGATGCACAGTTGAAATTCAAATTTTAATATAAGGAAGTAGAATTAAACACATTTTTTTTAACTCGAAAACCAAAGTTTGTCAAACATGGACTGTTGACTTATCAAAGCTTGAAACGGCATAATCCTTAATTATACTGTATATCAGGGGTGTCCAGTTCTGGTTCTGGAGGGCCAACGTCCTGCAGGGTTTAGCTCCAACTTGTTGAACATATCTACCTGGACGATTCTAGTAATCTGGAAGACCTTGATTACTTTGGTTCAGGTCAGTTTAACTGGACTTGGAGCTAAACTTTACAGGAGAGTGGGCCTCCAGAAACAGGATTGGATACCTCTGAGATAGACAGACAGACAGACAGACAGACAGACAGACAGACAGACAGACAGACAGACAGACAGACAGACAGACAGACAGACAGACAGACAGACAGACAGACAGACAGACAGACAACAGTTGACAGATAGATAGATACAGACAGACAGACAGATACAGACAGACAGACAGATAGATTCCTCTTCAGACTGTGGATGATTCTAGATAGATACCAATAAAGAACCTTAGATAGATTCCTCTTCCTATAATTCCAATGCAACTTCCTGTGGAGTGTGGCTAATTCATTTCAATTCAAGTCCAACTCGTGAATGGGATGAAGCAAGTTTCTCAATTTCAAATTTTGTACAACACTGATAAAATGATATATTATAAATAGTCAGTGTAAATATATTCCATAATTTTGGCTACATATGAAAACCCTTTTCCATTTCTTTCAATGCAGGCATTCCAGATACTGAACAAAATAGCAGAAGAAACGCATGTAAGCTATATACCAGTCCAATTATGATGCTTTCCTTTAGTGAGTCTTGTGTTCACAGTCTCAATCCTGTTTAGTTCAGTGCCAACACACTCTGCAGACTGAAGCCATTGTTTCCGGGTCTGGGGCCTTCTTTCTTGAGAAAGTTGCTTGTACTTGAATCTACACCTGATTGTCGGTGTTGGAGTTTAATGCTGGCTCACCTGCAACATGCTCATCGAGCGATGGTCCATTTTGCACTCCAACAGGTTTGAACTTCAAGTGCTTAAACTCTGTACAAAAAAATCACAGTTTTCCATTTGCGTTTATGTATAAGAATTGGTTTGGTCTGCTGGTGTATAACACATGCTGTTTGTTTGAAGGCTCTGGAAGGCACGTCTGCAAATATAACACAGCAGTTGCAATGTCTTCTACCATTTGTCTCCTTGAGGAAATTAATGTCAGATCTAGATGGAGAGATGGTCCTTCATCACATATCTGTGTATAAGCATATGCCATGGTCTCACCAACAGGTACAAACCTAATTTCATAACTTTGGTTTTGGCAAACTTGCTTTTTATAGTTCACAGACTGTCAATGTTGCATATCATACACAAAAACATACAAGTCTTCAGCTAACACTGTCCAGGAACATCAGATCTTTTTAATGTTAAATGCATATTTTTACTCAATAAGCATTTGAAAGAAACTATAGAAGCACTGAATATTCAGCTCTAGCACTCTGTACATTACATTCAGTGCCCTGTACTGCTCTTGCCAGACAAAGCTGATCTCAAGATCTTTGGTGGATTGTTTGTCATGCTTCAAAGGAGCCTTTCAGTAAATTAATAATCTGAGCCGCTCAACTGCCATCAAGCAAATTGATCTTAACGTGGTACAATAGCCTCCACCAGGGAATATGAATTAATAATCACCCACAATAAAGAGACCTTGTCTCAGCCAAGAGTGTATCAGATACAACCTTGAGGGTGATCCGGTTTCTCAGACTCACTTGTTGTATTTGACACAACAGGCTCAAATGCTGTTCAAAATGATTCAGCGGACCGTAAACATCACAAGAGAGTCAATACTGTAAGTGATATCTAGCATTTCAATACTTTATGATTATTGACTGTTTTGGCTAGCCTCACCTGTCATATTTTTCTTTGGAAATTCATGCTGGTCTTAGTTGCATCATAGTCTGGATCTCTAGCATAAATAGTATGCATTGTTTTTATATTTGTGTTGTTTTAAAATGCAATAAACATTCATACAAAAAACACATTTTGCACTGAAGAGATTTAGGTCGCATTGCTGGTGGCATGAGCTGTGAATGTCTGAAGCGTTGGGTAAATGAGTCAGGCTTTTCTGAATTGTTGCAATTCATCACTAAGTTGCCCGGAGGACTGAGACCTGGATTGGTAAGAATATATGATACATCTTATTAATATACACATTAACATTAAAAGCATTTGCTGTCCGAATGCAAAATGCAGAGATTATAATATTTTGATTAAGTAACATTATTTAACATAGCTCATGGCACATTTGTTCCCCATGTTCCTCACCAATAATGTCTATCACATAACTTAGTATGAAAGGGAGGTTTTTAGCATGTCTGTGGGAAATAAACAACATTGATGTTATGTTGCAACAGAGGAAATGCATTGTGGTGGAGCTACGGAAACGGCCTGATATTGATCTAAATGACCTGGACCCCTCATTTACTGCAAGATTACCGTAAGATCATGAAATCAGCGGTTGATTTTCCGTAAGATCAGCGGTTGTCTATCCAGATTCTCATTTGTTTGTTCTTTTACATACATGGTCCTTCTGTTGTGTTTTGTGTCTCAGGCTGACCATGATGGAGCACCTCTCTAACTCCTCACTCATTGGTGTACTGGACCATGTTCGACAACACTTTATTGACTTTCTCCAGCTTCCACGACACAAGCAAATGGCCCTAGCAGAGAAAGCTATCGATGTACTCGTAAGCACAAAATCATTGTGGATTTTCAACATTTCATGACTGAGGTTAATGCAGTGGAACATCTCATTAAACTTTCACAGTGACCCAGACGAACTATGCCCTCATCTAGTAGCTCGTATTTTCACAAAAGTTTTGTTGTCATTTTCTTGAAAAAAACCAACAACCCTAATTTAAATTTTACTTTACTATCGCAAAATGCAGAAATGCATTTCCAAAAAAGGGGGGATTATGTGGATGTGGTTTGGTATTTAATTTAATTTAATATCTTTGCTGTGATGCAAAACTGAATTTCTTGCATTATTACTCCAGTCTTCAGTGTAACATGATCTTTTAGAAATCATCCTGATATGCTGATTTGTTGCTAAAGAAAACATTAATATTAGCAATGTTGAAAACAGTTGTGCTGCTTATGTTTTTGGAAACCATAATCCTATTTTCAGGATTATTTGATGAATAGAAAGTAAAAAAAAACATTAACTTTGTAACATATGAATAACATTATGAATAAATGTAATGCATCATTCTTCAATTCCAATTCCTGATCCTAGACTTGTATGGCAATACAAGTCAAATATGCCAAATAATCAGATTGTGCAGACTTACATAATACATATTGTTAAAATTCAACGTTTAAAATCCTTTTGTCTCCACTGATAGGGCATCTCTGAAAACGGCCTCATCGGGGCCTCCATGGATATGCTTGGTCCTTTTCTGCCGTTCTTGGACAGGGATGTGTTAGCTCACATAGACAGAGAGGCTCTGAAACTGCGAATGGAGGAACTGAAACAATATTGCCTGCCCTCTGACACCTTCAGACAAATAGCAGCTTTGCTCACAGAGAGAAGCATGCTGGGGTGAGAAAAAGTCATTCCATTTTCATTCTGTTGACAACCTCTTTGTTCTGACTGCAACTGCAAAATGTAGTTTCACACGGCAAGCAAAATACAAATTGCATCTGAACTGGGAATTTGACAAAGCCCCTGTTGTTTGCAACAGAGATCCGAAAACATGGACGGTTGGGGATGTTGAGCATGTGGGTAGACTTCTGTTCACCCTTTCACCTCAGCAAATAAGATCTCTGCCACTGGTAAGGGACACACAGGCCTTTCCATTCAACTAAAGCTCAATATTGTGCAGGATATCATTACGTTGAACAGCTTCCTTCTTCCGTTTAGGGTGATTTAGGTAAAGACACAGTTGAGCAGGTCCTGATGAGCCAGTGGCTTTGGAAAAGCAGCGAATTGGGAAAGGCTTGTTTGGACCTGAAAGGACTACGAGAAAAGATGAACGGTCTCACCCACAGGATTGTTAAAGGTCGATGGTGGATGAGAAGGGGTGAGTTGTGTGCTGTATTCATTTACAGAAAACATTAGATATTATTTAGGATTTCTTCGGAAAGGTAACTCATATATTGTTGCCTACTAGGGCCCATTCCAAGCTGTGCAGACATTAAAGGGACGTTTCCATCGGCCTGGAGGTCCTATCAGCTGAATCGAATGAAGAGGAAGGAACTGAAGGCGTGTGTTGAGTTCATCGGTCAGGATGACACACTTGATGCCGAGCAACGTGAAGCACTTTGGATGGAACTCAGACCAGTTAAGCTACTTCTGCTTGACGTAATCATTGATTAGTAAATGCTTTATCTCATATGACAACCATTATTTTAGGTGTATAAACCAGTGAAGCAGCTTAAACCAGAACAGGTGTTGGAACTGGGTTGTATAGTGACAGAGATGGGAGAAAGAGAGCTACAGGCTGTCAACTTGTCCAATCTGGCTGTGGTGGCCCATCTTGGGGACCTCAATGGGTGGAGCGTAAAGAAAGTACGTTTTTAGTTGTTCGGATTAGCCTTAAGTCCTAAATAGGAAAGATACATGTAGTTATTTTTTTAAACAGATGAAAGCAGTTGTCCTTGGTATAATGAAGAGACTTAAACAAAAGCCTGAAGAACTTGGTGTGGTGGAGCTTGTCTCCTTTGGACATCTGCTCTGTGGCTTCAGTTCCTCTGAGATTTCTCATCTAGACCCATTCAACCTGAGGTCAGGGGTAAAAATCAGTTTACACAATTCAAAATACAAAACTACTCACCCCAAAACCATTGAAAGCACTGTGTTCGTGTCCATTAGTGTGGCCGCTTTGTTTCTGAGGGAGATGGTACTGCCGTGTTCTGAGCAGCAGACCGAGGCACTGACGTCACGCCTATCCAGTCCTCTGGGCTTCGGTCCAGTCAGCAGCTGGGGCTCTGAGGTCTTCACTGAGATTGGGACTTTGGCAGGTACTGATGGTGGATTCGATTACAATCAGTTTAATGGACAATATACACATGCAAAATTGGGCAGGCTTAGAAAAATAAAACAAACTGATTCTGTGTCCTCAGCTGGGCTGGAGGATATGGTATTGTCTGCACTAATAAAAGAGCAAGTGGAAGGACTTACACCAGCAGCAATAACCCTGATACCTCCAAGAAAATTCGCTGTGAGTAATGGACATCTATGTTTTCATTCATTCTCTTTCACTTTCTATCCTCCTGTTAATCATAAGACCTCAATATTTTACTAACTGTCGAAAGGCACGGTCACATGTATCGCTGCTTGGCAAATTTTTGCGGGCAAAATCTGGTCATTCCCATAAGAATTGGTTTCATGTGAGGGCAAAAAAATTCACCATGAAATTCACCACTTTTGACTAGATTTTAAAAAACAGAATATTGTCAACCATTGTCAATAGTGTAGTGTTTTTGAAGCACAGCTCACACAGAAGTCACTTTCAAACCAGTCAGATTTATTTTGGGGAAATGCGCTGAATCTGTGTGACAAATATGAATGTGTAGCAAAATTGGGGAAATATTTACACCTAATTGAAATTGACTGGATTTTGTCTGACTCTGCAAAATTCACCAAACCACCTCTAAACTAAAGTGAAAAAAGTCCCCTGTCTATTGTCAATAGTGTAGCATTGTATGAAGCATAGCTCACACAGAAGTGACTTTCAAACCAAGCAGCTTTCTGTTGGTCAACACACCAAATCTGTGACAAACTTGAACCTGTTGCAAAATCTGCATAGGGAAATCTTTCACCTTCCAGTGAAATTCTCAGTCATTCCTATTGAAATGGCTAGATTTCACCTGTGAAATTTGTAGAAGAACAGTAAACGTGACCAAACCTTTAGAGTTTATACATTAAAACAGTCTCAGAAAACTTGCATCTTTAAATTCTTCTACTCTATAGCACCCCTGCTAGAGCCATATGCATTCAGACAGACACTTTGGTTGTGGTTTCACATTACGATGCAGTACATTTGGTTTAAAATAACCCCACTTTTAAAAACAGGTCTCCAAAAAAGATGCATTTTTGTTGTTAAATGCAATAACACTTCTCTTATTCAAATACGCCCTGAGAAAAGCTTCTGAGCAAGATCATGTGAACCCTAAACCAGCATAGCTGTGCAGGTCATCCAGATAAGGTCAGCTACTTGATTGGCGGGTTGTTGAAGCAATCTATCGACTAGCCTAGTTGATTTTGAAAATATGTACACTGTAAAAGATCCCCAGTGAAGGCTTCATCAACTATCCGGCCATTGGCACAAAACATCAGCTGACCACGATGAAAAACACCATGATGGTTCGTCTGGCCCCCCCGACTGAGCCTAGTTTCTACCAAGATTTTTCCTCCATTTCTGTCGCCTTTGGCTTGCTTATTTGGGGACACTTAATTTTGGGGAATATTAACGACATGATCGCAGAGACGTTTTTGAAGGGAACTGAACTGAGCTGGATGTTGATGACGTCACTGAATCAACGATGAACTGACTTTAACTGAAGAATTGACTCTACTTTTGTCCTCTTTTTAGAGCTGAATTTTGTTTGTATTATTGACACTATTTTCCTGTTTAACAATGTAAAGCTGCTTTGACACAATCGGTATTGTATGAAGTGCTGTATATAAATAAGGGTAAGTTGATTGCTTTTGACAATTCTTCATAGAAATGTTTGTGTGCAGTCTATTTTGAACAATTTTGTTTTTTTGAGAATTGTATTATAGCCTTCAATTTGAAAGAAATCAGTAAAACAACATTACATCAAATCAGTCTCAGGGGAATTGTAATTACACAAATACAATAAGTTGTGCTTACTTAATTTTTTCAAGGCAACAGGTTTCCTCAATTTAACTAAGTAGACAGAACTTAAATTAACGTGTTAGTTTTCAGTTAAGTAGATTCACACTTAAGTAATCACAATTTAATTAATTTAAGTTAGTCCAACATAAAATAAAAAGTGACCACAACACATTTTCTTTTGTCTATTTGTTAATGCTCTTTTGTCTATTTGTTAATAACTCTTTTATTTTAATTATGCATGAATTTCATTTATTTTAAGGCAACGGGCTTCCTCAATTTATTTAAGTAAAGTCAACTGATTGCTTTTTACAGTGTAGTCTTGGATATCATTAGTGCATATACTAAGTATTTGTAGTGGCCTTTAAGGAGACATTTGTGTTTCTCTGGATGACTTATCTTAAACTTCCAACAAACAATCTTTGCAAGGAAGATCCCAAATTGTTGTCAAGGTTGATCAGACATGCTTCTCATGATTTCAGGTGGTATTCAGTGCCACGCAGCTGTCTTGGCTGAGCTCTGAACAAGCGTGTGCTGTGACAGAGGAGCAGTGGGCAGAATTAGACAATGAACAAAGACAAGCAGTAGGCATGGCCCAGTATGAAGGCGAATTAATGCTTGAGCACAGAGGTGAGCAGTTTTTTGGATTCTTAACTAAATATGCTTTGGTAGCTGAAAAGAATTGCATAATAATTGTTGATGTTTTTATTAGTCTGTCATTATATATAAAATATATTTGTCTCTGCAGGCAGGAACCAGGCTCCATCGTTATGGTTTGCCGGCAGCTTCAGAAAATGTTTATTACTTTTTGTCTGTGCATTGTGGATACTGTTATAAAGATTATAAACTGAGGCATTTTAGTTGTTTCTCTTTATTGAATTCTTAAATGTATAATTAAATGCCAACTAAAATGCAAAACTAATACTTAAAGCATTATTTGAGAGTTCAAACAGCTGATAAAACAGTTCTAAACAAATATGATGGTGGATTTTGATGTGAGAGGACAACAGGCGATGGACTTTTTACTGGAGGAAGTGTTATTATGGATTATGGAGTTGTATTTTTGCCAGAAGCAATGGTTTAAAGTTAAAATGCCATAATGATGGATTTCTTACAAGCATGCAGCTTTTCGGTTAAGACATTAATTGATGGACTGGAGTGGTGTGGATTATTGTGATGTTTTATCAGCTGTTTGGACTCTAATTCTGACGGCACCCATTCACTGCAGAGCATCCATTGGTGAGCAAGTGATGTAATGCTACATTTCTCCAAATCTGTTCTGCTGAAGAAACAAACTCAAGTAAATTTTCCGCTGTGGGTGTTAACTATTCTTTAAGTACACTAAATACATTTCCCCAATAAAACAGATATCAAGTAGTGTTTGGACAGCATTGTTTAGGCAATTCACTTTTTATACTGCATGTCAAAGATTTTGAGCTTAAAACAGTGGAGGGCACAGAGATCTAATTTGAACCAATGAATACAGCACTTCAAACGCATCTCAATATGCACACTATACACCATGCCATGTAGTCTTCACCCACTCTTGCATGGGTCTGTATACACAGATTAAGCAGACAGGTCAGTAATGCTCAAATAAACAAATTATTCTGTAGATTCATCATTAGAAAAATGATGCATACATTTTGTTTACGTCCAAGACTTTTGCAAACAAATCTAATAAGAATGGCTCCTTCCATAATTGCAGAGACAACCGTAGCTTTGGGGTTAAGGAGCAAAAGCTTTTCAAAAGGCTTCTAATGCATTCATAATGAAATACAGTTAGCTAACAAACTGTCCGTCTACATGATGAGTTGTCAGTCCATTACATTGCCTTTCACAAAGACTACTGACAAATAAAACACAGCTTGACCTTTGGTCATCAAACGAATATTACCATAATGACAAGCAAGCGGGGAAATGTGAAATATCCGCCATGAAACGTGATCCCGCTTGACGTGACCATAATGAGTTTGGGCTTCAGGAGCTTCATTAGCTGGATCATTAAGTCAGCTGTGGGTAGATGCTCTCAATCTAATTGATGGGTGCTCGAGAGAGGACGCACTTACCCGCCTTAATTTGCATTCCAACTTGAAGGACTGCTTTGCTTCATCGTACTACTCGAGGAGAGGTAAGACTGCGGTTGTGCTTAATATTAAAATTAACATATTTAAATTTGTATAAAATGCTCAGAGAATTTCACGATCACGTTTATGATAAAATAAAGAAGAATGACCAGATTCAACGCAGGCTATTGTGCGAACATAAAATCCAACACACGTTTTAAAGTTAATAAATAAATAAATAAATAAAGTCTAAATATTTTGCAAAGTAGGCTACTGCAATGACATGTTCCATATAAACGTAGTTTTGTTTTGTATGTATGTACACTACAATGCAATGTTGTTGTATTCTGTATAATTGCATTTTCACGCTAACTTTTGCAAAAAAAAAAAGTAAAATAAATAACATTTAGTCGCGCATGCGCAGTTAACAGTCTTTAAGGCTGGAGAAGCTCTAAAAGAACATATGAAGTGGAACAATCGTGGCCGTAGCCAGGCGTTGAATATACACTAAAACACTTCAAAAGAGACAGACTCAGATGTTTGTGAAAGATGTTTCCTCTGTTTTGGAGGGATGATCATTTTTAAACCCTATTTATTGCATCAAAATTTGTTAATACTTTACTATAGTTAGGGCTGGATTTTATCAGCTGTTTATGATTCATGCAACAATACACATTACTGTTATAGCTTTTATTAATAAGCATTGCTATTTAGCTGATAACATTGTCTAGTGCTCTTATGAATGTTTTTAGCATGATTTGTGAAAATTATACTACTATAATGAATGAAATTGCATAGACTTCTTCATGGCTATAGTGTTTGCATATTTAATTTAATTCTGTAAGCTTGTTCTACAGAGCTGTGCACTAGTGTAATGCTTCTGTTTTTGACCGCGTTGATAACGTTTCTAACAGATAATATCATGATATTTTGCGTTTCCCTTACCGAATGTGCTATCCTGTCAGCAATACCCTGTCCATTTGATTACTGTCAGTTTAAGTGCCGATGATGCTATGTTGCCTGATATTGCTATTAAAACAAACAAAAAACGACATATAAATAAATTGAAATTATTTCAAATATTTTGAAATTAAGATAAGAAAGATATCGGTGACCATAAACTTTAACGTCCTACTTTATTAACTTTCTAAAGTGTCAAATTAAGTGGAAAATATGAAAGAAAAAAATATGAAACTTTAATTTGAATAGAGACAAACCTTCAAGCTTTTAATAAAGTATAAAAATTACCCCCTTTCGATATTTATATTGTAATAATTTTGTTTCTCGGTGGATGATATTAGTTTTCTATTTTTCGTTATTAATCTTTAAAAACAAGACTCTTTTTTCAAACCCTCTTTTACATTTACCATCCTCTGTGTTTTTGAAACCTGTAACCCCTCCTGCACTGTGCCCTGTATAATCCAGCAGATGGCGCACGCAAATCATGCACGCGCGCTCAAGTGTACGCGTATTGACGTCGCATCTCATTGCGTAAACCCGTGACGTATTTCCTGAGAAGCAATGCGTAGACCGCCTCTCCAGTCCAGTCCCTGGATAGAGGTGTATTTTTTTATTAATTTGTTTGTTTGCTTGATTTTGTCGTTTTAAACGTTCTAGCATGCGTCCGTAACTATGTTGGCGTATGGGTCCAGAGGTGGCTCAGACGAACCGGGTCTCAGTGATGCCTTAGCGACCGAGCAAGCAAACCTATCGCAAAGTTTCCCCATTGGACAGTAACGTTAGATGAGTGCGCGTGGACTTTAGGACAGTCCAGTACGCCAGGACACTTGAGTCTGTCCTCTTCACAACACTAACGCACTTCGTCGGTGTTTTGAGTTTAGCTTTGTTTTTGGGTCAGTCAAACACGGAGGACTTTTCGTCGTGTCTGTGGACCCGTTTAGTGGATTTACGTCGTGTCCAAGGAAACGGAAGATTAGAAGCTGATGCTGTTGAGGTAAGAAATTAATTTAGTACTTCGGAAGTTACGTTACTGTGAGGAGTGTTGTCTTGTATTGAAATAGCATGTGACTTGTTCCGTGCTAATAGTAGTCTACAAACTTATGTGAACCACATAAGAATGTTTTATGACTAACTTAACGTTACCTCATTGAATACTTATCTTCCTCTGATAACAGTATATTATTCTATAGACTAAGTTAGACCTATTTAAAAAGACACATGGGCGTCCAGCTGTTAAGTTACAGCACAATAAATGCAGAAACAATCGTATGTAGCTTGTGTTCCCCTAAAAGTAATTGGACTCCAAATCGTAATTTAATTCCAGTGGATAGCAGTTTGTTTCATATTTTGTTATTAATTTTTAAGACAAACAACACACACATATTTTTCAAGCAAAACAATTATCATAGGAAACAATAATCATAGTAAAGACCCCCCCCTTTGAGTTTTTAAATAATAGATAATGAACACTTGTAAGTAAACATTCTGGTTGTTAACCTTCCTCACATCTGTGGTTACCCTGCTAGTGTGAACACAAATTAGCACACTTAAAATTTTAAAAGAAAAATAAATAAAATCTGATATATGAAAAATAAATTAGTATATGTATGTGTGTGTGTGTAAAAATTTGAACTTATTATTTATTTGTCTAGCCGCTTTATTTAATGGTATTGTGTGTCATCATTTTCAACTCTTGTATTCTTGCGCATTTGAGAAACAAAACTTTGATGCTGATTAAAAACAGTTATCAGAAAAATGCCTCGGACAGGTTAGTTTGAAAAGCATCGTTTGTTTGCAGATGCCACTTGGGTTGATGTTGTTGAAGTGTGGGTGCTCGGTGTTGTTTATTATCAGTGTATGCTCTCTGTTTTGTTTTGTTGTTGTGAAGTAGAGTATTCAACATTTTTATAATATTTATTTTATACATTTTTAAAAGCGACTTACAGTGCATTCAGATTATACATGTTTTAACATTTATTAAAAGTAATGTATGAAGTGCATGGATCCCCATGTAAAAGTTAATGTTTATTTCCTCCTTTCTGGTGTTTTTCTTACCCACGAAGTAGTTAAATTGATCATGTTTTCATTCTTTTTTCCTCATGAGACTAATATTTCAACCGTTACCAATCCAAGTGTAATGCTTGCCAGGAAACAAAGTTTGTCTCTTCTTTGTTTGTCGCATTCGCTTGTGTTTTGACCTCAATAGCGGATTGCATATACTGTATAAAGCAGTCTAATAAAATGTAGGTTCCCTTCAACATTTTCGGATAAAGCACTTGTATGAATCTAAAAGTCCCACATGTTGCATCCTGTCTTGAGTTTTTTTCCAAGTGGTCGACAATTACCGTCAAACATCTCTGTGCCGGTTTCCTCTCCCTGTTACGTGTTAACCATGTTGTGATGTCATGAGTGGGTGTACTTTGAAATCAGGGCTGGCACAGCTTTAAATTGCTGTCAGTAAAGTTACGAGTGCACTTCTTGCTTAGTGCTTAGCCTACTTAATCTGGGTTAGACACACGTTCAGTGCTCAAGTGAGTATCGTGTTTCTTTTTTCTTATCTTGACCTGATAAAAACATTGTGTTGGGGGTTAGGTGAGTTGTAGTCTATTACTAAGGTTAATCGCTGTGACTGTTAACTTGCATGTAAACCGTTTTAGTTTCATGCTTTTCTGTGAATTTTTTTTTTCTGAAAAATGTATATATTTTATTATTATTACTATTAATCTTTTTTGTTTTTGCTAAAGATTTGGGGCTTCTGGAAGTGTAGTTTTAATGTTTGTGAAATACTTTGTGAAAATGATGGTCTTGGAAGTTGGAGTATGTAGTCTAATTTTGTTTATGCATGTAGTACTTTGATCTTACTAAATTATTTGGCTCCGTTGTCAAAGCTTTGTAGTAATATTTCAGTGTTCTCATAAACAGTGTTTACTGATTTGTGGTGATCAAAACTGCTGTAACTGCTGTTTACTTTAAAGTAAAGCTGAATTAATGTACTAAACATGTAGTACAATTACAGGATTTATATAGCCGGTATTCTGTCATTTTTAAATTTTTTCTTCATAGTTTTGCTTTCAAACCTGAAACGTAAACTGCAGTGCGATTTCCTTATACATGTATAATTTCAATAAAACATCAAGAATAGGTTAAAACTTGACTTTTAGGTGCATGCATACATGCTGTTTTATACAGCATATTGAGTTTGAAAATGCAAAAGTATTTGTATGAAATCTTATTTATGTTTCAGAATAGAAAGTATATTTTCTTTCCTGATGGTACATTTCTGGTATAACAGGTAGTGCGTCTGGTTCTGGGTTTCAAAGAAACACATCTGACAGCATTCTTTTGACGTTGTTATGGTTATAATGACGCTGAGAATCAAAGAGCATGCCATTTAAACCAACACCGCAATGAGCACAACATTTGTCATGAGGAATAATAGGATAATAGCTCTGTCCTGAAAGGAAATGCTTGCAGTTTTTTTTGGGCCTTTGTGAAAACAGCGTGCAAATGTGAGCAGAAGATGGGTTGTTTTATTTATTTTATCGTGGGACATAATTTCAATGGCCTTTCTTGTTTACACAAAAAAGCATTAATTTTGTCCAGTGAGGCTGTGTAACAAGCATTTATGTGATTATGAAAGAGGCCATTAAGGGTGTAGACAGGTTAACCGGACTCGGCATGAATCGCTCCACCTATAGTACGTGCATTGAATCATCAGCCTAGTTCTGTTGAGGTTATCCAGACTTGTTCAGGACAAGACGTTTTTTCTTCTTCTATAAGATCAAATAAATAGCAAGCCAACTCATCCCAACAGTCAATGAAAGGGATTTCCAGGGAAAAAGTTCATTTTTCTCTAGATAAATGAATGATCGAAGCCGAGGGTAAATTGAATTCGCTGCTTTATTCCATAATCATCAGCTTAAGTTTATGGCAAGTTGAGCCTCAACTCAATAAGAGTCTTGCATCAGCATTTGCTTGGTCATAAGAGAGGAGAAGCGATGGTTTTGCAAAGATGACAGTCTGTCATAACATGGAAGTTGATGACTGTTTCTCTAGAAGAATAAGTCAGCTGTCCTCCCTCCCATCTTCAGTTTACCAGCAAAGATGAGGACTTGGCACATCACTTATGGAAGTCAGAAAGCATTGTTTTTTTTGTTTTCAGAGATTAGACCTTGTAAAATTGTAACTTCGTCTTGTTTTGGGCAGTCGAGACTAAGCTGGTAGTGTTTGGCTCGGCATGATTTTTAGTAGATGGTTGTACAGTATTAATGTCTTGGGTGGTATCTAAACAAGTGTGTACATTGATGGTGATTAAATCGCTGGAGGTTGCAGAATATTTGTTCCGTTTGTACTCTGCTACGATGTCCAGCTGGATCAGGCGGCAAATCATGTGAGCGTGTCATGATGCTGCACAGTTGTGTAAATTTGCTGTTGCTCAAGTCATGTCAAATTGTTAACTCCATTTGAAAACAAATGCTTTCTGATCCCTGCAAATCTTTAAGGTGATCACCCTTTATTCACAGCTCATGCATTCTGGATTTTGTGTTTTTGTCTGAACATTTCAAGTTATCTTTTAGATGTTTTCTGTGTGATCCCCAGTAGATTTTATTTAATGAAATTTACTTACATTTTCCCCAAATGTCTTTTTTTTTTTATAATTTTTTTGTATTCTGTTGTTTTTCCATTAAAATTTTGTAGACTCTGTTTTAATGCTTAAATTCAATTTTATTAATCAAAAATCATTAAACTTACAATATTAAATGTCAATTTATTGAAAGTTTAAAAGATAATTGTTTTAAAGCCCTATGCAGGGGTGGGCGATATGGCAAAAATATCATATCACGATTGTTTTAGAAATATCACAATTTAACGATTTTATTACGATTCTTTGTCATGTTGGTTTTACTATTGTGTCTGAGCAGTGCAGCCAAAATAATTTTCCTATTATAAAGACAAATCCTTTCAAGGTTATAAAATATAAAAAACTATGGCTGATATTTAGGGCGAAGATTAAAATCTTTGTCATTATTTTATTTTGTTATTAAAAATAAGAAAAATGATACACATTACAAATACACATAATATTCAAATAAAACAAACAGTGCTTTATTTTCAGGTACAATAGGCATATTTAGCAGGAGCATTCAAGAAATTGAGTGAACAAATATAAAAATAAAACACTTTATAGAGTGATTCCTATTAAAGCAGCTGTATTATTTTTTATGTCAAGAGTAGCGAGTTATTTTTTTCTCTTTGTGTTTTGTTGTTTTAGCATTAAATAATAATAATTCTGTCGATTCTGTCATAGTGTTTTATATTTATACCATCATTTACTCACTCGTGTTTAGTTTTAAACCTGAGTGAGTTTCTTTCTTCTGCTGAACATAAACGCTAGTTTGAAGAAGGTGGAAAACCAAACAGTTGCTGGTCCTCAGTGACTTACATATATTTGTTTCTTTCTATCAAAGTCAATGTGGACCAGCAACTGTTTGGTTTTCCACGTTCTTCAAAATACCTTGTTTTGTGTTCAGCACAAGAAAGAAATTAATACAGGTTTGGGACAACATGTGAGTGAGTAAATATAATTTTAGGGTGAACTATCCCTTTAATTACAGTCGGCAGCATGTTTAGTTCTGTCCCTTTAAGACCTGCACGCATCTAATATACAGGCACGCATTCGTTTCTCTCGGCTCTTTACTTTCCTTTTAGACATCAACTGAGTCTATACATAAACCTTGTGTGTTTTGACAGTATTGGCTCAAAAGATTACTTAGTTCAGTTATCAGGCGCTGTTAGACAGGCTTTTTCGTGCGCGCTCTTCGTGTGTTGTGTACGGGCTCAGAAAAAGCAGACGTCTGACCACCGCATGACAGAAACGTTTAACCGGAAGGGCTTTAAAACACGCAAATAATGTACTTTTGTGATTGTGAATAAGTGCAGTGTCCAGTGAGAGTAACTCTACCACTGAGTTAACACTGAATGGATGTGGCGTTGTACAGTAGGCTACATACAGACGGCGGCGCCAGAACGTGGAGACAGTTTTATCGTCTCTTACTGTGGTAAACGTGTGGGGGGAATTGGCCGATACTCAGAATTTGTTGGATCGGATCTGAAAAAAAAAAAAAATCCCTACAAGGGATGCAACGATTATAGATTTTGTTGGTGCGATTTTTGTCTGAGGAATAATCACGGTTTTACGATTATGAAGATTATTGTGCATTTATTTATTTCCTAACATTATTAATGTATAAAATCACATGAACACACTTAGATATTAAAGGGTTATTTATTGCTGGTTTTGAAACAGAAATAACACCGTAACCAACAAAACAGCACAAAATAATAATAAACAAAAGACAAACAAAAGTCCATCTCTGCCATTGGAATTAAAAAATGTCTCTTTTGAAAATAAGAAATGAAAATAGATCACAAGTTTTTAATGTTTTCGACCTGGGGTATAGAATTTGTAAACATGGTGAAAAAAATGTATTGTTGGTTTTTACTTATGAATAATACTACAGGTTTTTACTTAAGAATAATACTACAACAGGGATACTAAATAACAAAGTTAATGAAGTATTATTAAAATAAGACTAATATTAACTTAATTTATCCCACAGGGGAAACTGTTAATGATGGAATTAAACTGAAATACTATAGTAATCAACAATCATCCATGCGTATTCAATTTTAATAATCTTTATAACAATTCATATGAATTTAAATTTGTCCGCAGCGCACGTGAACAAACATTCAGGAGGACACAAACTTCTTGAGAACGCTGCCCCGTGACTTTTATTAATGAAATAGATTAAATGGCCTTCTGGAGAGACACAGACGCAGATAGGCTAATTCACACACGCAACCGTCACCTCCCTCTCTCTCTCTCTCTTGCTCGATCGAATAATTAATTTAAGTAGCTAAAAGTTATAATGAATTAATTCAAATAAATGTGATCTCACCGAACTATTTAATCTCTTTTTGATCTGAAGCGGGCAGAATGCTGAGCTAACATAGCTTCGCGTCAGGTGGTTCTTGCCTTCACGTCGTGCTTAATGCAATCGTTCAATGTACAGCTAGCCGTGCATTATCCCTTATGTATTCGCTCTTTAGCAGCAGTTTTGTACGGCAATATTTAAATGACACCTTGGTCATTCTTGGTGTTCCCAAAATGGTGCCACACTATCGACAGGCATTTCTCTGGTGGAAATAAAGCTTCGCTGTTTAGTCCCTCTGTCACAGTTAATCTAATGTGTGTAATAGCCTCCGTGCCTCTGATAAGCACGGCATTTTAAGCTGGTGCACCGCTAGTGTAACTTTGTTTTCGTTTTGCACAAGCTGCCAAAGTTCAGTTTCGTGTAACGAAACCTTTAAGATTAATTAACCATGACGTTTTAAAGCGCGGTTAATCACGAAACCAGTTAATCGCTGCATCCCTAATCCCTACTCTACTCCAATATCGTCTTTTGGTTTAAGTGTACTGACCTACTTTTGATTTATTCATCAAAAACCTGGCAAATCCCGTGACATTCTGCGTTGTACAGTAAATTCAGTTTTTATGACCGATTCGTGATTTTGTACGCTTTTTTGCATCACAAAAATCATAGAGTCCTACTCACAGCCTCTTTTACATTTGCATCAAATAAAATGTGACTAAGGTTCTGTAACTGATTGGAATTGAACCCCTGCATTTAGCTCTCACCAGCAAAATACATTTTTGTTTGTTTGTGTGTGCTGTTAATTTTGATCCAGTTAGTCAATTCAACGGTATTAAAACTCATCTGTGATTCATATCCTCAATTATACCATCAACTCAGATGACTCATTCTGCAATCTTCCATCTACTTCCCTCCCCAGGTGATTATTGAACCGTTCAGAGTCCATCTCTCTTCCTCGGCTCTGTCTCTACATGTGCTCAGGGAAGCTCGTCTATTGCAGAGGGCCACTGTGCTGACGGACTTGGTGACATCAGGAACTCCTGCCTTGGTTCCCTCCATTGTGTCTGATGGATCTCAGGCTTGCCTCATTGACGCTCGGAACGCTACTTATTCTTCTGACCTCTGGGCCACGGCCATCCGTTGGACAGAAAATTTACACCAACACATGGGCCGTCCACATCACAGGGGGAGAGCAGGAAGCCAACCGGATCGCTAGAAAGCATGGCTTTGTAAACCACGGGAAGGTGAGTGTTCTGTTCAGACAAGTAATTCTTGTATGTTTGGAAAGCTCGCTTGGGTTGCGCGTTCTTTACATGCATGCATGTTTCATTCAAAATGAAAGTTGTTGACTGCATGAGAAGCCTGTTGTCAGCGTAGACAGTTCTAGGAAGAGTAGTGGGTAAGGGTTCAACTTAAAATCAAAAGTAAAAGAAAAATCATAAAGAAAATAGTTTTAGGGCCATTAAGTTTGCCTGTGAATTTGCACTGTGATATAACTTTTTATTTTGTATTTCTTTCCAGCAAAAAGTAAAGCCTATAGAATAGATATGATCACAATGAATACTTTATAAATGTACAATTTAAATACGAGTTATAGCAACTTTGTGTTGCTTTTGTTAGCTGTTGTATTAACATGAAAATGTGTTAGCAGTACTGTTAGTAAATGTGACCCTGGACCACAAAACCAGTCTTAAGTGTACATTGAGATTTATTAATCATCTGAAAGCTGAATCAATAAGCTTTCCATTGATGTGAGGTTTGTTAGGATCAGATAATATTAGGCAGAGATGCAACTACTTGAAAATCTAGAATCTGAGGGTGCAAAAAAATCCAAATACTGAGAAAATCGCCTTTAAAGTTGTCCAACTGAAGTTCTTATCAATGCATATTACTAAACAAAAATGAAGTTTTGATATTTACGGTAAGAAATGTACAAAATATCTTTCATGGAACATGATCTTTACTTAATATCCCAATGATTTTTGGCATAAAAGAAAAATTGATAATTTTGACCATGCAGTGTATTTTTGTCTATTGCTACAAATAAACTCCAGCGACTTAAGACTGGTTTTGTGGTCCAGGGTCACAAATATGGTTGTCGGTCCCAAACACGTCCACGTGACTGTGATCTCAAAGTGTCCCGCTGCACAATGAGATTCTAATTATTAAAGATGCAGATTTGTCCTTTTCTTCCTCATTTCCCCATTCTCAGGAAATTCATGCATTTTGAACATTTCCTGCATGTTACGTCTGAATGCTCTGGCTCTCTCTGATGGAATGCATAAAACATCTTCCTCATTCTCCGGTTGTCATTTGATATTCTCAGCTTGTAACATGCCCTTGACTGTAAACTTAAGCAGAATGAGCCGCGACCTCACTTCCTGACCAATGTACGCTTTTTTAACACATGCACAGCCTGTAGGTTTTGTTCCGATTTTTACAACATCTTACTTTTGAACACTAATCAGATTTTTCAATCCCCATATGTAATTGAAAGCACATTATGTAAGTCGATAGCCAATTCATTAGGTCAGATGATTTATGTAGATGTATATTACAGCCCGTCCTTCCAGTAATGGGTTCAGTTTAAAAGACAAACAGTCCAGTGTCCAGATGCTACTGTAAAACCAGGTGATGAATGGATCCCTGCATGTAGGCAGCACTGAATATGCTGCGGTTAGTAATTGCTGAAAATGAATGCCTCGGGGTTTATGCTGGCATACAGTCCTGTATCTCTTGAGAGATGAATTGATAACGCTGCCATTTTTAGTGTTTGGAGGCAGTGCATGTGCATGATTTTTAAAATGCAGCTTCTGTACTCGGGTTCATGGCTTATTCATGACGACTCGTGCCACTGACTGATGGTTTCACAGCTGACCAAAGTTCATTATGATAGACCTGTTTCTGCTTTTATCATGGGTTGAACTGGCATTGGTTTTGTAGGACCAGCCAAATCACAAGTGGTGCATCATGGGATTATTATTATTATTAAAAATGCTTAGCATGTCCTTAAATGTTAAAAGTCCCTTGTGCTAGAACATCATGGCATATAACTTCTGTTTTGAAGTCTATTTCTGATGGGGGTTAATTAATAGTCTACATAATTTCTTGGCACTTTACTAGAACCCATTAATCCATGTTTAAGAACTAAACATATACATTTAATTTGCATTGTAATTCTATTTTGCAATTTGATGCCGTGAGCTTTCAAAACTGTTGCTCACCGTCGTAAGTAGGGAAGGAAACTTGAAGCCACAAGATGCATTTGAGCCTGAGACAGAGAATGTTTTGTTGGACTGTCAAGCTGCTACGGATCACTGTAAATCACCTGTGATCTTTTGTAATAAGTTTGAAGCATGCTTTTTCTCACTGCTGCTCCGCTGTGCGGAAATCAGACCTGGCTGAGCCCCAGACCCACATTGTGTGATGATGATGACTTGCTGACAGCGCTGCTGGCCGAGTTTGAAAAGCGTATGGTTTGGTTACACCAGTGCCAGGGGCTTAACGTTTTTAACATGTCTCATTTGTGTTCCAAGTGGAGGATTTCTTCTACAGATTGAGAAAAGCTACAGATTTATCCAAACAGTTATAGTTGCTTTTGTGTAGTTTTTTCCTTTACTCTCCTGTTTTTCTTCAGTGATGTAATGAGAGGCATGAATGAGTGGTTGATGTGCTCTCGAGCGTGGCAACATTTAAGTCATTGGTGAACTTTGAAAGCGAAGTTCAAAAGTTGCCAATTTCTTCTTACAATTCCCAAAGTCTTGCACTGAAGGAAGTCTTCGCCAGCTAGAGACCAGAATATCATAGTAGTATTTCAAAAGGTGATGGATTTGCATAAAAATACCCACCAATTTCATTAGATTATATTGATGACTTGATGTGCATGTTAAACTTAATGCATTAGCTTCACTGATAATTAAGTAATCTTATTAAAAAACATTTTAAGTTGTTCTGTTAAGGCCGAGGGAATGGACTGAATTAATAAATGAGGTGACTTGGTTATGTTATTGAGGTGTGCAATTATTATATTTATAAAGAGAGGCTGCGAGTATGCCGAAGTCTGCAAAGAAAATATGGGTTATAGAGATGGATGCCTTCAAGTCCTGGACACCATCCAGATACCTCATCTCATTATTTTCCTGCTTGCTTGGCCAGGATTCAGTTTGTTACCTCCCTCTGGGTTGGACGTTTAGACTCGATGGTTTCACAGTGAAGTCTTTAGGACTGCATGAGACCATGATCCATCTGTTCCATCGTAGTTATCTTTGCTTTCAATCCCTTATGATCATAATTCACAGACGCTCCAGGGCCATGTCGTCATGGTCGAGCGCTTGTTTGTTATTTTTTGTTTTTTAAATTTAATGCAGTATATTGTACATGGCAACTATCCCACACAGAACAATTATGAGTCCCACCCAAAATCACTTAGCATTCTCTGTGAGAAAGTCCTTGTTCCATTTATTTGATGATTATTTTGATGGAAAACAAGAGCTTGGATTACTAGAAATGAATCAGTTTGAAGCATTTCACAGCTGTGAATCCAGATGGTTACTTGCAGGTGTTTTGCACTGAAATCGACGGAAAGCAGGATCCTGAGCTGCAGCTGACGTTTTATGACACGTAACTGTGCCAGGACTGCACTGAAGAATACTTTCTCCGAGGCACGAGTTGAATTATGGGGGCTTGCACGATATAATGATAATGAGCCACCGTAGTTGACTGACACAAAGTGGTAAGAAGTTACTTTGTTTAAAAATAAGAAATTTTAAAAATATTAGTAACTGGTTTAAGATATCCGATTAAAGAAAGCTGAAATGAAATGCCAGTCTGAAATGTTAATTTAGTGCCTTTCCTACTAACCTATATCCTGCTATGCTTATAAATTAAAGTTCAAAGCCACATTCACTAATTCATGCGACCCTGCTGTTTGCTGGCATGTTGTTATTTTTTCCATGACTAAGAGACTCGTTTAGCAGTTCCAGTTACAGAGACAGTGTTGCTTTCTACAAGAGGACAGTTGATATTTCTAATGTTTTATTCACAGAAGAGCTTCTGGCTTTTTGTCAAGCACATTGCTTAACATGAGAGAACTTCTGAGTTTCATCAGTTGTTTCCTGATGAGCGACCGTCAGAAAGGCTACAAGCATCGTTCCTGGCTCAGATATTCTGCTGTGAGATTTTAACTTTTGATGAGCTTGAACTCTGTTCTGTTGGAATTAATAATCAAAGCTTTACAAGTAGGATTTGAAATGAGAATTACTGTGTGTAGGAGTTTTAATACCTTGAAAAATAGCATATTACCATTCTTACATCAGCGTCTCAGTATAAGCTTATGCCTCATTTACACATTAGTTTATCCACTGAAGGTGGGTTGTGGTGGGTGCTGCTGTTGCTGGATGCCCCCAAATTTATTGGTGGGCTTCCTTAGTGGTCATAGCTATTAAAAATCTGATCACAATTGTTGATGTATTAAATGACTATAATAAAGAGATTTTTTAGACATTTGTAGATGGTCTAAAGCAAAATAATTGTAAAAATTCTGATAATCTTTTAGAGCTTTAATTTTTCATAACCCTTTTAAAAAATATTACACTTAAATTTTTTTTTTTTGATAATAAAACGTTGAAAGCACAATCCGCACAAGAGACGCTGTATCCCAGGCTGAAATGTGTGTGCGCACCTGCGCGGCACGCTCCAAAACAAGCAAATTACACTTTGAGCTTCGGGCGCGTCCATTGTCGATAAGATACACACAAATTATGTGAAAATGGCCGGCTTGGAGAGTATTCACTTAAACAGTTTGTCTTAAGTGGACGAGAACGGTTGGGAGAAAATCCGATGTGTGTCAATATATTGTCTTAAAGTGACAGACTGGTGCTTGGGCCATCAATGTTAATAAAAGAACAAAATGCAAAGAGAAAATCACTCACAGCTCTTAATCTTTATTATGTTATAGCTTTAATAAGCAGCATCAATCTATCAATACATGCAATGTTCATTTACATTTGATTACTTTTAGATTTCTTTTGTAGGCTATTACTTACCTGAACAGTAATGTTAGTGGACCGTCATGAAAAAAGCATTGTTTAATTTCATTTGTATATTTGTTTTATTGAATTTGTCAGTTTGTTTTACTTCGTTTCTTTGTTCATGTTCTTGCTGTATCTTATAATATGTATAAAACACTAAAAATGCCTGCACACTGGTGCATTTACAAATTGATGCTTTATATTAATTTCATTAAATAATAATTTTACATTTCAGAATATAAAGCAATGTTAATTCTGCTCTTAATTTTATTTATTTTTTTAAAAACACAAACATTTGACCCTCTATCAATTGCATATTTATTCTCTAACTGCTAGCTTTTCTTGTAAAACTAACACTAAGTTTAATTTTTCATACTAGTTAAAGTACCGAATTGTATAAGCATTGTATCGGTAAGAGTAGTAAATAAATAAGTACCGATAAGAATAAAAGTACCTTAACGATACCATCCCTATCGATAGCACACCTTGAGCATGTGAGTTATTCGTCTTATCAGCATCATTTTTCTTATCGAGCTGATGTTTACATTTTAAGCCTTTTTTGGCTGGTAAATACATGACCTTGTGTACGAGATGAACGATTATCAGTGCATGTAATGCCCTCAATTTCACTTTTTCAGTTTTTTTTATTTTCTGTTCCTGCTTAAGTGTCTTGGTAGACTCACTGCTCATGATATGCTCACTTGCATAAGGTTAAACTTTGCATAGTTAATTTTGTGCATTATTTCCCTATACTTACAAGGCTTGATACGATAAAGCTACAAGAGAGGTTTAGTTTTGTCTGTTTGTACTGACCAGCCACATCTTCTGGTTAAGTGACAAGCAATAGTACTCGTTGCTTCAAAAGCACACTAACATCTAATATCTTCATACTGGCTGCCATTAAGTCATGCAGTGTTTTCACTTTAAGTTTGGGAAATTAGTTGTCACCAAATTGTCATGTCTGAGTAGATGTTTAAACTACAGTCTGTTTTATTAACTTTCACTTGACGACTTTCATATAATGCTGATTTTGTCTTTGTAATATCTTTGTTTGCTTTAACCTTATTTCTGTACCTACAACACAGGTTATATTGAATCTGGATTCAAAGGTTATTTTACCCCATTACCTTGTTTACCTTCCTAGAAGCAATATCTGCTTTATGAGGAAAGGATTGCGGAACATCAAAAACAAAGCTTGTCTTGTGTCCTCAAACAACCATAATACTATTTGCAAAAGAATGTTTACGTGGCTGCTCAATGATTTATGGCTTTTGATGGGTTCCCATGCCTCTCTTTGAAACTGTGGGGAAAACAGTGCCAGATTCATGAGAACCGCAAACGTGTATCAAGCTTGCCATTTTTTTTTTCAGTAGCTGTGGTTCATGCATCTTCTTTAACCCATTTTAGCCTGCTCGAATTCCTTTCGCTCCCTCAAAAATGTTGCATTGGAAGATATATAAGCGTAAGGCTAAAAATGACCCAGAAGGAAAGGGGATGAAAAAAGCACATAATTGGCCTCCGGAGAGTTTCAGCTGTTGAAAAGAAATGGCTCTTCATAGTCCAGACTGACCCTCTTCATTGAGGTGCCTAGGTACTTCCTTTCCTATTCCCCATTTTATATAAACCATTTATGAAGTGAAATGTTTTATTCATAGAAACTAGACTTCTTTTTGTTTAAAAAAATGTATTTGCATTTTCTCAGAAAAACATTATCCTTTTCATCACATCGGTTCAAAGAGGTGTTCTTACAAGATAAATATTGCATCACAGTTCACTGTTTTGCAACTCAGCGTGTTGGTGCAAGCGTGTTGTTGATCAGTTTTTAACTGTCAATTTGCCTTCTCCGCAAAGCAGAGCACAAAAGATGAACTTTACAGCCAGGGTGTTCATTGGGTTATACTTGGAAAAACAAAAAGATTCAAAACAAAGCAGTTTAATGTACTGTTCCATCGATTCAGGAGACTTAATCAGCTCCATTGTCTTTTTTCCTGTGCTTGCCTTGTGATTCCCCCACTGCTCCTTGTAGACAATTACAGCACGGTTGGATATTTCTAGTGAAAGCTAATGAGCTATGAACATGGACTTGTCTTTTGTGATATAGGGGAAGTGAGATTTGAGAGTGAGGATACTGTAAAAGCATCAGGGACGGCAGATCCATCCATCCATCCAGAGAACCGCAAGCTTCATTCTTACTCTGGGTGTCTTTCTCAAGACCACAGTACGAGATCTTAAACTCCTTGGGTCGATAGACATTGATTGACATATCGATCTACATGCATGTGACTAGTTGTATTCATTTGTTGTGCTTGTAGACCACAACCAACCCCTCTTCCTCTTATGTTTTACTCCTTATTTTGAATTCGCATTAATAACGAGTGGCTTTATTTGTTTTGAAAATGGAAAAATTTGTTCTCGAATGATTACCCAGTGCTAATGTGGTTGGAAAAAGTTTAATCTCATTTAATTGCTTAATTAAATAGGCTTATATTTAAATGAAAGCTTACAATAATTTAAAGGGAACATATGATGCAATTTCAAGTTTTGCTTTCTCTTTGGCGTGTTACAAGCTGTTTGTTCATAGATAAGATCCCTAAAGTTGCAAAGACTAAAGTGTTTCTAGGCGAAAGCAAAAGCACTTTATTTGTCCTTCAGAAAGTAGATGTATTTAGGAATCATTAAGATTACTTACAACAGAACAGCAAACCCAGATGTTATCACAATGCATTTTATGAATGACCGTTTCGTGCGCTGTTTCGTACATCACAGCGGAGTGTACAGCCCGTCAGAAATCGTCTTAATTACGACTTGTGTGCAAACACATACGAGTTTCATTACTGTGTCTGGCACGTGACTCTGTTCCCCTCTCGGCTTGAACGGAAAACTAAGGACATTATTAACGGTCTTTACATTAATTTTGAATGCTGAAGCTCGCGATTATGGAAAGGGGTGTTACATTTCCGACTCGTGCTTGTGGTGTTCGGCCAATCACAATGCACTGGGTCAGTTGGCCAATCAGAGCAGACTGCGCTTGTCGGAAGGAGGGACTTTGTAGAAAACTAAGCGTTTGAGAGAGGCGGGGCATAGAGGACCTACAATAATGTACAGTATTTGAAAAATGTGTTTTTTGAACATTAAATCATGTCTACATATTCTGTTACACCAAATACACAAAATAATGATCTTTAAAAAAAGCATCATATGACCCCTTTAAGTTAAGAATTTTGCCTTGTAGGTGGTATAACACACAAAAAACAAAGATGGACCATATCATCATAGTTAGCAAGTAGCTAGGAGTGCTGTGGCTACCATTCACAACACCATAAAAACTACTCAAAACACCTTAGCAAATACTGAGAAAGTTGTCAGGTGTGCCAACCCCAACACTTCTTGGCCATTGAAATTAGCTGTTTCTGGCAATGCTTTGATCATACGATATTATTCCAAGCAAGCAATCGTGTGCTGTTCCCCGTCCTGACATCAGCTGCTTGAATCATATGGCAGTGTGGAAAGCAGTCTACTTTGAAGTGCTTTTAGTGCAACCTGTGCATTTCAAGCTGAAGCAGCCATAAAGCCAGAATGCTCTTTGTAATAAAGATACCACCTCTTAAAGTTTGGAGTTGGTGTTTGTTTCAAAGCCAGTTACAATTCCAGACAGTCTAAAAAGCCAGTTTGTTTCATAATTTAATGACGTTATTCAAAAAGTCGTTGAATTTATGTTCTTGAGCAGCCTTTGGGGGGTGTTTTTTCTGTGTGGAAGGCTTTCTTACATCTGTTGACATCTTTTCACACATGTAAGCCCAAGACAAGCCAGACTGTTAAAGAGTCGCTTCAAGTCATCTGTCTTGTGTCTTCTGCAACTCCAGTAATTAATACAGCTCCCCTGAGCTAACGAAGGACTAGAAGGGCATTTTAGTATTTTGTTTGTTAGCATTTGTTTTTATTAAAGAACCAATGCGTTTTTACTTTGTTCTTTTCTGTGGACACTTTTTCTGTTGAAACAACAGTATTGTGTTTACAAAAAGACTTAATCTTTTGTTTTTATAAATTATTTTTGAAAATACATACCTTTTCAAAACTCTTAAATTTCATGCTTCATTGCTGAATAAAAGTCACTGTAAAGACTAAATTTGTAAAAGATTTGTCAAAATAAGTGCTGTTCATTTGAGCTTTCTGTCCATTGATTAATCCTTAAAATGTAGTATAGTTTCCACCAAAATATCAAGCAGCATAACTATTTTCAACATTGATAATCAGAAATGTTTCTTGAGCAGCAAATCTGCATATTATAATGATTTCTGAAGGGTAACATGACACTCAACATTGGAGCAATGATGCTTTTACTCCAGACAAACTTTGAACATTAGTATTTATTTATTTTGTTTTTAATAATATTATTTTAATTGCATAATTTTCATATTTTTTACATACAGGCTAATGATTTTTCCACTGTTTAATGTGAACTTTGATCTGAGAAGTCTGTGAAAGCATTTAAGTTTGTCCTGGTTTTTCAAAATTATTTAATAAGTAAACAACTTTTAACTCTGAGAGATTGGAAGCCCTTAATTAAAAATATATATTTTTTGTGAATATTTAATAATAATATTTATTTTTTTTTATAATATTTTATAAGACATTTTTATAAATGAGCACTTTGATAAAATGTAGTTTCTGGAGGGTTTATTTATTTAGTAATTTATTTTTCAAACGCCACCCCTTTCTTCTAATTTCAGTATTTAGCAGATTATTGAATTCATTTTGAATGTTTCAACACACCAGATTTATGCTGTTAAACTTGTCAAAACATTACAAAGTTTATTTATACAAATGCAAGACTTTCTTGTAACACAAAATGAATGAGCGCATTTAGTTGAAACCTATCCTAAGCCATTGTTTTGCTGTCGGGTATTGAGTTGTTCTCACCCAGTCGGAAACCGAAGAGAAAAGGATCAGATTTAGCGGTTAAGTGGAAAATAATGTTCAGATTTGTCCAGTGTGTCAATACTGAACAGTGATAGCCCTGAGAATCTTGGATACGCCTCAAACTTGCAAAACAAGCTCTAGCATGAGGTTGCAGACAACAACAGGGTAATGATACAACCGTCTGGGGTTTGGTCTGGTCTTTAACCACACCTCGACACCTCCACACAAAACATCTCCTTCAGTTTCAGAGAAATTACAGCCCTGTTATAATAAACCTTTGTTGCAAGCCTGCAACCAGTGCAAACACCCTCATGACAGTGACTCTAGCAGAATTTCATTGTCCTTTTGCTGTGTTGCAGCTTCAGCAGCTGTTTGGATTTCCCCCCCAAAAAAAACAAGTTGAGCAGAGCGAAAGATGGACTCGTGAAATGGAGTCTGAACCTAAAGCAGAGCCCGTAACCAAAGCCAGATGTGTTTAAGGTGTGAGCTTAATGTCCTTTTCGTCAAGCACCGGCATTCTGCCGCCCACTCCAGCTCCGTTTCTCCACAAACCATTTAATTAAGCCGGGGCATAGTTCAACATGGTTGGATGGAGTGAGATTTCATTAGATTGTCTGTATGCAGACATTTTTCCCTTTTTTCACCAAGGCCGTGGCTCAATTTGTCAAGGCCAAGCTCGCATGCACGCCATGCCCCTTGGCCTGTCACTGAAATAAATAGTCTGCGAATGGAAAGGAATTGCTTAAAATGAACAAATCCTTGGGCGAGACTCAAAAAAACAATGTCTTGACATCGTGCGGAGCCTAGTGCTTTGTCAATGTAAAGACAATGATTCATTTTTAACATCCCATGGTAGCTAGGAATTACACAAGCTTCAGTCTGGATCCAACCCTTAAACGATCTGAGATGACCGAACACCTGAGAAGAGACGATGACAACCCTTCAGAGGAAGCCAACCATCAGCGATTATACTGACTTAACCAAAGTCTGCCATAAATGGAGGATCAGCACCTAGAGACAACCTCTACAGCCCTGAACGTCAGCGGAGTCTAGGACACATAGATGAGACAGATCTCCAGTGAGGAACTCGTCACCTAGACATCCATCGGGTAAAGACCACTGGAACCAGTGGACTGCTTACACTCTGACTTTGCTGCAGTTGGAACAAACTACTGGTTTGTCTGGCCGAGGGGAACTGGCCCCCGACTGAGCCTGGTTTCTCCCAAGGTTTTTTCTCCATTCTGTCACCGATGGAGTTTAGGTTCCTTGCCGCTGGCTTGCTTAGTTGGGGAATCTTCATTTCCAGCAAAATCATCGACTTGATTGCACAGATATATTTAAACTGAACTAAGCTGGATGATGCCATTACTAAATTCAATAATGAAATGCCTTTAGCTGAAAATTGAGTGTTAAATCCTGTCATTTTACATTATTGACACAATTTTCCTATTTTGATACTGTGCAGTGCTTTGTTACAATTTGTATTGTTAAAAGCGCTATATAAATAAAGGTGACTTGACTTGACTATTGAAATGTTTTTGCTTAAACGTCTCTACAGCCGTCTGAATGGTTACCGCACTCGTGTTAACAACAGGAAGACCGTTTTAAAGAGTAGCCGGATCTAATCTAAGGCAGCATAATGTGCATTAGGGCTGTCAATTTTTTTTTTTGAATTTAAAATAAAAATCCACATTCGAATGCAAAACGTTGCTTTCGAATTTTAGGTGTTTGTCAGGCTGCCTTATCAGTGGCGCACGAGAGATGCGATGATGTAGGTAGGTGTCATTGCATTTTAATGCTTTTTTTTGCCTATCCAGTTGAACCCACTGGATACGTTGTTCATTCAAAATACTGTGGAAAAAGAGAACATCAATGCGGAGATGTTGTTTGTTAAAACTGGAACAAGCTGTTCACACAGAACGCATATTTTGCACATTTTCTAGAGGGACATCTATTAGCATTGCACTCGCTTCTCGCAAAAGAGAGTCGGATATTTAGAAAGCCATTTGAAGTTATTGTAAGTTCAACTTTGAAAAAACATGTCTCAAATGTATGGTGGGATGGGTCTCTGCCCACTGCATCTCATGTTTTTAAATGAAAAAGTAAGGTTACTCTTTGATTGGTTTTCCGTGCTTTGTATTAAACTGTGTATATACATGATGCATTTTTGTTTCTAACTGTTTAAGCAAATTAATTATATATGGTTAAACATCATTTTAAACAGTATGCACATTTTTCAAAGGTAGTCGTGTTATTTTATGCTTTGAAGAAACGTGCATTTGGTAGTATTTTGCGCGATGCGCCCTCTTGTGTCCTCACGAGAGAAACCAAAAGCTTTTTTCCGCTAACTGAAATTATGCTTTTTAAATTAGAATATAATTCGAATTTATGCACATTTCAAATTCATAATATTTATGCACCTCACAATATGATTCTAAAATAATTATTAATTTACATTTGTATTTATTGATGACCAACTTTAATTTATTTCTGCACTTAATTAAGTTGCTTTTATTCTAATATAATTTGAATTTTGATAACATTTAAGTACAAAATTGGAATTTAGTTTTTCAGACATTTTGACAGCCCTAATGTATATCCTTCATAGAGAAGACAATACTAGAAAGTTTAATATGTATGCACCTCACAATATGATTCTAAAATAATTAATAATTTACATTTTTATTATTGATTACCAACTTTAATTTATTTGTGCATTTAAGCTGCTTTTAAGTACTTTATAAAATAATTACAAATGAATAATAAATCAAAACAATGATCAAATTAATACTGCATTACAAACTGCATAAATGATCCCTTTGTTAGAGTATTTGAAAGGGAAAGTACTGAAATACTGGCGGGTGAAACCGTATACTGTCAAGGGCACATTTTTCAGAGTGCATATCCTGTACAATGAAACCTGTGATTTTTGCTCACATTTATACATTTAGTAGATGCTTTCATCCGAAACGACTTATAAAAGAGGAACAAAAGCAATTTGTCAAAGAGGATGATTTGCCCTTGTGTTTTGCTTCAACCATGAAACCTTGTTTGATGATTTTCAGTGTGTGTTTGTGTATATACGGCTGTGAATATGCAAAACAAAAAACTAAGCTCCGAATTGTTGAAGAGAGAATCGCAATGCAAAAATGTCCCCGCCCCTAATTTTTATGCTATTAGAATATTGCAAATAGTACCTAATTTAGTTTGGTACATCGCAGTATTTCCTAACATTTGCCCTGTTATTTCCACTCCAAAGACATTCAGGTACAAGCATCTGCAAGCCCAAGTGTTTGTTTGTGTACTTTTGTGGCTTTTAAGCGGTTATGATTTCGTAATTATGTCTCTTGCAATAAAAGCAATTTAGTGTTGCTGAGGGCCATCTAGCTGGTAATCAAACTGGGAGAATATCCAGTAGAATGTGAGACGGTCTTCATTTATAAGGATATAAGATATCATAACTATTTTAATTGGACGCTTATGTGGTTTAAAGCATGCCAAAGTGTTTGTGCAAGGTCTGTTCCCCAAGTTACTCCTCCTTAAACCTTACCAGGCTAATTAACATTTAATTAGAATCAAAGTCCTGCACTCAAGGTTTTATGTACTCGTATGATAAAAACGATCATGCTTGCTTTCGGAACTGCAGTTTTGGTTTGCTGAAATTACAGCAAATGTGCATTTGCTTTGCAAATTAGCCACTGATATTGGGCATTGCTTAAAGACCTGTTCGTATGAGATTGTTTTTGAAGAGAGGTCCCTGAAGAACAGGTGACCTCTGCGGAACGATCTCAATTAACAAGAATTTGCATTTACAAGCACACATAATGCGTACCCACAATTCGTCATTACGGATGTTTTGGATTATGTTCTGATTTGTATTCCTTCTGTTTTAAGGTCATATGCTAATTTTACATATCGTTTAACTAAAGGGGCAAACTTTATGAATCATGACTGCATTTTTTTTTTACTTTTAAGTTTGGAGTAATTAAGAACTCATTTTACAAGAAAAAACATTTATGCTTTTTTGCATATTTAATTTTTTTCTTAATTTCTTTTTTTATAAATCAATATCTCCAGTGTTTGTTTTTAAAAGCAAAAAATTCAAAATGCCCTGCTGCTCTTTTGCAATCTCAAAGTTCTTCCAGATGATTTTCATATCCACGTGAATGGTAATGATGCTTAATAAATAGTCAGGAGCTTTCTTATAAAATACTAGTGAACTTCATGATCTCATTGAGAATGCAGTATAATTCAGAAGCAAATGCTCTGTATAAGTGCACCAGTTTTTAAAGAAGTTTAAGCTTAATGGCCTATTGCTGGTATACTGTATCTAATACACAAGGTCAGTTACTTAATTAAAACTTCCTTTAATATTCACAGATTTAATTCAAAGTGTGTAATATCCAATGGCAAGGCTTTAGGTAAACCTTGGAACTGACGCTGGTATAAATGAGCCCAACCGTTGAGATGCACCATGAGTTAACTTGGTTATGAAATCACTGATGTTAGATGAATTCTACACTACTTTCATTTAAGTTTCCTTATTCTTCATCCTGCATGTACAATCAGTGAATGCAGTTACTTCTTTACTGAGATAGGCCTATATCCATTTCATTGGTTCCAGTTAAGCAAATCCTCGTAATAACCTTGAAATCAAGGCCACTGGTTAAGCTGATAAAGGTTGGCAAGTTTGTAATTTTGGTTGTAATAGTTTTGTAAGCACACAAAACAAATTGAAATGAATGTACTGTGCTGCATTGCCCAATCTGAGATGGTCTGGATTTTTCCAGTGCACTTGAATTAATTGGCAATTTTTGTTTGCGTTAGCCTGGGAGTGACAATACTAAGTAAGGGCTGCAAAAACAAAACATGTTTGGTCTGCTAAAATAATGATGTCTATAAAAAAGCATTGTTTTTTTGAGTGTGGGGTTTAATTTGTTTTGTCTGAAATGCAAACCCTCATCTGTTATTCTAATGGAGGGAGACTGACCAGAGGAGATAACAAACTGCAGTGGATGGGAGGACAGATGTTCACGGTCTTCGGATGCCTGCAGCAGATGTGGAAGTAATGAATCCTATTGATAATAATTGAATATTGACCGTCCACAGTGCTCTTCCATTCATTGAGCCCAGCGTTGAGGTGGCAAAAAGCATTTATTTAGTTCTTTTAAAGATGTTTACTAATGAAAAGGATAGACAGTAATTGTATGTAGTCAGGCAAGTGGTTCAATATCAACAATACGTTGGAACTTCATCTTAATTCATTTGGGGATTTTTTTTTCTGCAGTTCTTTTCGGCATCCATTCGGTTTTCAATATGAAGTCGTAATATGCTGTATGGTCCAGCTAATTAAGATTTTTGTTTTCTCTTGGCCAATTTTCTTTCATTTGAGATTATAATTGGCTTTTCGATACTAAATTCAATTTGATTTCAAACCGGTTCACAAACTTAGTTAATGTTGGGTTGTCAGGAAAAACAAAAGATAAATAATTATCTATCTTATCAAGAAAATACAATTTTAATGACATTACCAATTTAGGGCCATTATGTGTAACAATTACAATTTCTGCCCAATTGAGCAAATATTTAATTGTTTCCATAATTTGATATAGTTATTTGCTATTTTTAATTTGTATTGCATATATTATATAGATATCAGATCAGCCGTTTGATAACACGGTGTCGATTGTAATTCTTTCATATTCCTAGAAGTTAGCTATTAATGTCTATCCTTGTAAACTCTATCTCTCTCTATATATTTCGGCTGTTTCTAACTCCAAGTTGGTCCAGCAGCTTTGGCTTGGCTTGGCTTGCCACTCCTCAGTTTTGAATTCCTTCTTGGACATTTCTATTTGTGTCCAGAGTGCTGATATTGTGCTTGGAAACATTGCTACCCGCTGTTTGTTTTCGAAGACGAGGCTGGGTCTGAGGCTCGCTCTCCAGAGATATTAATCTTTGGCTACAGCAGGAATGATCAACAGAAACCATCGATTAACAGCACAGTATGGAGTAGTGCAACACAGACCGGCCACCTGCAGGACATTTATCTACTTGTCACGGCAAAAACCTCTGATAAGGCTAGTCTCATTGATGACACCAGCAACGGCAACATTGCCTTTTTCTGGATTGCGAGTCCTTGTCGCCGTATGGCAGATCTACCCATTTTCTGTTCGTCAAATCAATCATCTTGCCTTATGCTCACACTCGGTCTGTCTCTGTCTGAGGGAGTCAAAATGACCAAAATGCAAATGCTTGCCTTTCTTGTTTTTAGTGTTTTGTGCAATTTGCATCACTGTTTTAGGTTAAAAAAAAGTTAGTGCATAAGTTATTTTCATACTATATCTTGAGACCCTCATGTTCTATTTCATCATTTGTATCTCATCTCTATCCGTGTCCTATGTGAACACCCCTAATCCTCTCCAAAAGTTTGAGCACTGTTGGTGTCCCACTGCTGCTTCTAAACCATTTCATTTTAAATGTGTAAAATAAGGAGGATATTTAAGTCCATTCCCTATTCAGGCCATTCTTAACCTGTTTCACATTCTTATGTGGAACACAAAATAATATATTTCTAAAAATGTCATTGTTTTTTCCCTTTCATATAATAAAACAAAGTTGAGAATTAACATTTTCATGTAAAATTGAATCTTAAATTATAGATTTTGTTGGTATTTATTGTCTGAGGATATAATCAATAAGCAATTATGACGCTTATGTCTATGTTTCAAACATTATTATTGTAAAGGACACACTTAGATTTTAAAGTTTTATTGCTGTTTTGAATAGAAATCACATGACAAACAATTTTAAATAATATAACAAACAAAACATCCAAAAATTAAAAAAAAAGTCCATCTCTGCCATTGGAATTAAAAAAGGCGACTTCTGCTCTGTAAACATCCATTACAGTATTATTACAGTATTTCTCTTTTGAAAATAACAAATGGAAAATTGATCACAAAAGTTTTTAATGTTTTCTTTAAATTTCTTTTCGACCTGGGGTAGAGAATTTGGAAACATGGAGGAAAAAAAATCTCACGTGTGCCTCGGTGAGTGAAGTGGGTTATGAAACCCTGCTCCGGACATTGCAGCAGAAATATTTGTTAAACTACTAAAATTATTACTACTACAACATTTCTAGCAAATTCCCTTTGTTTGCCAAAAAAAGTTTAATTTTCAATAATTTAAAGATAAATGAAATTGATATGTATGCCTTCGTTTGATAACTAGATACAAACACGGAATTTCTGAGGAAAAAGAACAAATTTAATGAGGCTATTTTAAAAACAAATAACAATAAAACATTTAATGAGGTAAAATAAAACATAACTTTATAATTGTCATTTTCTTCAATCATATAATTATTATAACAGCTAAAATACATTGCATGTAAAAAGTGTTGAAGGGTACATTGTGTGCACATGATCAGGATGGTACCACCTCCGCCTCAGAAAGGAAAAACCCTGTTTGCAGGACTATACATTATTTGGATAATTAGTCAAAAACAACAACAGTTATATCTGATTCTGTTGCATAGAACTGAATAAAAATAATACATTGATATTTAATATTAATAAATTATCTGTCCAATTTTCTTTCAATAAAAGTGTGGTTATTTTATTGGCTTGTTTTTTTTGCTGGGTGCTACAGTGTAACACTACTCATTTATTTTATTTATTATGTTATGTACGTTTTTGTGCACAAAAAAAAATATTTTTTTTCCTAGATTTTTGATTACCTGTTGTGTATTTATTATTAGTGTATACATTATTTTCTATTTAAATTATACAAGTGCACTGATTGGAGAGGCTTGTTTTGTTTAATAAATGTTTAATTTAAGCAATTTTATGTATCACTTTACTTCTTATTACTTGACTTAGATTTTATGAGATGAAAAAAAAAAAGATTTTATGAGATTAATAAAAAAAAAAAAAAATCGGCCACACATATCGGCCAAAAAAAATCGGCATCATATATCGGCCATCGGCTGCCCTGATTTCTAAATATCGGCATCGGCCAGAGAAAAACCCATATCGGTCAACCTCTACTATTAATTAACCGTGACATTTTAAAACGCGGTTAATCGCGAATCCGGTTAATCGCTGCATCACTAATCGGATGCCCATTTCCCACAAGTTGATATGGTTCTTTAGGGTCTTAATGAAAAGGCTATAACATACTTTGGTAAAGATCTCTCAATGGTAGTGCAAAACAACACCCTTTTTACACTTACAGCTCTGCACAGATGCCGTTTTAGTGCATGTTCCTTTAAATGCTAATGAGCTCTGCTCGCCCCGCCCTCTCTTCCAGAGGTGACGAGCTGTTCTCATGAGACTGTAAACTTTAGCCACGAAACTGGCTAACTAGCACATTATTAGGAAAGGTGATTTGCAAAGATTCATAAAATAACCATATACTCAGTTCTTCTGTAGGTGAGGCTTGATCACAAATGATTTGCGCAAACATAAAGGCATTTAGGTAGATCCGATGACCCCTTTAAATATCTCCTGTTGTGCAGTGAAACAACCTGAGGGGAGTGTGGAGGGTGGACCAATCTTTTCAGATTTTAGTTTGGTTCATGTGACTAAAGAAAGTCTAATTGACTTGAGTTGAATCTCAAATGAAGATGCCTTCTCTCCCGCTGTCTGGCCAAAAAAAACCCAAAATTTAGTTTGTTTTTGGTAATTTGAAAGGATCGTGAACTATTTGAAATGTTCACCTCTGCCGCAGCTCCTCCTGGTAGAAGATTTATTTTGAATTCAGTAAAATGTATTCTGCGCGGTGTATAGCTCAAGGGCAAGTTCGCCAGGGAACACTTGACCACAGCGTCTTGGACAGGAAACTTGGACAGGTTTTAATTGGAGAGCCGCAGCAGGCCAGATTCACTCGCGCACACATCTTGTTGACTCGTCGGGATCACAGCCAGTCGTCGTCTTTTGGATCCTCCGCAGCTTTGGTCCATGACACCAAACCACGCGCCATGCAGTTACGGTGTGGAAATAGCTGAGCTATGTTTCGTCTGGGAGATTCTGCAACTAGTATGTTTTTGTCCGCGCAACACTGCCAAACTCTTCTGTAGCATTGTAATTAACAGAAGCTGCACTGCAATGGGAACCGCACTGTTTTGCACTTTTTAAGGGCAGTGTTTTGTTTGAGGAAACACTTGGGTGTTTGTGAACCGTCAGAGCTCAATATTAGGCAAATACCCGGTGTGATGCTTAATGGAGCTGGGTGGTGAACTGTTTAGTATGCTGTCTAATATTTAACAGGAGCGCATTTATCTGGTGCAACCCTGACGGCGGTGCTTAAAGCAGCTCCTCGAGTTGATGTTTATTTATTAGATCCCGCAACGTGATATTAGTTGCTCATACAGGGATCATAATGGAGTCCATGTGACTCGTTTTTATGAACTTCAAAGCATTCCCCGTGGCCTCTCATGCTGTCGTCTCTCGTCACCAGTCAGCAGTGCGGCCCTGTTGACCCGTGACCTCAGAACTGTCGCCATGGTGACCGTCTGACCTTCCCGAGAAGCTACAAACGTTGGGAGTGGAAGTGGCCTCCGGGGAGGGAATGGAATGTTCTGTGTTAGAACGGAACAGAGCGGCACAGCCTAATCACAGAACAGTACAGGATCATACATGCACCTGGGACGACACAAGGCTGTGCTTATTCTTACTGCGCACGGATGTTTTTATATTGCTGATATGTAGAAATCACTCTGCGTGCCTAATAGAAACGTTCGGATGAAGATCTGAGCGATATATTGCCGTTTATAGTCTGTTGTGATGATGGATGGTGCAGTTTGCTTTTAGTGGGTCCATTTGTTTAGCTGGATCTTTGTTACACACCCATTTGCTTTAATGACTCGGAAACAGTACACAGCAAAATGTACAGAAGCTACTGTGTGAAGAAGGAATGCTCCTCAGAAAAATGACTTAATTGGGAAATGATTGGGGATTGAGAATAGTTCGTTAACTGTCTGGGGAGGAAATGGTTGGATTACTAGATTGTGTAAATGAGGCGTTGCAATTTAGAAAATCGTAGGCAATCATTTCCAAAGAAAGCTGATGTCAATAAGGATAAAGAATGTGAAATTAGGGATATTTGTGAGACTTACACTGACTAAATACATGCCATAACTTGTCATAATGCTGGATGTCATAATCAAACAGAGATGCATCATTTAGTTGTTGCTGTAATTTACTTAATTGTTGTTTTTCTGCCACTGCTGCTTCTACTATTATTTATTTATTCATTTATTTATACTAGTGTTCAAAATGAATTCATTTTATTCAGCAAGGATGCTTAAAGTTATCAAAATATTTATATTTCAAATAAGAAGTTATTTTGTACTTTGTTCATCATAGAGTTATAAGAAATGTTTCTTGAGCAGCAAATCAGCATATTAATTTTTGAAGGATCATGTGCTACTGGAGTAATGATACGAAAATTCAGCTTTGCATCACATAAAAGCACATTTAAAAAAATATGAAAAGAGAAAGCAATTGTAATGTTTAATATTTAATCTGTTTTTACTATATTTTTGCTCATATAAATGCAGCCATGGTGAGAAGACTTTTCCACAACATTAAAAAACCTCACAGACTTCAAACTTTTTTTTAAAGTTAATGTAGGTGAAAATAACTGCATACCGTTCCTATGTTTTAATAATAATAGATGGCTTTGCCCAGATGACTGAACCACCCCAGTTATACAGGACAAACTTTCCTAAAGTTTTTAAAGTTTGTTTTTTTACTTCACAATGTGACATACTTAAGCAATACAGTTGTACTATTTCACTCGGATGTAATTTTTATTTTTTGTAATGCAGTTATTTATTGAACATTTTGTCAATGCCAGAATATTTTGCATTGTCCAGCGACACCCTTAAATGTTGTAAATCACAGTTGCACAAGATTGTCCTCCTCTCTAAATCCCTTTTCCCCAGTTTTTTAACTATCCAATGAAACTCTTTTACTTGTTCACCACGGAGAACTCTTTTGACGGAGCTCAAAATTGTTCTGACCCAATTTGCAGTCTTTTTATAGCTTTTTTTTTCCCTCAGTAATTTCTCATGAGAATTGACACTTCAATGTCAAGTCGTTTTTTTTCCATGTTGGCAAGTAATTGAACCTGTATGATCTTCTCAAACTTACCTCATTGTCACAGTTTGGCAGTTGTATAATAACCCATTTATGATATTATTTGATGCTTTTCTTATTCGGTTTACCTCCGACCTCATAGATGGCTGTGGTGTTTATGAAATGCTGACACGTTAGTCTCCGAGAGTAGTTCTGATGGATGTGTGAATGGCTTTGCTGGAATCAAGAGCATGTGTTCCACCTTGAGGCGAGATGTTCATGGGCGAGTATCCAGGTCATGTTCCCAAGGTCAGAGGTGGTTTGATTTATACTAAGTGTTCATGTCAGTTGTTCTGCCAAGTGTTTCATGATTTGACTGAGTTTTATGGTGCAAGTTTTTAACATCCTCGCTTCAAAATTCACTTCTTTAGGTATAAATTATATTCTTATAGTGGTTGTTGAGATCAAAAGTGCTGTCCTTTTTTAAAAATTGCTTGTAAATCTCTCATTATGCTGCATTATCACTGAATCTTGCATTCAATCTTTTTGTCAACTTGTTTTCTTTCAAATAGCAACGTTTTTATTATTTATTTTTGGAACTGATTAATTTGTAGGCCTTATTGATCTGAGCTTATGCACCTCAATTTTGGGGTGAAAAATGATTATTTGTGGATAATATTGGCAAAGTTAACTCCGACTAAGATGCAGATCAATGAGATCCACAGTCAGTCACTTCCAGAAGATGCTGATTGATTGAAATCATTATTATTATTGTTTTTTTTGGTAAGCTGGTCATTTTTGACCAGGAACACCACAAGTGTAAGGTGGGAAAAAGATCCTAAAGAAGTACAAAACATATATATATTTTGGGATCTTATATTCTGTTTGAGCAAATTCAGTAAGATTTAGTCCAATGCAATGGAATTATATTCTAAGTCGTGGTTATTGTGGCATATTATTTAGTTTTTCTAAATAATTTAGGAATTTAATGTGATTAATGTCAAGTATTTATTTTTTCACAAATAAACATTTTAATTGGAGCACAATAAATACAGACCCAGTACCTTTAATTTTAAAATTATGGCTGATAATGTATAAATGACCAGTATTATACATTTATACTATTTTGTTTAAAATAATAACAATAATGTTCTAAATTAGAATGCTGTTATGCCTGAGTTAAGTTAGGCATCACAACATTGTTATGCATAGTTTTATGGATAACTGTTATTGAGGTGGAAAATATTTGCCTGAATCGTGTTATCCCTTTACATTAAAGTGATTTGAAATCTAAATTAGGCAGAAACAAGTATCCAAAATTAAAGTTGGATAACTTTATTAATAATAATATAAATATAAAAAGTTCTTTTTTGTGTTGAGAACAGGGAGAAAACATTCTCCTAGACGTGCATGAGGATAGAGGCACAGTGCTGGATGTATGACTGCGGTTACAAGGAACAATTAGCTTCAGGCGTGCCCTGTCGCAAGCTGCCAGGAGTTCATTGTTCAATAAAATATGATCTCCAGCCAGTTGAAGCAGCATCTGCTAGTTTTTCCATTGCAACAAATCACCAGGTTTGTGTTGTTGCAGCTCACCTCTTCTTTGTTTTCTAATAAAACTCTAAAGCACTGACACTGAGTGAGAAAATGTAATCTTAAATCGATTTTAATAACACTATACCAGGCTCCATGGGAACTGCATGCTGGAACTTTATTGTGTGGCATCTGGAGGAGGTGTGTGTGTGTGTCTTCTCTTACTCACTACTTACATTTTTTTTTTAGTCATATTGTGGTATGAGACACAATATGTGATCATGTGCGTGAGAGAGACTTATTATTCAGCGAGTGGTCCTAACATCTGACGGTCTGGCCATTGCAGACGCTAGTCTGTTGTGGTTTAACGTCACATACTCCAGTGTTTTTTCCCTTTGTCATTCTCCTCTCTGTGTGCTGAAAAACCAAGTGATGACTGACATGTCAAAACAAGGCCTACACAGTATGGAATAGTTGAATGTTTGGGTATATTTTGTTCCTCTATAAAAGGCTTCACTGGCCATTTTGGTTGAGTGAAGTTTTGCTTTTTATGATATTTATTGTTCCTAATGATTATGATTTTCTATATATATATCACACGCACACACATTTTATTATCAATATAATATGAAATATAATTATACACTATTTAAAATATTTTACATAAAATCAGATGCACAAATAAACATAACATCACATAAATAAAACAACCACGTAAAGCAGAATCTATTGACATTGCCAGTTTTTAGATTATAAGTACTTTTGCTGTCGTCTAACTCATTATATGTAGACTTATATATATATTTCATGCTATATATTATGATTTTGAATTCATTTAAAGACCATAATGTTGACATTCATTTTAAGTTTTTGCGTTTGTTTTTAGAAAAATCTACATTTTAAAGAATAATTGTAATATTGGCCATCCATTAGCTATTGACTGTAACATGAAATTAATTATCAGTATCTTTAAAAATGTTAATATCTGCTTATGCTCTGACACTTTTTTAACCTATGACAATAACTTTCCTGCTTTTGTGTAACAGTCATATTGTAAAAAACATAGTGTCACATAAGCATTTTCCTTGAGTGCTGTTTTAAATGCCAAAAGAACATGGCACTAATCTTTAATGTAATTTGTCATGTTCAGTATGGGACATGAAAGGGTTACTTGTATTTTCAGTAAGGGTTGATGTTTGCAGGCATTCTGACCGTAATATAATTACAATAACATGGTAATACTAAACCGTGACCGACAGAATCAGTAAAACTATAAAATCTAAAATTTGGAAACGGAGTTTATTATATTGTCCCATGCCAGTGATTTTGTATGGATCATTTATAGGTACCCAGCCGTCCCAAAGCACAAGTTATCATGCTTCAACTGCAGCTTTGCCTTTTTTCCCTCCCTTTCATGTTTCTTCAGTAGAACTGCATTGTGTTAATGTACTCCAGCTCTGTCCCGTGTCTCATCTGGATGTGGGTATGTTAGCTTTTAGATGTCACTATAGCATCCTAAATCAATTACCGATTTTGATATCCATAAACAAACCCCCTGACATTTATTGGTATATACCAAGTCTAGTCTTTTGTTGGGAATATATTGATCCCAGGATCTTTCAGCTGGCTCGTGGCTCAGAGGATACAGTAATGTGTTTACGAGGGGAAATCTGTCTTTTCTTCATGTCTTTCCAAAGCTGCCACAGTCATAGAGATATAAAAGTAAGCTCTGTTCCAAACTCCAGTGAGCTTTCTACATAGGCCACCTTCCAAGGCAGCATCCAAAATGAATTGGTGTGACTGATTTGAAATGTTCTTCATTGGTAGTATCTCAAATGCATTTTTGAAGGGCACTTCAAATGCAGAAAATCCATGTCAGTCATGTTGTAGCCATGTCACAATGCATTCTGGGATTGCCTTCTCTGCGATTTCGGACATAATTGTATATGATGCCTTAATATACAGTCTAGGTCAGGGGTGTCCAGACCTGTTCCTGGAGGGCCATTGTCAGCTGACTAGGTTTTGGAATAGATGTGCAGACTTGGCTTACACCTAAAGTTGAAAAGTTTGGGATCAGTTTTTTTTTTTTAGATGGAAAATAATGCTTCAGCAAAGGGAGCCACTTCATTTATCAAAAGTGGCAGTAAAGACATTTGTACAAGTCACACAAGTTTTCTATTTCAAAGAAATCTGTTCATCAAAAAATGCTTAAATTGTGGTTTTCACAAAACTATTAAGCAGCTAAATAGTTTAACACAGGAGTAGGGAACGTGGGTCCTGTAGTGCCGATGTCCTGCAGAGTTTAACGCCAACCCTGAAATAAACCTCACCTTCCTGTAGCCCTAGTAATTCCCCCTTGTTTCCATTCAGAAGGGCTCATCCCTATGCCCTAATCCCTTCAAAGGGTTTACCCTCCGGAGTGAGAGCTTAGAAGATTTGGGGAAAACAAACAACTGTTGCAAGTGCGTCTGCGTCATACGGAGGCGGCATCAGCATCATGAGGCCGAAGTGTCCGTCATTTGTACCCTTCGAAATCCTTCATTCCGAAGGGCCCTTTGAAGTGGCTAATTTTGAATACTTCGGTTTGGAACGACACTTCAATATGGTGGCCATGATGGTTTTCATGCCGAAGTGCCCTTAGGAGGGCGATATGTCCCGTTTGGAACACACCGTCTGAAGACCTTGATCAGCTTGTTCAGGTGTGTTTGATTAGGGTTGGAGCTAAACTCTACAGCAGGGGTGCTCAAACTCAGCACTCCAGGACTGACGTTGCCTACCCCTGGTTTAACATTCATAAATGAATGGAATGTCTCTTGTTTTTTTATTTCGGAAGTATCATGTGATACTAAAGACTATTGGCTGCTGAAAATTCAGCTTGGCTTGCAGTAATATATCAAATGTAAAGTATATTAGAATATAAGTTATTTTAAATTGCAATAATTTTTACTGTATTTTTGATTAAATAAATGCAGACTTGAATGATAATAGTTATTTCAAAAACATTTGTCCTACCCACTTCAAACCTTTGACTTAGTCTTAAAAATGTAAAAAGTTAAAGGGATAGTTAGCCCAAAAACTTAATTCTGTAATTTACTCACCCTCAAGTAGTTCCAAACCTGTATGAATGTCTTTGTTCTGCCGAAGATATTTTGAAGAAAGTTTGTAACCAGGCTGTTTTGGGGCACCACTGACTTCCATAGTGGGGAAAAAAATACAATGGAAGTCAATGGTGCCCAGAACTGCTCTGTTTCCCACATTCTTCAGAATATCTTCCTTTGTGTTCAGCAGAACAAACACATTCATACAGGCTTGGAAATACTTGAGGGTGAGTAAATGATGACAATTTTAATTTTTCTGTGAACTATCCCTTTAAGATGCACAAGTATTTCAGTGCTCTTTGTTCCTCCATGCAAATATGGATAATGTAATCAAAGTGTTAATTTAGTGGTTTATTGCTACTTGCAGTTATGTAACTGCTTTCACTTTACCTGTGATGGAATGTCTTTAGTCTCATGGCTCAAGTAAAGTCTCTAAACAGACTTTGCGGTCTATGTCAGGCCACTCTTTTACGTCTTTTGATGTTACTCGGCCATAGACTTCTGCGATTTAAATGATGTGTTTCCCTCTTTGAACACCTGAGCAATCATATTCTCCCGTCTTCCTGTAATTGGGCCAAAGCCCAGAAGGGAAAACCAATTCTGCATTTCTGTGCAAATTAATTCACCTTTGACCTGGCCCTTCACACAGTCCCATTCCAGATGTATCAACCGAGAAGTCTCTTGGGCAACATGGTCCTCTTAAAAAAAGAAAGAAAGAAATATCATATTCCTTTTGTTTTTCACAAGTGCAATTGCTTTCGACATTTTTTTAATCACCATTTAAAAATGTAATGTTTTGGGAGACAACAGACACAATTTGTATTACAGGGCTGGTTCTAATGAGACTACGTGTTAAGTGTATGACTTTGCTTGCGTAAACTGGTCCTGTTTCTCGCTTTGATTTAATGTTCGGAGCTTATGTTGAAATCTCTTTGAAAGTCCATACTTCAGGCATTCTTTTGGCCTCCTCCGACGCAAATGAGAACCATGTGTGCATTTCCTTAAATATGCAGCAGACTACAATTTAAAAAGACCCTCCAAAACCTCAGATAATGTTTTTGCATTTAGATAAACTAATTGAGCACTGTCTGTGAGACTGAAATGGTACGGAGATGCAGCAGTGGTTCTTCTGAGCGTGGAAAATTAAAGGAAATTTCAAAGGGCAAGAGTTTGTTTCGCAGCTCTTCTCCACTGGAGCAGGGTGGTGCTGCTTTGGTGAACAGTTTTTTCCCCCTACAGCGTTTAAGCCTAGAGGTCTGCGACGGCCCGTACGGCAGCTTGTTGACTTGCTGACACACGGCGCAGGTTAATGGTGCGGCCCGCGATCCATCAGCACCAGCTTCTCTGGCTCCTCTGAAAATAAAGATTAACTTTCCACTGCTCCTGCGCGCTCCATTTGTGTTTTTCCATCGACCATAGTAACTTACGGAAAAGGTGCTTATCTAGAGCTTTGAAAAACAATTTAGATTCTGACTTTACCACTCCGTTCCGTCACCCTCACAGGAACCTACAGTGCTCTTACCAAGATTAATATTGCCCATGGTCCGACGGATTGCATCCCAGTACCCCTAGAGTTTCCCTGCATGGGCGTTTTTAACAGCACAACACGGTTATGTGAGGCTCCTTTGACCAAACCTAAAATGGAGGTTCAGTTTATAGAGGCCAAACATTTTTAATGCCTCAGAAGTTACTGCATACGTCGTGTATTTTTAAGACGCTATCCTGGAAGTGGTTTGTCCTGTGCTGTGGCATGAAATAGAAAGGTCTGAACATACATTTTTATGAATTGCAATATATGGCCACTTCCATTACAATAAATTTAAGAAGAGCTTGTTTTCTCACGTCAAGACAAATGAAATTTGAAGTTAGAACTAACCAAGTTAATATTGGCCAGATTGTTAAGGAAAGGTGTGATATTGCTTTTCTGTCTAGTGATTGGTCTCATTATTTTCATGATGGCTAACAATAAAACCGGAAATAAGTCTTTTAGATTTACACTGAATCATCTAGAAACCAGAATATCATGGAGAATTGAAGCTGGGCTTTTTTGACTTGGTTTCTGTTGTATTTTATGCGTTTTATTTTTAAAATTAGTCTTAGCAAATGCTTAACAACAATGCTTTCAAAATTATGTTTTACTTGTGGCACTTTAATGAGGGAATTTTTAGTGGCTTAATATTGTAGGCGTCTCATAAGAAAAAAAGAACAGCAGTCTTGTTTGCCTTATGAGGTTTTAATTAAATGCCATTATTGTTTTCTTAACGTTTCATAAAAGGGAGCTTCAGTACCTCAATCAGGAGTGAAAGTATCAAGGTTTCTTTTTTTTGTGAACAATTATGCCATTTTTCTCATTATTTGTTACGGTTTTTGAAATGCTTTCTTAATATTGCAGGTGATGCATGCAAGTCTGTGATGATTTGCTTTTCGAATTGAAATGTGCTTTGCTGATGTTCTTGGCTGTTCAATGGGAACTTTTCAGAGACCACAAAGTAAACTTGCTACTTCCTGTTATGGGTGTAGTCCCGTATCTGGAGATTTAAATGTGTAAAACTGTGACTTAGTGACTTTTAAAGGATTTAGGTCACACCAAAATTTAGACACTTCAAACCCATATTTTCTGTTTCTTTCTTTCTAGAAATGAAAGGGTGAATTTGGAAGAATGTTCTGTCTATTCTAATAATATCAGTAAATAAAGACATAAATATTTGTAAGAATAAGTTTGACTGTATGAACTGTATTCCAAGCGCTCTGAAGCTATACAGTTGCAACTTTGTGAGGAATAGGCAAACATTTAAATTATTCATTGATAATTGCGGCCTCTCAACCGTTCAATGATTTAAAATCGAGAATTAAATCAGTTTAATATGTGAACCTTTCGCATTTTGAGCATTTTGAACCGGATCAACTGAACAATTTGTCCCTGAATCTTCCTTCACCAAACTTTTGGAGGGAAGTTATAGCCTAAACATACAGTAATATATTTAAATAACAACATTTTAAATTCAGGTCTATTAAAACACAAAAGCATGGCTTTAGAAAGCTTTGAATATTGTGCGCACACTGTATGAGCTATGTTTATTTCACTTTAATGGTGCTTTTTTTGTTATTTTGTTGATTGACAGCCCCAGTCCCCTTTTGCTTTCACTGTATTGAAAAAGTGGCCTGGATATACTTCAGCAAAATCCTGCTCAGTCTCTAAAGTAAGAAAGTGTCAACAGTTATTGCTTTTGGTGTTGCACTAAAGGGAACGTCAAATGGGTTTGAAACTACGTGAGGGTGAGGGAATCACACAGCTTTCATTTCTGGGTGAATTATTCCTTGAAGGTCCCAGAGCATAAAATTGATTGTCTTTTTTTCTGTTTAGTAAGGAACACAGTTTAGGTTTTAATTTGCAGATACAAGGATCCTTTTTTTGCCCTACAGCACTGCTTCGTCTCGTTTTCATCAATGTCTCTCTCTTCTCAATTAGACTTCACCTACCGTTGTTTTCATCTTAGACCAAAGTCATCCCAAACCCAAAATTGAAATCATTTTCATAAGAACAAACGGTATCTAAACAAACATACTGTAAATGAAGATGAGATTGAAAAGAAATTGAAATGGATTTACTTTAAGTTCAGTGACGTAAAGTGGTTGGATACTGTAGTGTTGACGTCATTATGTGGTTCTGTAATGAGGCCGGGTTTGACATGAAACCGTTTCAGTACTCATGCTTCACACATGTAAAAGTGTTTTTGTTTTCTGTGCAAAACTTCATCCGCAGCATTGTGGTTAGCACATTAGCTACCGCTGAGCGTCTCATTGTTAAACGCAGGGAAATTCTTTGGTGTTCGTGCTAATTCGTTCCATACGTTGGATTGCATTTTCACAATTTATACACTTTATTTATTTGTTTATTTTCTGACCAATCAGTCATATCAGGTTTTTTTGAGTGCATTCACCATGGGAAATCACAATGGAAATGCCATGCAATTTAATTGAACATTATTGAATGAATTCAGTATGGCTCATCTTGAATATTGTGCCACGGTAGGCATGAAAGCAGTTGCTAAAGCATGGAAAATGTGATGTCAACTCACTTGACAGTGCAACATGGATATTATTTCTCTGGAAAGGGTTACTGGTCTGTCTGTTTTTGCAGTTATTAAACTTAAGATGTCAAATGCATTGCCTACCATGGGCTGTTTCTATAGTAACCATGGGTAGCCAGGTATGAATATGTCTTTTTTTCGCTCATCTTCTGCCAATGCCCATAACCCCCCCCCCCCCCCCACAGGACATTTTTTTCCCCAAAATCTCTGTTTAATAATGCACGAGCTGAAGGAGACCTGTTATGTTTGGAAAGCTTGAGTTTGTTTTTCAGGCATAATGGATTAACCAGCTACTAATTTGAAAACCTGCATGCACAGATTGGTTTCCAAAAGTAGAAATGCCTTGCTTTTAGTGGAGCCATATCCATTGATCAGGTTTAATTGATTATGATGAGTCTTGCAGATATGTTTTCCAAAATATTCATCCTTCGCTTCACCTCTTATATAACTTATAGAGAAAGAAGTTCTTCTAAATTGCCCAGTAGCCTTAAAATGCCCACTGTGGGAACAACGTTCAAATCAGATCATGGACCCATTTCCAAAAAGTTGCTCTTTACTAGCCTTTTTTTTGCACCAGTGCACTTCATAAACCCAGGCATGAAGCAACCCACATCTTCCCCTAAACGGTTCCTTCACAGGTTTAGACATTATAATTTTTTCTTTTGGCAGCCGTGAGTTTTCTTCTTGGTCCGTCCCCTAAGGGAAGGTACGGTGCAGCTGGAACCTCGTCTTTTGGCCGTCTTCATAAATCTAAATAAAACTTGCGGATGATCTCAGCAGAAAGAATAATGATGATAATCGTACAGCGATGCGTGGAGATGTTCTTCACTGGAGTGTCACGCTTCTTGGCTCGACTCATGCTTGGTGCACCTGGAGTGTAGAAGCACATCCTTAATGTACCATGTTCTCGTATACCTGGGCTGGGATCTGCTGGGACTATTTGTGCGGTCTCATTTCCTCTAAATGTGTTTGAAAGGCTGGTCGACTCAGAGAACGGGTCTGCGATGTTGATTGATGGCTGCGGTGGTCATCAATCCCCGGCTGAGAATAGACCGAGCTAGAATGAGACTCAAAATAAGTTAGAGAAAGCGGAAAAGTGAACATTATGAGTGATGTGTAAGAAATAAAGACCTATAAAGGAACAGGAGAAATGGCAGACATAGAAAAGAAAGTGTGTTTAGAAAGTTAACCAAGATGAGACTACAATTATGTAGCTGTTTTAAATCTAGATTTGGTGTATATATATTAGAAAATACTCTGCATTTCAAAGATTTGGGGTCAGTAAGATTTATAGAGAAAAGGAATACTTTTATTCAGCAAGGACTGACTGATCAAAAATGACAGTAAAGAGATTTATAATAGAAATAATTCTAATAAATCAAATTATCAAAGAAAAATGTGAAGAATGCTTTACAGTTTCCTCAAAAATATGAAGCATTCAACGTTTTTCAGAATTGATAACAATAATGCATGTTTCTTGAGCAGTAGGCCTAAATCAGAATGATTTCTGAAGGATCATGGGACACTGAAGACTGGAGCAATGCTGCTGAAAATCAACTTCACAGGAACAAATTATAATTTTTAAAAATGTATTAAAATTGTATGAAACATTTTAATATGTAACCTATAAGAGAGTAAGCATATTCTCTTCCTATTAGTTAAGCTGTCTAAATGTAATTTCTGGAGGGTTTGGTTATCTTATTTTTTATATATATATATGCTACCCGTTCATTGTGATTTCAGTGTTTACTGAATTGATTTTCAGTATTTTTTTTAAATAAAATAAATTCTGCATTTTAAAAATCTTACGACTTGATCAATCAATCATAAATGCACTTATTTAAAACAGTCTTGGCACAACCTTCGTTAAATGCTTTGGTTGACCAGTGCTGCTTTCCTCAATTTGTCTCTGCAGGTTTGGTCTTCTGCTATTAAGGGAAGCTGCTGGTTATCTGTTGTTTTCCAGCATGGTTTCAGGTCACGGCTTCAGCTCCAGTGAACACTGCTGACGTGGGGTGTGGTTGTTTCTTAAGACTTTATATAAACACGGACAAGCACTTGTTCTAACCAAAAGCTGTAAATGGGGTATACTATTTTTTTGTTGATGTCACGGGGGTCATCGAGTTTCTCTGAAACATCTCCTTTTAGACTTCTCCGTAATCATGCTCTCACACTTGCCCTTGTCCTTGTTTATTTCATAAGTGGTTGCTGGCGTATCTTAAGGTCAGGCTCATTACAAGATAAATTATGCTATTAAACTGTGTTTTCACAGCGCTCCCTTTCAGTGCTGATTCTCATAGAAATGCAGGACCACTCTTGTCAAGAAATGCTTTAACAGTTTCATTCTTAACTCTGTGTTTGGTCTGACGGCTTAACATTAAAAAAAGAAGTGATGAGTGTAAATCAGCTTTTCATAAGTGGTGCTTGATTTGTACTTTAATACGAAGTCTACCATGAGTTACTGTGTATACTTTCTAAAGTGTTTATGATTGTTTTTACTATGTCAAACAGTTGCTGTGTCACTAGAATATATTACAGTGTGATATTTTTCAGTATTCTGTGGATCTTAAAAAGTCATTATTTGCCTTTCCACAAATTTAGGGTTTAAAAAGTCCTTAAATCAGAGCAGAATATATTCATAAATGCATGGCCTTAAATGTTGAATGCACTGCAAATGAATATCTTCCTCTGTGTTTTTGTCTTGTTTTGCAATACAAATATATATATACTCATCCTTAAATCAAGATGCATTTTCTTGAGATTGCCGTTTTAGTCATAATCTTACTTTTGTTGTTTTGCTTCAAGTCAATTTACCTTCATAAAACCTGCAGAAACACAGTTTTTTTATTAATGTATTTTTCCCTTCTTTTAGCATTTTCTTTTCATCCTTTGTCAATGCTGTTGCTAGATTTTGGAAGCTGAAAGAAAAATATCCAGATATCGGCTGGAGAATCGGCCTGGCCGATTATATTAATGCTTTATGGATAAATTGGACTGATGCATGACATTGATGCACATATATAGAGACTAATTTCTCCATTTGCTCAATGAGTCAGATGGATTGTTCCCTTGATTTGTAATTGCTCTTGAAATAATCACAATTTTAGCTTGTCCAGAGCTAGCACTTTTCCCACAGTAAACATCTGTGTTTCCTCCATCAGCTCTGGCTTATCTACAACTTACTCTTTCCATTGTATTATTCTACCTACTAGTTAAAGTTCAACTGCGGAGCGTGTGTTTGCTTCCATTAGAGAAGATGGCAAGTTGGAAGGTGGAGGTTAATTTGAGATAATAGCACTGACCAGCAGTTTCCCACACAAATTAGACCGTGAGGTCAGATTCTTATGTCAAATAATGCCATTATTATGTGGTTATTGCTTGCTAGCATTTCCTCAGCGTCTTGGCTAATGCTCAGGTAAATATCTTAAATACAAGATTTGCAACATTCTTTAATTACACGTCATTGTCTAATTAGTCAAAGTTGCACGATCTCATTCCTGTTTCTCATAAGCAGTCCTGAAAAAAGGGACATGTCTTAATAAAACATTTATTTAATTTAAATATTTGACTTATTTTAATCTTAACTTTTTATTTTATCTTTTTATTAAATTGTATAATTATTTACTAATTCTTATTTAATTGTGTTCTAGTTTTTCTTTTTTAACATTTTCCATATTTTATTTTATTTTCCAACATTTTTTTTTATTTTATCTTGCTGTTTAACTTTCATCTTATTTTATTTTATAAAACAATGACAATTAATCATGAGTTAAATCCTTGAAGTCTATAATACATTTGATTGTATTTTATTTTTTTCTTTATTAAAAATGAAAAAATACATCCTAGATTAAAGGTTAAAAAACTAGATTTCACTTTCCGTGAGTCATTGTTGGTTTTTAGTGATTGAAAATGAAATAACTATCAAACAAATAGATTTTTTTTCATTTAGCATTTTCCTTACAATTACTTTAGTAAAAGATGCTTAATGTGTTCAGAACTAGCTGATTTTCATGTTGGAATCATTGATTAAAGTAATAATTTGTGTTAGTGCTCACTACAAAAACATGTGCATCTAATGCTTTACAAGTAATGGGACACCTATCTGTAGCAACTTGTGTTAGGTCTCTTAAGAAAGCATCTCATGCATTTAAAAGGGTTGCATGCAAATCGTGGGGCACGACAAACTATTGTGTTTTTGGTAATTAAAGTTAATAATTACAAATATTTATTCGGGTGTAGTCTGGTCTGAAGTGTAGAGCTGTGTCGGTTGCTTCCAGACATAAGGAACAGATTTTGCAAAGGCATGCCAACTGTTTAACCAACACTGATATCATTTTCAGATGTGGATTGTAAGTTTTGGTGTAGATGTTTTTTTTTCTCCTCCGCATGCCTTTCCTCTCGCATGTTTCCAGGCAGTTGAGATGGTGGTCTGATATGACAAGACCAGCATATCTCCATCTGTGTGCCCCGGAGCCGCTGGATTCAGGCCCGTCTGAGATTGATGCTCATCTTTTTAGGCCTCTTATCGTACACAATGCACCCATACCCATCCTCGGTCTATTTCCCTTTGTGACTAACAAAGCTCTCAGAGCTCTGAATGTGCTTATTACCCATCCCTCTTTTTGCTATCTCTCCTCGAGATCGATTCTTGTGTTATTTTCTGTCATTATTGTTCTCTCATTAACCGCCAAACGTGCCGGCCTCTCGATAGCGGTTCAATAAATGTTTCATCTCTTCTTTCAGTCTGTCATCTCTTTGGCTTTTTGCTTTAAGGATTTTATTTTTAACCTTATGTGTTTGATGCTTTCTATGATTATTGTGATATTTATTTGGTCGCAAGTTGTCAAATTTGCTTTGTCAAGGGCTTATTGCCTCACTGGCTTTGTTTGGGTGGAGATGTTTTCATCAACATGCTGTAATCCAGCCTGTATGCGGAGGACGTCATGGAAGAATAAATGTAGAGCCGTTGTTCTCGATCTTTCCTAACAGGGGTTCCAATTACATGTTACCGCCCTTTTTTGTACCTTTTGAATTTAGCGTTTAAAAATGTAGTTCACCTTTGGGCTGGTCTGTATTTATTTTACTGCTGAAGATTTCTTTAAACCTGTTGGTAAAATCAGTGTTCTGGTCTTGCAAATGAGCATGTGTCTTGCTCTACAGCTGTTTTGATGACTGCTAGATCTTTGTCTTTCTATAATCTGAATCTATAGCATGACCGCATGAACTCCGGCTCACTCCAGACATTTAGCTTTCATCAAACCGAGAGAGAAATCGATCCGCAGCAGTGCCGGTTTGATGCCTCTGGCCCTCTGGATGATCTTGTCATGTGTGATTGTGCAGTCGGCTGACAGGAGATTGACTCGTTCAGTGTTACTTGTACTTGATGCTGTAGGACATGCACAGCTGTCTATTTCTCTTTTTGTCCATATTTCTTCCATCTGGATCATTAAGGTCATGCCTGGGTCCACAGCTGGGCTTCGTACCAGGGATCTCCAGTGGAGTCTCATTTGCTTTCATTTAATTTTACTGATATAGACTTATGAGCAAGCGAACATTAAGACAGGTTTTATTTGAGTTTTTGAATTAAACTTTGTGATAGTTCACCCAAAAAAGAAATTTTCATCATTTGCTCACCTCATGTTATTCAAAACTTTATATCTTTGTAACATGAAAAGATTTTGATATGGAAGTCAATAGGCTCCGATTTCTTTTGATTCCCAGCGTTCTTCAAAATATCTTGGTTTGTGTTTCAAATAAAAAAGAAAGTCATACAGGTTTGGAATGACATGAGTGTGAGTAAATTATGACAATTTTAGTTTTGCATGAACTATCCCTTTAAGTAGTAAAAATGTAGGTAGTTTTGATAAGTTCAGTTTTGTTAAGTTAATTTCCATAAATTTCAAACAGTTTGTTTTAAGTAATCAACGTTTACGGAAGTGTGGCTTTTTTTTTTTTTTTATTACTGGTTATATTGGTGTATTTTCTAGTGATTGTTTAGTGAAAAACATGCCTTTATTTCTAACTATATTTTTAAGATGTTTAACTTACTACATTTTTTAAATCTTTGAATCTAAAAAATGACTTGGTGAAAACATATTGAAAGAAAGAATGTTGTTCGAGTATGTGCATGTGTGTATATATGTGTGTGTGTATATATATATGTATGTGTGTGTATATATGTGTGTGTATATATATGTGTGTGTGTGTGTATATATGTGTATGTATGTATGTGTGTGTATATATGTATGTGTATGTATGTATACATACACACACACACATATATGCAGAAGTTGAAAGGTTTTACTTGACAGTCCACCCCCCCCCCCCCCCTCTCTTAAAGAAATCTGTAGGATGTGGTGAGCTAATTGTAGCCTTGTTTTTTTTTTCTCAGGTTTTTGGAGATTATTATCACTTCAGGCACCGCAGAGTGGTGAAGAGGTCTTTATCAGAGCACAGAGGAACACACATTCGCCTGCACACAGAACCTCAGGTATGTGTGAAATGTAGAGTCTGGATCCGCCTCAGAACAGCCCTTTCCAGACATGTTTTCCCCAACAAACTCAAAGGTCATGTTGACAAATCCTTGACTAGATGAAGTAAAAAGCCAAAATACTGAAGCCATTGAGATCTGAATAGGTCTCAGAGAAAGAACCGAAATTAGTGAATTTTACACTAAAAATAGCTGCTAAAAGCTGATATTTAAGGCACTTTAGACACAAAAAATAGTGAAACCTAGAAAGTTACAGAATTTGGAGCATGATATCTAAATAATATATTTTCAATTTTCTCAATTTTATTTGAGAAATCTTAAGATGGCATGATGATCTTTACTCTACACTAAAAACTGCTGGGTTAAAAACAACCCAATTTGGGTTATTATGTTTAACCCAGCAGGCTGAGTTGCTTTTTTATGGTTTAAAATTACTACATTGCTAGGCTAAAATTAACCCAAATCGAGCTAGGCATTAAACCTACAAATCTTGTTCATTTTAAAATCACTTTTACACACAAAGAATGACTATCAAAAGGTAAATATTTATTAAAAGGGGGCAGTCGTGGCCTAATGGATATAGCGTCGGACTTGTAACCCGAGGTTGTGGGTTCGAATCTCGGCTCTGGCAGGAATTGTCCACGACTGAGGTGAGACCCTTGAGCAAGGCACTGAACCCCCGACTGCTCCCCGGACGCCGCAGCGTCGGCTGCCCACTGCTCCAGGTGTGTGTGCACTTGGATGGGTTAAATGCAGAGAACACATTTCACTGCTGGTTATACTCTGTATAATTGTATTCTGGTTATATTCTGTATAACAAATTATTCTTAAAAACAACAGAGAAAACGGTCAAAAATGAACATGCATGTAAGAAGAAATGCAGAAAGTAAGGCATTAACAGCTACAGAGTTTATAAATGAAGCATTGAACATTTGTTGAATATAACTTTTAAGATCAAAATGTGACTTTTTTTTGTCAATTTTATATGTTGTATAAAAATATACAAAAACACTAGTATACAATAACTGTACAATTAGTTACTATAAGTTCTTTACAAACTATTCTGGAACGAGAGTACACAAATAAACCACAACATTAACACTGATATTATAATATTCAACAGATGTGTGAAAGAACGTGAGCATGTGTATGAATGACGGAGTGTAAACTCCATTTCTACTAAACAACACAGAACAAGCATTTACACTTACAGTTTGTTTCAGTCCATGAATACAGATCATGCATCACTGCACATTTTCATGATCTCTTTAGCATAATCGATGTAGTCATGAAGAAGCCCATCAGCACAGCATGTGACATCTTTTACAACACCCAGGGCAGCGTCCTCCTTTAAAACCACTGTTGCATCAGTTTGGAGTAACGGTCATTCTCCTCTTTGACCAGCATTCATCCCAGTCACCGCCTGTTCTTCATCAGTGGCCTAAAAAGAGAAAAACATTTAATAAAACTATCCATTTTCAGATAGAGGTGCATCCACATCAGTAAGGACAGGTAAATAGTCTGTTTTTTTTGTGTGGTCACTTTGTGTGGTTGTTTAATGTCTGTCTACCACAGCGCTCTAGAATGCTATAATGGCAGCACTAGTGTGAGGGCATGTAATATTGTTTAAATAAATATATTGCTTTCAGAAAGGTTCTTCTTTACTGAAACATTAAAACAGACATGACATTCACAATAAAAGTGATTTGATTTGACATACCTCACAAATGTCCATGTACGTGGAGGGCTGCTCTTTAACGGGTTAGTTCACAAAAAAAATGAAAATGGTCATAATTTACTCCCCATGTTGTTCCAGACACATACAAAACTGCTCATTTTTGGAACAAAAATAAATATATTTAATATTCTCTTAATTTTTGTCGGCAAGTCTGGGAGACCAATATTTTCTTCTGAACAGACATGTTCGCTATCATGTAATTTTTGATTTATTCATATATAAATATTGGAATTAATTACTTCTACAAAACTATGTATTCATGAAGCTTGAAAATACAGATTATCTAGAGTCTCAATGGATTAACAAAAAATTATGAGAGAAAATTAAAAATATTAATTTGTGTTCTAAAGACAGACACAAGTCTTATAGGTTTGGAATGACATGAGGGCAAGTAAATAATTTTTGGTGTGAACTATTCCTTTAAGAAAGGAAGATCAAGAATGGTGACTCTCCAAATCAGACAACTCCAAAGTTGGTTTGAGTTCTGCAATAAAAAACACAGACATCAATGGTTTATATAAAATATGAACACGTAATCACACTGGTGCATCAAAATGTGAAGTAAACTGGCAGGAGACAACAGAAACATTTACTTTCTAAAAATAACTTGCATCAATCTCAAAATAATGACGTTATCCTATGTCTCTGGCTTTCAACATCTACAAAAACAAACATTATTTTACTCTTAGTAAAAAAAAAAAGATAAAATGATGGAATTATGAAGTTTACTTGCCTTAAAACTAAAAAAAATACCTAAAAATCGCCTCCTCCTCACACAAGCAGGCTTCTGTGTCCTTAACTCCCGGCGCGGGCACAATGAAGACACAAGCTCAACAAGTCTGAAATATTACATGCAAAACATTACTTTTAACAATTATCACTTCATCAGCCTCAAAATAATTATGTTAGTCTGTATTACATAACACCGTTTCCTTTAGAAAACTACATTCAGTTTAACCGCGAAAAATAAGATAACGAATTAACATGTAAATGTGTTAATAACCGTCTATTAACAAACACTTCACAAAGTGCAGATATTGTCAAATCTTATCTAAATATGACACCAGACACTCACGGACGTCATATTAAAAGTATCTCTTCCGTTCAGTAAAAGAGGCCGTTAAGATCTCCGTTTCTGAAGCGAAAACAGTCAGCGTATTTTTCAATGTAAGCTATTTTCTGACTATTTCTGCCTTCAATGAAACCTCAAAATACTCCCGGACACAAACAATGAATGATGACTTTACATTTTTAATCTTTAATTACCATAACGTCTTTCACTTGCTTCTCGCTTTCAGGCTGAGAAAATGGTGGCTTCTCGCACTGGTGTCGTCCGATGTTGACGTGCGTGCTCTTTCACGTCTGCATTCCCAGCCCAGCGCTGCTGGGTTATGATCAAGACCAATTTTCAACTCAAAATTGGGTTAAATCAAACCAATGTCCTTACCCAGCATTTGGCTTGAAGAAATAGCCCAGCGTTTTTAGAGTGTAGCTATAGCCCTGTGAGTGGCAGCTTAAGTTTGTCTATTTAAATTTGATGTTCAGTGTTCGTGGCTAGAAAATTAATTTTATTTTACACTGTATGTCTCGATTTTTTTTTTGTGACAGGGTTGCAAAAAATGCAGACCTCATATAAAATGAATAGAAAGCGAAACTGTTCATATAATGTTTAGTTTGACTTCCTGAGGTTAATCAACATGTTATGAAGGTTAAACACCTCATTCAGCGATCTTATGGGACTTTCAGCTCCTAATTTGTTCTGTGTTCATGGAAAGTGCCTTGAAGCAAGTGAAGTTTGTTGAAGCAAGTTATTTGCATTGTGCTGATTTATGACACTTGTTGGGGTTATATGACTATTTTATATTTGTAGCATACCTCTTTTTTTCAACTTCAGCTAAAAGGATGCTGCATGACTTTGGACGTTCGTTATTGCCCTCAATTTTTAAGTTTCTCTGGTTGTTCATAGGACCTTGTTTCATCAGGGCTCCATCTAAAGACCCAATCACTTTTGCAAATGTAAAGAAGCACCAGGACCAGCACACTCAATTTTCAAGTCATTCATTCTTATTTCACCCGTCATTCTTCAGCACTCTCTCCTTTCTAGTTTTTGTCTTCTAAGAATTGAGGGCAGACATTTTTTGGTTTGTTTCTAGAAACCTTGCTGTTTTATGTTCCGATGTTTGACTTGTCTCCGCTGAACGTTATTGTGAATCTTTCCGTTCACACCCTCACGTTCTGTTCTCGTGAAACCTGTATATCAAAACTCCTCAGTTTCCTCCCCTCTGCACGTTCCTCTTAAGAACACCAAATCAAACTCTTTTGGTTTCTCTTGTCTAGAGCTGCCACTAACGACTGTTTTTATTTTATTAATCTATCGACTAATTCGTCAATTAATCGATTAATCTTAACGATTATTTCCCCCCAAAAAATCTACAATTTTACTTATGAATATTTTATTAAATCAAATGAAATCCAAATTTCTATGAAATGCTTTTTTAAAGAAAAAGTAACGTGCAAGAAGCTAGTGTCCAAATCACTGAAATCAAATTCAGTATTATAGAGTAAGAATGACAACATATCCACGTGTTCTAGTCTAATAATACAATTATAATAAAAAATAATTTTCAAAGGAGTATTTACCAGAAATATTATTTACCAGAATTTATTTAGGTGAAAAATGTAAATGTGCAGTATTTCTGAAAAAAAATACTTTTTAAAATATAAAACCAATTAATTGGAGATGATTTTGATTTATTAAAATTCAATGGAAACCATTAAAATGGAATCCAGAAAATAATGGAAAACAGAATTTGGTACAGATAAAACTGTAAACCTCAATTAATTAGGCAAGCTTTTTGATTAATACAATTTTATTTAACGGAGTATATAAAAATTTAAATGGAAAAAAAATGAATTTGGAAATAAAACAGATTTCACAGGGCCCTATAATTACAATACATTTTTTTTGTGGTCATAAAAATAGATGTAAGTGAACAACAGCTTTTAAAATGACTTAAAATACATATATTATAGCAATGATCCAATAATAATTATATATGTATATGTGTGTATGTGACCCTCTCTGTGAAAACCCAGCTAAAGTAATTTTTTTGTGATTTGCTGTTTTCTACATAAAATCATCCTTCATATGGTAAAGAACATTCTGTGAAAATGTAACCTTTATATCTTTAATATTGCCTGAGTAAGGGCATGTCAAAGTTTCAATTCATAGTGAAATTGATGGTAGAAATCAAACTTTGATACTAGACCACTATGTCCACTTAATCTTTAATATTTGGCCATTTCTTTAGGACAGAAATGCTATAACCGCTGTAATTAAATGAATATGTGGACACTCAGAGTGAGGGTTTGAGCTTTTATTTTGAAATAGTGATGTATTCTCCTGTGTTTGTGTAGGTTTATAAATGATTTATCTTACAAATCTGATGAAATGGCGCATGTTGCGTTCCCAGATGAATGTTATAATAAACCCAAACTCACAACAGCATGCAGAGATGGAGTAAATGATAACAGTTCATGTGGAGCTACTCTGAACAGAGCCGCTGTGTGACGCACATACTTAACCTACACGCATGTAAATAATTAAACCGCATATACTGTGTTAGAACTGCATCGCATATCATTATTTTATTAAATCATAGCGTTTGTGAATTCACAGTTATGCTTAATCGTGATTTTTAAATGGGTTTAATATATCCTGCAGCCTTGGAAAATAGTCTAATCTAGGCTATGATGGATTCTCGTCTGTGAAATGCGCCACTTCCGGTATTTTGCCGATTTGATGGTTTTGCCGAGCAAAATGAAGTTGATGATTTTTTTAAATCGACTAGTCGACTAAAATCGATGAATCGCAACAGCCCTCCTCTGGTCACATCTTTGAAATGCGAGCGTTTAAAGTTGAGTTGCTCACTATGCGTCAACCTGACATCTGCGTACGTTCACTACAGCCTCCGTATTTGTCACTTAACTGCTTTTCTGGTCCAGATGTTGAGTTCTGATGTGGCGTGAAAGACAAACCCTGCTATTTTAATGCCAGAGAGAGGACTGCTTGGGGCTAGAAACCCCCTTAATGGAAATCACGGACTGGACCCATATGACCCATTACTCACTTTCTAGAGGGGGTTAAAAAGTCCATCTTGTAACATGGCTGCAGCGCCACGCTCCATCAGTGCGAATGGCCTCCAGGAGCAGAGCAACTTCCCTCGATGTGGGAAAAGCACTCCATTGTCCAGTGTTCAGTAGTGATGAGGTGTGTGAATAATGAACCTACCTGGGTGCCAACACAATGATGGAGAGTCATCGCACACAGCCCGGTTTGACTCATTTGTCCGTCTCGCATTCATTTCTAGAAAGCTGCTTTTGTTCATGAGCGCTAAATGATTAGTCCTTGAGGTGCAATGGTGCTAGTTGTCCTCTTAAATTTCTGTCTTTTGGGAATTGCATCAGATATGCTGGAGGCTTTTTTTTTTTTTTTTACTTGTTTCTAAGTATAGACTGGAAGCCATAGTTCCCATTTCTTTTTGTAATCCTTCGCCATCTGTCAGAGATTATTTCAAAGTCACATGTTGTATATTTAAAGGGGTCATATAATACGATGTTCACCTTTTTATCTTTTGTTGGTTTGTAATGTAGCTGTATGAGCATAAACCACATCTGCAAAGTTACAAAGCTCAAAGGGAGACGTTGTCTTTTACAGAATTAGCGTAGCATCGCCTACAGCGGACTGCTTGCACAGGTTTTGTGCGATCCTCTGCACAATCGGACTCAAATTGATAAGCAATATAGACTGTCATTGTTTTAAATACAACCGGATCACATGCTGCTGAGCTGAGGGGCGGGACGTTTAGATACGCACTAGAGGCGGTTTAGCCAATCACAACACACTGGGCCAGCTAACCAATCAGAGCCCATTGTGTATTTCTGAGGGAGGGGCTTCATAAAAGCAGGAAATGATCAGCGCGTTTATCAGAGAAAGGACATAGCGGTGTGAAATACTGGTAAATTATGTGAAAAATTAGTTTTTTAACAAATGAAGCACTAACATATGTTAGATTGCACCCCATAAACACAGTCAAGCCTAGAAAAAAAAACTCTTATTTGTCACCGTTTCTTACTACTTTTTCTAGCCGGTACATATTTATTGAAAATATATATTTGAGAAATGTCTTTGTCACTGTTTCTAACTTCTAGCCTGTTATACTCATGGTACTATGGCCTTGCTTCGCATTTGTGTATTTCTCATTTGTCAGTTGCTTTTTTTTATAAAAGTATAGATGATTTTGTCATTCATGGGTGCGTTTCCCAAAAGCATCGTTAGCTAACTATGGTCGTTAGTTCCATTGAACTCTATGGGTAATGACGGAACTTGCGACCATAGTTGTTTTTGGGAATTGCACCCCTGGCTGTTAACACCCACGCACCAAGTGAATCAACACCCTATGATTGTGGGATGGTTATGTTTAGTCAAACTGAAAATCAGGACAAATTGAATAGTGAGCTGTAGAATTGTCAAATTACAATTCCAGCCATGTATTTAAGATAAGAATGCAAAACTGTGCATTCAAATGTAAGATGTGTAATGAGTGCTAGCAACCATTTTAATTTACATACTGTTGATAAAAATTTAGAAGGACATTTCTAGTATTTCAAATAATCCAGTAATAGTCAATATTGTAATTGCACCACTTGCTGAACATCGGGAAACTAAAGTACTTTAATAGCAGTTTAATTAATTCACTCAAATTTGTCCTGTGTCCTTAAGAAGTTAAACAAATGCACAACATAAACATATTACAACTTTTTTATATACCATGCAGTCTTCATGCATTTTTTACATTAATTATTTTCTAATAAAAAGCATACGTGCAAGTTCCATATTATGCTGTATGTCATGCAAATCTCATAAATGATATAAAGAAAGAGCATGCATTAGTCTTAATGGCTAAATGTTTTCTGTGAATATGATTTAAGCAACTGACTCATTATCTGCATTTCCAGTTAAGATATTCCAGATCCCTTCCATCCGGACTCCATTTATAGTCAAGATTTTATCAAAGCTGTTCTGTATCACTCAGTCCATCTTCATAGCTTCAGAAATCAGTTTCCTATTTCTGAGTCCTTTGGCAGCATTCATATTCTCTTTGAAACGCATTTGGCTCAAGTCAAAACATCAGAGCTGTTATAGATGAAGCAACATCAGTCATGAGGTTATTCATTATGCATTGCTTTGCCAACAGAGTACTGGCTCTAATTGAGCTTAATTTCAGATGAGGTCGATCTTTAAAAGTTAGAAGCACATATTGTGTGCTACTTTTTAATAACTGTATTACTCTTGCTAATTAATCAGCAGGGGTGATATAATGTTTAGACAACATGTCTAACCCCAATAACTTGCCAGCAGATAGCCTCAGATCTACTTCAAAACTTGAAATACGTTATTTGAAGGTGTCTTGCAGCTAGCCTCAGATCAGTTGAATGCGTTTTTGGGGTTAGGAATAAATAACCCAAAAGCACAAGGAGCAATAAACTAATGCTGAAAGTGTTGCGGGAAATGCCCCCAAAAGTATAGTCAATATTAACCGTAATGCTAAACTAAAGTGTTGCGGGAAATGTTTGATTTTGTCAAATCAAGTCAAACAAAAAACATCTCAAAAACCTCTGACAACATGACCTAAACTTTGAACAGCTGTCAGTACACAAACGAATAGGTTGATTATTAACTAATTTACCTGAATAAAGCAGATATAGGGAATTTCTCTCAATTATATGATGATTTGCTGGTAAATTTCGTCATGACGGTATGACCTTGAGGGACGTTGAGTGGTGGGTCAAATATGTCCTGGTTGTTCTTAAGGGCTGTGAACATCCCAACTGGCCTGTCATTCTTTTTCTGACCACTCACTTCACTTTCCTGTCACATGTCTGTCCATTTCATCCCCTAAAAGTCATTCTAGACAGTGGGCAGTGAGCTCTGGCATGAGCAGCGCTGAGCTGTCAGTCATATAATCTACCATCGTCTGCATTTTCTGCCCCGCTGCAGCAGTCGCTGCCCCAGAGAAACGGCTTCCCGTCTTTCAACAGGCCTCTCTGTCTCGGTGTTGAGTGGAGGAGGATTGTGAGGAGACAGAAAACAGGACTGTGTGTGTCCATCAGCAGCTTTCGTCAGCACATGAAATCAAAATGTATCATATTTACTATAATGCATTGTACAAATTCCATCAGTACTTGTTGTTCTTTCGTCAAAATGCATTAAATTTCTCATTTTTCTGCTGACATTACCAAGACTTCATGGCCTGGGAAAATAATATTAAGCAGTAAAATGCATTCTTTGTAGTTCAGTGTTCATATTATTAGTGAAACTGAATATTGTGTTTCACACAAGTATGTCACGTTCCAGAAGATGGATGCTGTTTGAATACAGTTTCACATATTTTTACCCATGTTTAATTGCTTTGTGCAGATTTGGTACACATTATTACTGTTAATGTTCCATTGATTTTCAATAAAAACAACCTATTCTGGATCTGATGGAAAGGAAACCTTGGAAACAAACGCTTCACATATGTCTCTGACTGTTTGTTTGTTTGTTTCTCAAGGTAATGTGGGCGGAACAGCAGGTGGTGAAACGAAGAAAGAAGAGGGATATTTACAATGAGCCGACCGATCCGAAGTTTGCCCAGCAGTGGTACTTGGTGAGTAAATAGCTCATCTGTTTGTTTGTGCGCACGTGTGTTTTGTGAACTGTTTGTTCATTTGCAAGCACGATACCTCCCGCTCAGATCGGATGGTCTGGGTGGGCTGTTGTAATGTTCTGTTTGGATTCATAGGACTCTGTTCCTTTTGCCTCTATTAAATGGGACATTGTGTAACAGTGAACTTGTTGCCATTATGGTCATCCGGTGGAGCTTAAAGTTTAATCAGCCGGTTGTGATTTGGCTCTTCAGAAACATTCCAGACGCGCTGGCCTTCACTTTTCATCAGTCTTTATACAGATCCTCTCCTGAGATGACAGTCCTTCTGTGTCACTGTTGTGAAGTGGCCATATTCATGTGAAATAACATGACTGTTTATATGCACGATTTTATATGCAAAATCATTTAATTGTAATTGCAGATTTTGAATGTACTGTATTCAGATTCAACTCTGCAGTTTGATGAAAATACACATTTGGATGAGCATGAGCGGCATGTGGTGTCAACACTTCCAAAATAGAAATACAATATGAAATGTCTATAAAATATAGAAAAGCAATGCTGAGAAAGCGGCTGAGTCAGCTGACTAAACATGTGCATAACTACCTGTTTGTTACTTGAAAGGACAATTACAAGAAGTGTCCCAATTCTGTCTTGCGTAGATATTAGCCGCATCTTCTAACTAGACATCTCCGGATGAGAGTATGTGCACAAGCAGGGCTCTAGACTCATTCTTCCCACTGGTCGCACTTTTACGACTAACTTTCTCAGTTGGTCGCACAAGCACATCATTTGGTTAATAAATGCATGCTGATTAACTTTTATCATAGATTATAGTTATATAGTAACGAAAGTGTTCAACATTCAACCCGTTCTTTTTCATTAGTATTATTTGATTTAAATTTAGCCTTTTTTTGTGCACTTTCACTTTCAAATTCGCAATCTTTGTCACGTTTTACAAGAAAAGATAATTGTTTGTTTTGCGTATATATCTATACACCTTTCACATTTTAAGACTAAAACAAAATTAATTATTAATTAAAAAGCACAACAACAATAAAACAGTAGGCTGCAATGACAAATATTACTTACATAATGTTTATTAACAAAAACGAATAAGACGAGGCATGGCAGGACACATCACAAGCTGTATTCTATACCGACTAATAAATTACAGAATGTTTAGCAAACACTGAGAAATCAAATAAATAATAATAATATAAAAAAATAAGGAAAGCCTCCATAGCGTACCGTGAGGAAAACGGCAAAGACAAGCTTTTCAAAACGAAAAGTAAAACTAAACTGGCTGTTGCTGACAGGACTTGCATGTCTTTTTTCTACAATAATTTTCATATCGAGCTAATATTCAGATTATTAATGGATTCTTAGGCTGCATAGAAGTGTAGCTAATGCTGATGAGTTGCTCTCTGTCAAGGTTGGAAAGCTATGATTCAAGATGATGGTTGTACAACGCGTATGTATCAGCTCTGATACTCTAATATCGACCGTTAGGCTGCAGACAATACACAAAGCTCCTCTGACACCTTATTCTTTCAAAAATATTTCAAGAGTCCATAGCTTTGGAAAAACTAAAATCTATTAAGCCTTGATTTGATCATAGCTGTAAATACCCTTTCAACATAATACATTTTTTGCTCAAAAGAAAGAAAGAGAGAGAAATATAGAAAGAATTAGAGAGAGAAATAAATAATTATTTGCTTATTTATAAAATATATTTATAATATAAAATATAAATATGTTTATTTATTGAAGTAGTTTAAGAGTCCCTACATCCTTCATTTCTCTCATTTATGAGAATCTTGCAGTGTAATGAGAATCGTTAATTTGTGTTTAGTCATTGCTCAGTCATTCTGCGTTCAGTGGTGATTCACCAGACTCGGACGTTTTGTTCCAGCTCATGAACCAAGGAGACAATAGATGCTTTTTCTCACATTTTGGGAAAATGTCATGACTTGGAGAAAAAACTATAAAATTCTAGTCTGAGCTCCAATTCTTTCTCAGTGCATTTTCCCCCTCTTCACCGCAGCGTTATCAATCATGTTTATCAGTAAAACGGTTAGAATCCACTCAATAACATTTCCGCAGAATGGAATGCAGAGAAAGTTTTGCTGCCATTGCAACAGTTGACCGAAGGTCATCAGCGGCAATTTATCAACCTCACAGCCATTATTACTGGACCTTTGAGGCGAGATTGCATCATTTGGCTAGGCTTAAGAAATAAACTGTCAGTTCTCTTCGTTTGACTTGCAATCCAGGATAAGCAGGAGAGTGTATCATTTTGGGGTCATCAGACCTGACAGCACCTTTCTGGCTTCAATTTCTCCCTGTGACCTCCCTGGTGAAGAGAGCAGTGACGTTTTGACCAAGAGGAAAGTCAAGAAGCCATGCAGCGAAATAAATTCAATTTTCTGCTCAGATAAACTCAGGTGGCCATGTTCATTTCTGCGGTGGAGTGACATGCGTGTGAGTGGGAGAGGGCAGATCTCTGTGGTCTGACAGTGGGTGGGTGGATGGTCAGCCAGACAGCGCTTCTGGCTCGGCTACTAGTCCTTTCTGCAGTGGAGTGACATGCGTGTGGAGTGGGAGAGGGCAGATCTCTGTGGTCTGACAGTGGGTGGGTGGATGGTCAGCCTGACAGCGCTTCTGTCTCGGCTACTAGTCATCTCTCAAGACGTTTGTTTTTGTTACAGTCGTCTTATGTTCACCACGGCTGCATTTATTTGATCAAAAATATAGTAAAAACAGTAATATTGTGATGCATCATTACAGTGTTAAAATATTTTTTATTTTATAATACAAACCCGATTCCAAAAAAGTTGGGACACTGTACAAATTGTGAATAAAAACAGAATGCAATGATGTGGAAGTTTCAAATTTCAATATTTTATTCAGAATACAACATAGATGACATATCAAATGTTTAAACTGAGAAAATGTATCATTTTAAGGGAAAAATAAGTTGATTTTAAATTTCATGGCATCAACACATCTCAAAAAAGTTGGGACAAGGCCATGTTTACCACTGTGTGGCATCCCCTCTTCTTTTTATAACAGTCTGCAAACGTCTGGGGACTGAGGAGACAAGTTGCTCAAGTTTAGGAATAGGAATGTTGTCCCATTCTTGTCTAATACAGGCTTCTAGTTGCTCAACTGTCTTAGGTCTTCTTTGTCGCATCTTCCTCTTTATGATGCGCCAAATGTTTTCTATGGGTGAAAGATCTGGACTGCAGGCTGGCCATTTCAGTACCCGGATCCTTCTTCTACGCAGCCATGATGTTGTAATTGATGCAGTATGTGGTCTGGCATTGTCATGTTGGAAAATGCAAGGTCTTCCCTGAAAGAGACGACGTCTGGATGGGAGCATATGTTGTTCTAGAACTTGGATATACCTTTCAGCATTGATGGTGCCTTTCCAGATGTGTAAGCTGCCCATGCCACACGCACTCATGCAACCCCATACCATCAGAGATGCAGGCTTCTGAACTGAGCGCTGATAACAACTTGGGTTGTCCTTGTCCTCTTTAGTTCGGATGACATGGCGTCCCAGTTTTCCAAAAAGAACTTCAAATTTTGATTCGTCTGACCACAGAACAGTTTTCCACTTTGCCACAGTCCATTTTAAATGAGCCTTGGCCCAGAGAAAACGCCTGCGCTTCTGGATCATGTTTAGATATGGCTTCTCTTTTGACCTATAGAGTTTTAGCCGGCAACGGCGAATGGCACGGTGGATTGTGTTCACCGACAATGTTTTCTGGAAGTATTCCTGAGCCCATGTTGTGATTTCCATTACAGTAGCATTCCTGTATGTGATGCAGTGCCGTCTAAGGGCCCGAAGATCACGGGCATCCAGTATGGTTTTCCGGCCTTGACCCTTACGCACAGAGATTGTTCCAGATTCTCTGAATCTTTGGATGATATTATGCACTGTAGATGATGATAACTTCAAACTCTTTGCAATTTTTCTCTGAGAAACTCCTTTCTGATATTGCTCCACTATTTTTCGCCGCAGCATTGGGGGAATTGGTGATCCTCTTCCCATCTTGACTTCTGAGAGACACTGCCACTCTGAGAGGCTCTTTTTATACCCAATCATGTTGCCAATTGACCTAATAAGTTGCAAATTGGTCCTCCAGCTGTTCCTTATATGTACATTTAACTTTTCCGGCCTCTTATTGCTACCTGTCCCAACTTTTTTGGAATGTGTAGCTCTCATGAAATCCAAAATGAGCCAATATTGGCATGACATTTCAAAATGTCTCACTTTCAACATTTGATATGTTGTCTATATTCTATTGTGAATAAAATATAAGTTTATGAGATTTGTAAATTATTGCATTCCTTTTTTATTCACAATTTGTACAGTGTCCCAACTTTTTTGGAATCGGGTTTGTATTTAACTATAATGTATTCCTGTGATGCAAAGCTGAATTTTCAGCATAATTACTCTTAAATGTCACACGATCCTTCAGAAATCATTCTAATATGCTGATTTGTTGCCCAATAAGCACACATTATTATTATTATCAATATTGAAAACTTTTCTTCTCACCAATGCCGCATTTATTTGATCAAACAGTAATATATTTTTTCCCCCCACAAAAGTACTAAGCAGTCTGTGATAAAGAAATAAGAAATCTTGAGCACCAAATCAGCATATTAGAATAATTTAATGGTAATGGCTGCTGAAAATTGCCATTACAGGAATAAATACAATTTTAAAACATTGCATTACATTTATTTAAAATTGTAAAATTTCACAATATTACTGCTTTTACTATTTTTTGATAAAGGCAGTTGTATACATATTTGATAAATGCGAATAAATGCAGTTTTGTTAATATAAGATGATACTTTGATACTTTTTTTGTGAATGGTAGTTTGTTATCTTTAAGTTAATTTTTTTTAATTCAGTGTTTTTTTTTTATTCCGGTTTAATAAAAAAATAAAATGAAATACAACTCTGGCATCAATGCAAAAAAAGCAAACATATTTAATTTATTACCTCAGGTGTGAAAATAACAAAATGATGTAACACAAAACCAATATAAACAGTACACTAAAAGCTCTACTATCAAGAGGACAGCAAACAAACCATAAACTCCATACCTGAGGTTACGATACAGTATGTGAAGGGCAGTATGAAGTGTGTCAGGGCACTGCTATAAACGAGACAGGAAGTCGTGAAGGCATATTCTAGAGTTTCAGCATCCTTCATGCCTAGAACAGAAGGCCATGCGGTATTGAGGTGACGGCAGACTGCAGCCTTGAATCCGAGAGCTGATGTGAGCTTCAAAAGTGAAAGATTTGTGAAAGATGATCCTCAAGCACTTGTTGATGTTGTGCATCAGCGGAGTAGTTAGCAAGAGGGGAAGTGGTGTCTATGCTGATCTGTTCTTTCTTTCATTTTCCATTCAGTCCAATGAAGATCATCGTGACCTCAATGTAAAGGAAGCCTGGAAGCAGGGTTTCACTGGACAAGGCGTCGTCGTGTCCATATTGGATGACGGAATTGAAAAGAACCACCCAGATCTGATTGAAAACTATGTGAGTTTGAGTAAACCCCTATTATATATGCCTTATAACCCAAAACAAAATAACTTCACTAAATGTTTCTTATATATTCTCAGGATCCAGATGCTAGCTATGATGTTAATGATGGCGACCCAGACCCTCAACCTCGATACACCCAACTCAATGATAACAGGTACTCAATGCATCATTTACTGTAATCCGTAAACCTAGTTTAGGTCCCCTAAGCAAACCCAGCGATTTACTGGCTGTTGGCAGCTCAAACTGTTGCTATTTGTTTTTCCCGTCTGAGCCAGCACTGTATTCTGTGCATAGGCATGAAACTCCTGGCATAAAACCAGCTAAAGTATGAATACTACTATACATTTACTGCTTTACTTAATGGGGCCAAAGGTTCCCCTGCAGTGTGGAGATGGGTGCAGGAATACACGGCCTGCAATATAGTGTGATTAGTGCTGTAACCATAGCCCATTTGTGTTAGACAGGAATGGCTTTTACTAATGAGTTTTTTGGCCTACCCAGTAAGCAAATGGTAGTGCTATCGTTTTCAGAATCACGATCTGCAATTATGATTTTCGTTCATCATCATTCATTTGTTGCACCATTTACAAATGTAATGGTGTTACACATGGTCACTCCTGGCCAGATGCAGTTTAATATTTAAATTAATTAATACATAATTTCTTGCAAAAAAATGCTGCGGTTAATGTGAATTTACTCAAAGATGCAAAACAAGCAACAAAAGAAGTTAGTTGATATATTAATGCATTGACCGTTCACACTGACTGTGATTGAAATATACCATAGCTGGTGATCTTACTCGACTGCAGCTCTTTTCTTTTCACATATATCCTACAGTACGTAGGGTCAAAGCTTCTAGCCGAAAGCATATTTTTACAGTAAATGAAATTCATTTATATGTAATACTCTTGAGACTAGTGTGCAGGTTGTAGTGGTAGGCAGCAACTTTCTCTGGCTGTTTTCTGTGTTGTGGTCTGTGTTTTGCTGCTGGGAAATTAGTTTCCCTGTGATTGATGTGTTGTGAATTTAGTTCTCTCCATGGATTTTGTTTTGTTGTCTTGGTAATGGCCATCCACAACACTGGCCATTTTTATGGCGTAGTTCATAAATCAACAGAGATTTAGGTTAAATTGTGAAGAAACAATGATGTGTTGAGAATGGGTTACTTTAAATAAATAGTTCACCCAGAAATGAGCATCATGTCATTCTGAACTTGTGTGATGTTTTCTTTTTGTGGAATACCATAATTTGAAAAGGATATTCACACAGTTAATAGTCTATACGGTTTTAATCTCAGATATTTTGGTCCATATTGTCATGATAGCATCACGCAGTTGCTGCAGATTTGTCGGCTGCACATCCATGATGCGAATCTCCCGTTCCACCACATCCCAAAGGTGCTCTATTGGATTGAGATCTGGTGACTGTGGAGGCCATTTGAGTAAAGTGAACTCATTGTCATGTTCAAGAAACCAGTCTGAGATGATTTGAGCTTTGTGACATGTGCATTATCCTGCTGGAAGTAGCATCAGAAGATGGGTACACTGTAGTCATAAAGGGATGGACATGGTCAGCAACAATACTCAGGTAGTCTGTGGTGTTTAAACGATGCTCAATTAGTACTAAGGGGCCCAAAGTGTGCCAAGAAAATATCCCCACACCATTACACCACCACCAGCAGCCTGAACCGTTGAGACAAGGCAGGATGGATCCATGCTTTCATGTTCTTTACGCCAAATTCTGACCCTACCATCTGAATGTCGCAGCAGAAATCGAGACTCATCAGACCAGACAACGTTTTTCCAATCTTCTATTGTCCAATTTTGGTGAGTCTGTGTGAATTGTATCCTCCGTGTCCTGTTCTTAGCTGACAGGAGCGGCACCCGGTGTGGTCTTCTGCTGCTGGAGCCCATCTGCTTCAGGGTTCGACGTGTTGTGCGTTCAGAGATGGTATTCTGCATACCTTGGTTGTAACGAGTGGTTATTTGAGTTACTGTTGCCTTTCTATCATCTCTAACCAGTCTGCCCATTCTCCTCTGACCTCTGACATCAACAAGGCATTTTCATCCACACAACTGCCGCTCACTGGATATTTTCTCTTTTTCGGACCATTCTCTGTAAACCCTAGAGATGGTTGTGTGTGAAAATCCCAGTAGATCAGCAGTTTTTGAAATACTCAGACCAGCCCGTCTGGCACCAACAACCATTCCACGTTCAAAGTCACTTAAATCCTCTTTCTTCCCCATTCTGATGCTCGGTTTGAACTTCAGCAAGTCGTCTTCACCACATCTAGATGCCTAAATGCATTGAGTTGCTGCCATGTGATTGGCTGATTAGCAATTTATGTTACCAAGCAATTGAACAGATGTACCTAATAAAGTGGCCGGTGAGTGTATGTATATATGTGTATACATACACTCTTAAAAATAAAGGTGCTTCACGATGCCATAATAACTTTTGTCTAAATGGTTCCATAAAGAACCTTTAACATCTGAAGAATTTCTGTTTCACAAAAGGTTCTTTGTGGTGAAAGAAGGTTCTTCAGATTATAAAAAGCTAAGAAAGAGATGTTCTTTAAAGAACCTTTGACTGAATGTTTCTTTGTGAAACCAAAAATGTTTCTTCTATGGCATCGCTTGAAGAACCTTTTGAAGCACCTTTATTTTTAAGTGTATGTATGTGTACATATGAAGTGATATGAGCTTTTCATGTGTTTTTTGATCCAGCCAACTTGAGGTCTTTTTTGGTTCCATGGAACAAATAACAGCATAAAAGTTTTGAGTGACATGAAGGTTAGCGAATGATGACAGAGCGGTCATTTCATTGGGTGAATTATACCTTTTATACGCTCAGGTTTGTTCACCACCACCCCTCTAAACTGAGTCAAACCCATCAAATTTTACAAAGCAAGACATTATGGCTAACAATCATGGCTAAACTCTGTTGTCATTAAATGAAGAGTTACTCTGGTTTGTCCTAATTTCACTTTGGGATATATATATATTTTTTTTTGGGATACCAGCCAAAGAGCCGTTTTTATCTTGAGGCTAACCATGATTGGTGATGACAGGCAGAAAACGTATAGTTACGAGTGGGTTGAAATCAAAGGTCTTTGGCTGAATGGCACGGCTTTGTAGTTTTTAGAGGGGCTGTCCCATGTTCCCTTAATGGAAGCACCCCACAGCGCATGCCATGTTGGCGTTACTCCTATAATGGGCCCTAATGAAATGACATCGTTGGCGCTAGTTGAAATGTGATCAAGTTTGACTTCTAAAACATTTCGTAAATGATTTTGCAGCACAGAAACACTTTCCTAGTCACTATAAAGCATTAAAGATCAGTTAAAATGTCTCAATCTGATAATACAAAGACAGCAGGAGATACATTAGAAGCAGTAGTTCAATAGCAGTAGCAATTTTGTTCGTCCTACACGTTATTTAGCTGCCATGTTTTCTTCTGACCCCTGCTGTGAAATTCCCCTTCTTGAATCGGTTACTTTTTTTTCAGAAACCCATCTCTTTTTGTCGCCTTACTCCTCTCTTTTCTAGCACGCTGCACTCCATATGGGTGTTTTAACATTGCGCTGATCTAGTTCTTGCATCTTTTACCACAGAAACCACAAAGCTGGTTTCAGGTTTGCAACAGTAGCAGCAGGGAACGTTTATTAACACTTTCAGTTCTCAAACACTGAATGTCACCAACCTGTATGTGTTAATGTAGATGCATATGTGCAATATAAAATCATTGCAAATGCATTGTGTGTATATATATATCAATTTAGCATTTTTCTATAATCAGCTGCAAAATAATTGTAAGTTATACAGTACATACATATGCTGCTATTTAATAATTTGCAGTTATTTTGTGGCAATTGTTTTTAAACAGCCAAAAATGACTGCAAATCATTTGTATGTGATTTTATATTGTACAAAAGAATTAACAAAAAAGTATTTAATTGATTTACATATTTTTAATTCGACCATTTAGTTAAAAATTTGCCATTAATCAATTCATACTCTTGATACTCAGGCCAAGAAATATGTAGATAAATATATTTTAGGCTGCTATGTATCGTTTTATTGGTGTATAAACAGTTTTTCCCTTGTTAATTAAGTGAAAGACAGTGCAAAACGTAACGTTTATAACTATATTTTAATCTGTTATGTTTTGTATTAAACATTTCAGTTCTTGGTTATAGTGAGGTTTGGGTGAAATTGTCTTCTTAATAAGGCTTTTATCTGTTTCAAAGTTAAACTCTAAAAGCTGATTTATTTTTTTAAGTTTATTTAGAAGTTTTTGTCAAATATCTTTTGAAGGGTGACAAATATTGACATGTACTGTATCCCCCAGCCCTAGTGTTTGTATTGTGTGGATTTTAGCATGCCTTTCTCAGTGTCAGATTTGGATTTTCTGTAAAACATCCAGTTATCAGTGCTCCAACAATCCTTGGTCGTGTTGTAAAGTGACTAAATAATGCATTACGCATTTTGAAGTCCTTCGTGCGTTTCCACAGAAGTGGGGCAGGTTGAGTCAGTGTGGTGTTTTAGAAGAAACTCAAGCTGTGGCGAGAAGTGTTGAAGCCACAAATGCCTTTCTGTTCATACTTTCATCTCTGAACAGCACTTTTTCCTAAAACAGTTTTTTTTTTTTGTAATTTCATATTTTTCTGCTCTGAAAAAAAGAACTGATAGTGTGAATAATATATGTTGGTTATGTTATATTTGCCTGTAAATGGATATTTTTATGCTATTAAGATATTTCTGTACATTTTTGCATATGACAACATTTAAAAAATGATGTCTTTCATATAATAATTAGTCAGCTGGCTTTTAAATCATTTAAAATAATCAGATGAATTGCATGGTGTTCTGTCTGCATTTAAAAAAAATAGCTAGTTTTGATCTTTTTTTTGTTCAATCAGTTGTTTATTTTGCCAATCTTTCTCTCTATATATCTGCATCGGCATCGTTTATTGAAATAATCATATGAGTTGACTATGCCAAGCACCTTAATACATTAATCACACTCATGTGTGGTTCGGTGTTGACTCTTGCCATATGTTTTTAAACAAAATATATATATATTTTCAGCTGGCTTTTATTCAGTTACAGATTGTGACTATTAAGTGTTCCAGTACTCTTAAAAATGTTTGGCAGTGAGTTATAGCAAAGATGAACACGTATTAGATATCATATCTTTCACAGACCGCTGTCTTCAGCAATGCAGTGCTTTATGGGAGTTTGGCACGGCTTTAGAGAGCCGTTCTGTCAGGGTGTAATCTCACCGAGATCGGCTCTAGACGTGTGCTGATAAAACATCAGAGGTTACCATAACACGCCGTGTTGTTTGGCGTGTTAAAATTGCACATCTGGAAATGCCTTTTGTTCAGACAAAGGCAGGATGAAGTATTCCCCCGTACACAGTTCCCACAGTTAATATGTTTATACTAGCCAGGCAAGTGAGTTTTGCTTAGCAGCAGCTCAGGACGGGCTGTATATTTCCTTGTCCCGTCATTGTTAATTCATCAGGCACAATATGAGAGAGAAGACAGAAATATGTAGTGTTAAGTCAAGCAGAACATCTCTGCTCTTCCATAAAATCATAACTCGAAGAGGCTAGTGAGCCTTCCGTTGAAGCTTCCGCTTGAAGGTCTCTAGACTTGCGCCTGGTTTCTCTCCCAAGCTTAAAACACTGAAGCGCTCCCCTGGATTTATTTTCCTGGGGCTCCAAAAAGCCAGCTGGAATACAGCCTAATCCAATTTTAAGATGGTCATGAATACATCTGTATTGAATGTATTAAAACTCTCAGCATGTGTAACACGGGCCTGCTAATTCAAGCAGAACAAGTGCTGATCTTTCAGCAGGAAACATTTATAAACATCTTAATGTCTTTACATGTGATATCCTGCTGTATATTGTTCACAGTAACTGTTAATCTCCTATTAACGTTGCATATCATGCTGTTTCAAATGCTGATCTACAGCGAGGGTTGAAGCTAAGTATACGCCTCATGTAGAAGCTTTCATTTAATTTTCAGTAAGGAATCCAAAGTCTTTTTTTATGAAATAGTGAGTGTATTCAGACATTTTACAAATGTAAGTTAGTAGGTCGGAGACCAGTTACACACTGAAAGGAATAGTTCACCCAAAAGTGAAAATTTGTTGAAAATGTACTCGCCCCCAGACCATCTGAGATGTAGATTTTTCTTTCTTTCTTGTAACTGATTTGGAGAAATTTAGTATTAAATCAAGTGCTCACCAGTGGATCCTCTGCAGTGAATGGGTGCCGTCAGAATCGGAGGCCAAACAGCTGTTAAAAACATCACAAGTAATCCACACACTTCCAGTCTATCAATTAACATATTGTGAAGCAAAAAGCTGCATGTTTGTAATAAACAAATCAATAAAGGCATTCCAATGATTGTATATGGTGCTTGATCTGCATATTTCTCTTCTGATTAAGATGAGACCACTTTTTCACTGGAGAAAGCAATATTATGGGTGGAGGACGATATTTGAAGTTAAAAACGTCTTTATGAATTAGTTCATTACAAACACACAGCTATATGCTTCAGAAGTCTTTAATTGATGGACTGCAATCGTGTTGTGGATCACTTGTGGAGAATTGTTTGCAGCTATTTGGACTGTCATTCTGACGGCACCCATTCACTGCAACAAGTGTTGCAAGGCTAAAATTATCCAAATCTGTTTCAATGAAGAAACAAACTAATTTCGATCTTGGATAGCCTGAGGGTAGGGATGCAACGATTATAGATTTTGTTGGTATGATTATAGTTCAATCGTGACAACTCTCTGAAATGTTTAGCATGTTGATGGTTATGACAATGTTAATGTATTTGGTCCTTGGCGGAATAGATCTGCTACACTGCTGCTGCTGTTGCTTGCTGTAGTTGTAGATTATTGCTGCTGCTGCAAGCAAATACAGGAACTTGCTACTGCCAATGCATATGGTGATACGGTGCCATGAGTATTTAAGACATACTGCTGCTGCACAAATAGCATGTAAAATAACCCGTAGCAGATCTATACAGGTGGAGCTGGGGAAGGTGGGGGGCTTCTGAGATACTCTGAAAGCGCGCTGCAGGAATCTCAAGTTAATACTACTAGCCAGCCATATAAATGCAAGGCATTAAGCTCATTGGCTGCATGTCCAGCATGAACCAATCAGCTTGTGCCAAGTCGTTTAACTCTCTGAATATCATCAGTTACGTTAACAACCCGTCAGCTTGCGCCATCTAGAGTCTGCCTCTCACTCACTCACTCACTCACTCACTCACTCACTCACTCACTCACTACACTCACTCACACACACACACACACACACACCCCGCACTATTTAATCTGTCTGAAGCGGGCAGAATGTTAGAGATAGCGAACTTCACGTCAGGTGGTCCTTGCCTTTACGTCGTGCATTAAAATAGTTTATTTCACAACGAGACCAGGTTGGCTAGCCGTGCATTAACCCTTAAGCATACTCTTTAGCAGCAATTTTTACGGCAGTATTTAAATGATGCCCTGGTTATTCTTGGTGTATCCAAAATGGTCCCACACTATCGACTTCAGACATTCTCTGGTGGAAATAAAGGATCGTTGTTTGTTTTCTCTGTCACAGTTAATCTTGTGTGTGTAGTAGCCTTTACGATTAATTAACCGTGACGTTTTAAAGCACGGTTAATAGTGAAGCAGGTTAATCGCTGCATCCCTAGCTGAGGGTGAGTAAATTGTCTCAGCCAATTTTTTTGGGTGAACTGTTCTTTAAAGGAGTAATTTGCCCCAAACATCGTATTTTTCTTATCCTTATCTTGAGCAACCAAACACCAAAGATATTTTGAAGAATGTCATTCATTAAATGAAGAAACTTTTTGAAATGTCATTTTCAAAATCAAATGTCACCAAAATATCAAGTCATACAGGTTGGGAACGTTATGAGGGTGAGTAAATGACAGATTTTTCATATTTTTGTAAAACTACAAACAAAACCCTCTCTGCAAAAGTTATTCAAAACATAGTTCCAGTTGTCTCAACTTGTTGTCCCTTCCATATGTAAAGAATAGTTTGCTTGGCTGCATCTACAAACTTTTATGATGACTTCGTGTGGAGGAGATGCCAAACAGTGTTCTAGCCCAGAATAATCCTGTTCTTATAAGAACTGAGCCGTATGTCAAGGGCAGTGCGTTTGCGGGTTTGAGTCCTGTCAGGGTTATATAAAGGTCCAAACAATGCGTCTCAGTAAAACGCCTGTGGTGTTGAAGAAAGCAGCTGGTCATGTGCGTCCTACATAGACTGCTTTTCTTCTGTTAAGTGAAGCAGAAATACTCGTTATTTTTCATCTGCTGTTAGTGCTGATTGACTTGTTTTATACAGTACCTTTAGTATTCAGAGGACCACACCATTCCTTGATGTTTCTAGTAATGATTGCTAAAACAAACTTTTGCTCATATTTGTGGTTTGGGATTTAAACACACTCGTAAATGTTTGTTTCAAATTATTTTAATTTCAGAATAAATGCTGCTGTTATTTTTGTTCTTCAGAGATATTAAGCGGCACAGCTGTTTCCAAAATCAATAATAAATGTTTCTTGAGCATCAAATCAGCATATTAGAATGATTTCTGAAGGATCCTGTGACATTGAAGACTGGAGTAATGATGCTGAAATTCAGCTTTGCATCACAGGCATAAATTATTATTTTTTAATAAAAAAGGAAACAGTTATTTTAAATTGTAGTAATATTTCACAATATAAAAAAATTGCTAATTAAATTATTTTTTTGGATCAAATAAATGCAGTGAGCTTAAAGCTCGTTCAGACTGTGAGCCCAAACCCGATTTTGTGCATATCTAGATGGAATCTGATTTGAATAACTGACTGTCCACACAGCATATCGCAACTGTTCATATCTGATTTGTTTCATAAATGTCATTTTTTTAATGCATTAACGCTAAAAAAAAACAGTAACAGCAATACAGGTTACAGATTTTCTTACCGTCGTGGTTGCGCTGTAGTTATTATATTTCATCTTGTGAGGCTGGATTGCAGCTATCTGTGCAGCTTTATACTCTCCACTACTTTGATTTCTGATTTCCATCAGCATTTTGTTTTCACCTCGCAATGACACAAGCTTGTTTCTGCAAAGATGTTCACAGTCTGAACGAGGATTAAGATGATACTTTCAAAAACATAAATTCTTACAACCCCAAACTGTTGAACCTTGTCTCTTGCATGCTTGTTTGAGATATTTTGCCTAATTTCATTATGCTTTTTCAGCTGCCAATGAAAGTGTCTTACTCTCAACTTTAGTCAAGTCAAGTTGAGCTTTATTGTCATTCCGCTACATGTGGGGGACATACATGGAACGAAATTCGTGCCTCAGGGTCATGCTAATAAATACAGACATACAACAATGAAGTAAAACCTATAAACCAAAAATCCTAGACAGATGACTAAGATACTATATATATTGTTTTACCTATACAACTAAAGAAAAGATAAAAAATACAAACTATGCAATGCTTCACATAAAACCATTTAGCATAATTTTGTCCTCAAAATCAGTGGAGGAAATGCAAAGTCTGCACATACCATCTGGGCCTGCTTCTAACATTAGGATTCAATCTATGCAGCAGTTCCTGCAAAGCAGCACATGTGCTGCAGGTAAATATGAAATAGAAATAAACCTCTTATGTGCCCAGGCTTGCTTTACATCTATCAGACTGCTCACTAGTGGCATATCTCGCTCTCAGTATCACAAACCTGCATGTGCTCAGCTTCAAAGTGAGTCAGCATGCGGGACAGTAACGCAAGGTGTCACACCAAACCCTATTAAACTATCCAGACATGATAACGTTCAGTTATCACATACATTTTACATTTACATTTATGCATTTAGCAGACGCTTTTATCCAAAGCGACTTACAGTGCATTCAGGTTATACATATTTTGTCAGTATGTGTGTTCCCTGGGAATTGAACCCACAACCTTTTGTGCTGCTAACGCAATGCTCTAACCACTGAGCCACAGGAACACTTGACATACATAAGAACACTTGACATGCATAAGAACGGCATTTTCCGAGATTGAAGCCTGAGAATAATTCACAGTTACTCAAGTACAGTGGTGGGTTGAGAACTGAGAAGGTCCTCTGTGATAATTTAAGATGCAGAAATCTATATCTTGTTCAGGGGCAATGGGAGAAACGTCGATATGAGTTTGACTCGTTTTTTTTTAGTTTGAAATGGGTTAAACTAGCAAGTCAGGTGATTGTCAGTGCATTTCTGTTCAGTCAGTGGACTGTGAAGAATAAATGCTGATGCTCACAATATGTCTGCACAGATTCTCTGTCATCCAGGTCATGTGTACTGTAGAAATGTGTGAGGAGCATCTGGACTAGTTTTTCATTTAAGCCATGCCTCTCACCCATGTGTCGTCTTGAACAGATGATGAACGGTGCACATTCACCACATTTATCTTCATCACTGTGACATTTTGAGACTGGCAGATTGACATTAAATATAAATTAAAATGAAGCAATGATGCAATGTAGAGCTTTTTTTGAAAAAGAATAAAAAATATATAATACAAAAAATATAGAAAGTTGAATACAAATGTGAAATAAAAATAATTTTAAGTAAATGTTTATTTGAAGTTCAATATAAATTGACATCCTGAGTCTGTGTATCTCATGCTTTTTTACAATATTATAAAATATATAGTTAAATACAAATTAAAAATAAATTATTTTATTTAACTTTTTTTGAAAAAAAAGCATAAAAGGTTAAATAAATACTTTAACTATTATATAACTATACATACTTTGACATACTCTGTATTACAGTATAGTTATGAATTGAGTGTTTTTTATTGTATGTGTTTTAAATTTAGCTTATTTAATGTTGGGGGATGGGTGGAGTGGAGTGGGAACAAATATGTTTTACTATTGTCCTGTATTTTTATCTTGTTATTGTTGCAAAAAAAAATAAAATATAAAATAAAAGCTTTTTTTTGTATTTAACTTGATATACCCCAATCAAGATGGGTCATATATTTTGTCCCACAAAAGATTCACAATAAAATTATTCATTATGATAGCCTTTTTCCATGTTGTGTATCTCTTTTTTATTTTTACATTTCTCACATTTTTTGTTTCGTAATCTTGCATGCATTCTCCCAAATTCCCTCCTGTTGTTTTAACAATCCGCAAGCTTAGTTCCCATAAAACCCCCTTCTTTTTTGGATGTGTAATCTAGGTCCCATGATCCTCCTTATTGTAGGACTGGAGTAAGTCTGAGACATTATCCTCACTGATCTCATGCTTCCTATGAATGCAGGGGTTCTCCTGGGATTTCACTGATCCTTTCTCTGTGCTGTTTAACTCCGTGTTTAGCCTCCATTGCACTCTTGACTTTTGTACGTCTGCTGACCCGGAAGATTATTGTGACACAGATGCTGTGGATTTACGCTTGAATACAGTGCCATCTCAGATGTTTGAATATGGTGCAATAAGTGTGCATATATTTGTTAATACTGGCAAAAAAAAAAGAATACTTAATTGGTGCTACAGTGCAAACAAGATTAATATACATAGTTCTGCTGTGTGGCAAGGAGGTAGAAAGGCCAAAAATAACATTAAAATGCACTTGGATAGTGATCTAAGTGACACGTCTCTGCTCTTTGGTTCTTTAGCTGGTTCCTTGCCTTTGGTCCTCATTAATTTTCATTAAATGCATACAGCAAGTTGCATTTGCACATTGTCACAGGCTGTAATCTTATTTCCAAAGGCCACGGCTATCAGTGTGTCACCTGCTGTCGTATTTAACAGATAGGCTAGCTGCCTGTTTTACAGCAGGACTGAGTAGGAGCTCTTCACACATGCAAAAGAGCTCTGAATGAGCCCTGCAGGATAAGAGACTTCAGTCACCTGCTGTGAAAGAGGATCGGGGGGGTCTTTATTCCCGCCCCTCGTCATCAGCACTAGAGTTTGATCCTGTTGCCAGTACTGAGAATGTCCAATTCATGTTCAGAGGCAATTAATTGCATTCCTCCATTTCTGCTTTCTACCGTTTCTGCTCATATAAGATGCATTGCATATAATTAAACTTTGTATTAGGCATATTAATACACATTATATTAATATATGCATGTTAGAAATATATGGATTCATTATATATAATATATATATTCATGGAGATTCATATAGAATCATAGAGATTCATGCAGATTCATTATAATACATAATTTTTTATTTAAATAGCTTTAAAATATTTTTTTCATATTTCTATTTGTTTTTTGCTAAATTGCTTTACATAATTTTTTTTGTAAAAATATAATACATAATATATATTATTATTTGTATATACTTCTTAAAAATTAAATTGGTTTGCTTGTTTATTTTTTCTTAAATTTCAAATTTGTTTTATTTATTATATTTGTATGATCTTTTTAATTAAATGGCTAGTTTTCATGATGAAATTATATGATGAATTAATAATTATAACAATTAATTGCATATATATATATATATGACACATACAGTATATTTTAGAAAATATTTACATGTATATATTTATAATCATATAATTTTGATTATATATGTTTAATACATAAACCTAATATACTTTTCTTAAATATATACATGCATGGGTGTCTTTTTATATACATAATAAATATACACAGTACACACACATTTTTGGATGTTATTAATCATTGCCCATTACATTATATCTCTTTTCCTTCCCAAAGAAGAACATAAATATTAATTATGGCATAGTACAGATGTTTTGTAAGTGTCCAGAAAAATCTTAATTTAATCTCTCTTTTTTTCTTCTTTGATAGACATGGGACACGTTGTGCTGGAGAGGTTGCTGCTGTTGCCAACAATGGCATGTGTGGTGTCGGAGTGGCCTACAATTCCAAGATCGGAGGTGAGTTGGCACATTTTCATGTTTCAACACGCACAGTCTATCAGCGTGCACCCGGGCCATTCCAACATTTGAATTGCAAAACACCTCGGTGAAACATCAGATTGGCTTCGCATTCAGATTAGCTCTGTCTCTGTTCGTTAAACCATACGAGAACTCTTCCGCAGCACTTCGAAAGAGGAGCTCCATTAACGATGGCTTCGTGAGCTCAAATGGGACAGTTATCACCGGCTCCAGCATTGGTCCCTGTGAGCCAAAGATTTGGACGCTAGCATGTGTAATCCTTTTAATTGGCTGAGGTGCTTTTATCCTATTCAGTGCAGATTTAGTTTCATTACTCTTCTCTACGCTGCCAGCTGTCTACGGCTCTTGGACTTCATTGGACCGGGATAAATGTCATTAATAATGGTTCGCTTTCTAAATCCTCTCCAAGAACCGTTAGCCAACTGCTCATAGTTAAATCTTAGCGGTTTAGCCTAGCAATATGGTATAATGTTTCACCTTAACGGAAAATTCACCAAAACATGCAAATTGTCCTCATTTATTTACCCTTTTGTTGTTCAAAATACGGTTTGAAAAAATATAGTTTCTTATATTTAGTTTCTAGTTTCAAAATATAGTTTCTTACTCAAATCTATCTTATGACTGTATAAGATTTATAGTGTTTCATGGAATAAAATAAAATCATATGCTTTGAAACGGCATGAAAATGTTCATTTTGGGTGAATTAACTTTAATTCCACCACTACTACTACAGAATAGATGCTTATGTAATGCATTCATGTTATGTTATATATTATGTGTATTATGAGGTCATTATGGCTCTACACATCAGCAGCCATTAATAATATTTTTGACCACTGACTAATCAAACAACATTTAGGTTGTGGCAGGCCCAGCGCCAGGATGCGGCGCGGTTAGTTTCAAGTAAACGCTCAAAATACATTATTTGGTTTACACTTTACAATAATTCACTAACACTTAACATTAAAAAGTTCTACTCTGCCATCAATGAATCCATCCTCTGCACGTCAATAACTGTCTGGTTCAGCTCAGCTACCAAATCTGACCTCAGAAGACTACGGAGGGGAGCTAAAGAGTGACGAGCATTTGCTCCAGTCGCCAACAAAACAGACATTTGATGCAGTTTCACTTACCATCTGAAGTTCTGAATCACGACCGGGATCTTTCATAGCTGGGACCGCTCCATCTTTCAGTATCAAACCATGTGCAAATCCAGCTTCGAACTGGGCCTTGTTTCTCACTTGAGAAACTCCGTTGCTGCCCCGAAAAAACAAACTGCATCCACTGTTCACGTAACGCTGGGTTCTTCGGGAAGCTGAACAAGGTTATCTTTCCCTCACAACCAAAAACACACTTCTTAAGAGACATACTTCCTGAGTGAATCCCGTGCAGCGCTGCCAGATAAAGCGCATTGATGAGCGCGCTCTTGCTCTCGCTCTTGCTCTCGCTCTCGCTTGCTCTCGCGCTTGCTCTCGCTCTCGCGCTTGCTCGGTCGATGCGTGCACGGGCGCGCTCTTCTGGGAGAAATGCCCATATAAGGAGTTCCACCCTTCATGACGTCACGAAGAGCCATGATCGGAAAAAACTTTCTGAAACTTTCCTGGAAGTGTATTTGATACAGAAATACTCTTATTATACGTTCAAATCGTTTTTTGAAACGTTGGCCATGTTTATCACGAGAATTCAACTCTTTAAACCGTGTAAATAACTCAACATGCATGTAACAGCATTGGACCCCCGCCTTTAAACACCCAAAAGACCTTTGCACTTTGACAATGAGATTTACTTTGCAAGCACCACTCACTCCTTTTCTTCAGACACTGAATATACGCTACATGTCAGATCTTCCCTTTAATGCAGATGGGTAATGCATTATGGGTAAAATCCATTTCTCTTTTGTCATCTCTGCCTTCGGTTCACTCTCGAGCAGCTGTTTTTGAATTATCCTCCTAATGAGACGCAGTGGAGGGTAAGTCGTCTTCCTGTGCCTGTTTCACCTTGAATCCAGTGGGAAATCTGTGCTTAATAAGAAGCAGATACTTCTCCTTTAGGGGGTAGCGTGGTGACAGAGGACAGAGAGAAATGAAGGTTTTTGGACAGCTGACCCATAACGTCGGCCCAAACTGGCAGGCAGTGCCTTCTGCTACAGGAAAGCTGAATGTGGAGATGGCAGCACGCTAGCGGAGATGGCACACAGCACGGCTAATTCCTCTGCCAGAACTCATTAAGCCGGAATATTGCTTTGGAGGAAACAGTAGAGTCCATTGTTGGAAATTGCTTTATAACAAATAAAACGGAGGGTTCTTGTTGCATTTTTGAGAGAAGATAGATTATTTGTATTTACTAGAGCCTGAATTAAAAAAATCCCCTCTTTTGTGACCACAGTGCATCTGTGTATATCTGTTATGCCTTTCTCATTTCCTTGAAAGTAATCATAGCCAGCTTTCTCTTTGTCCTACGGGAATATTTGGGACTTTTGGAATGTAGATATGGGATAAAAACATTAAGTCTCTCCAAGATGTTGTGCTGTATTTTTCTGTCGTTGTGGGTTTGTTTGCAGTACTGTCGGCACCAAAGCTCTCGAATTGCTTCGGAAAACCTGAAACGACTGAACTTTTGTTTATTTGCACTAACCCGTATGAGGGCAACCTTGAGTAACCTCGCCCCCTTGTGTATCAGAGGAGTGATTCACATTGTTTTGAAGATGCTTGACTCCGATTTCTCATCTTTTTACCACTTTCAAATCGAAGAGATCTTGGCAGAATCTGCTCTTTTTTTTACCCGAGGCTGATGCTGGGATCACAATAACTCATCACCTTTGGCATTTTGGACCAAGCGCTCTGGCTCATTCCCAAACCCCCAATTCGGTTTAAGATTCTCTGTTGTACAAGGTAGTGGAAAAAGATAAGATGGTCTCCTCTGTTGTGAAGCGTCTGTAAAGGATGTTTGAAAGAGAAGAATGTAGCACTTGTCACCTTTGAATGAACTCCAAATTTGAACACGAGCGCACATGCACTCCTCCTTTTCCTTTGAAAGGAACTTTTATATGCAGCGCTATCTGCACCTCATCCTTTTCATATGTGAGCATTAGATGTTAAATATTTAGCAAACAGAAGAAAGATCTGTATCATATGGGACTTTTATTGGGGTTATTCATTGGAGCTGCTTTCTCTACAGCGTTTCTGTGTGATCAGTTACGTTATATCTCTCCATCTCTGGTAATCTTATGTATTCGATTGCTCAAAGAAAATATAAATTCTGAGTGGTGGGTGGATAATTAAATGTTTGACAGGCTATAATTTAAATGTCACAGTATTATTGCAGGCAGGTTGACAGTGTTAAAAAAGTGTGTGTATGCATGCATGTATTTTTAAGTTTTGGTTTACATAATTTATACTAATATACACAATCATAGATTACTGAAAATATAATGAAAGTTTGTTTTGAGTTTATTCAGTGTTGAAAGTGAAGCACCAGTTTCAAGTATTTCATATGTTTTTATGCATAGTTATATAATTTTATACATTTTCATTTAATTCAATTTTCATTAATTTAAAAGTAAATTATAGTATGTGGACTACAGTTCAAAAGTTTGGGGTCATTAATGTTATAATGTTCCAAAAATAATATTTCAAATATATTTTTTCAGATAAATCAAAATAATAATAATAAAGTGTGCTATTTTCCAAAAGGTTTTTTATAACAACAAAATGTTTCTGCCTTATACATTTTTTTGTTAAGGTTAATAAGCACTCACTTAATCTCTGAAGAACCTCTCATCACACATTTCTTAGCCCAGTATTAAATGTAGCTTTCCATGAAATACACTATCAGACACATTTTGGCATCTATATATGAATTCTACATTTCTACAAATGTCACAGTAAATCTGGATAATATTGAATCATTACTGACAAAAATTCACACAATCTGATTGCACCCCCTTCCATGCTTTACAGTGCCAGAACAAGCTCAACAGCTTGATTGAATGAGGAATTTTTCCCCTAACATCTCTCGCTCTCTCACTCACTCTCTCTCACTCACTCACTCGCTCAGCTCTGCTACGCTCACAGCTCGCTCAATCTCTCGAAGTCACTTGTAACTGGCTTTATTGGCATGACTTACACAGTATTGCCAAAGCATTGTCCATTACATGAATAAGGAACAAACGATTATATAATACATACAAGAATAGATCTGTAAAATAATTAACTAAATAAGTACATGTTTTCTTTCTCTCTCTCTCTCTATAAACATGAAGTCATTGTAATGGCCATTAATTCTTACCATTTTACTATTTAATCTAAATACATGAATTACAATAATCAGGCTACAGTTTATAGTTACTGTAAGATAACACATGCAGGTACAGTATAATTGTGTGTGATTTGCTCTGTCCTATGCTTTAATGTGTATCATGTTTTGTGTTTTGCAGGTGTGCGCATGTTGGATGGAGAGGTCACTGATGTGGTGGAGGCTCAGTCTCTCGGTCTCAACCCACAGCACATCGACATCTACAGCGCCAGCTGGGGACCCGAAGACGACGGCAAAACGGTGGACGGACCTGCAAAGCTGGCCAAAGAAGCTTTCCTACGCGGCGTGATGGAGGTTTGTCTTTTCTCTAATCTGAACGTATTGCACTTCTTTGTCGTTTAGCTAATGTAGGCCAGAAATACTCCTTGTGGTGCTGAAAGGGGCTATATTCTGCACTTTTGGTTCATTTTATTGTTTTCTGGAAGGCAATTTATATTACTTTTCATAATTTATGTTTCTTGTCAAAGACTTTTCCAGCCTCTCTCTGGCTATTAGAGTGAATCGGGCTACATTACTGTACCTTTAAAGGCCCGTTCACAGCAAGGACGAAAGCTATAATAACAATAATATAGAAATGGTCCACACCACAGCTATAACTGCACAGAGGAACAATAGAATTGAAATCACTTTAAAAACAATATTTTTTTGCAGCTGATGAACAATAAAAACATTAGAACATCCTGATTTAAAGCACCAGATGACATAACAGCAGCGCACAATAAATAAACCATGTTTATAAACAGAGTGTTGTGTGGACACTAATGTAGTTATCTATATCTCAATCTATTACCTGTCCTAGTTAAAAAAAAACATACCTTTAGTCATTAGAGGTGGTTTGCCTATTGTTTTGATTTTGTATCGATAAGGTACCAGAGCTTGACGCCGTATCGAAGCCTGAATTTTTCACTTGGATGGACCATGGAGGAAGTTTTGTGCTGTGAACGTCTGCATAAAACCCCTTTTCAAAATGAGCAGTCGAGAGGTCCTGTTTTCCATGACATTGCTTCTGTGACTCATGGGCTATTTTTACTGTTTCCTGCCATTATCTGCATCAGTTGCTCTGTGCCACTAACAGTAGACGTGTTTTCATTGATATTCTTGTGCTGAGATGGTCCGAGTTTGCCCCTCTTAACCTTGAACTTTTACTAGCAGCGGCATTTAAGAGGGCAGAAATTTGCGGTTCAAATGAATTAAGTGGATTTTTCTTATTTGCTTTGAAGTTAGCGATGTCAGGGGGGCTGTGGAAGGGATGCTCTGTATTTGATTTTGACACACTTCATTTGTGAGTGCCTTGAGTCATAAAAGCACTTACTAGTCAGAGCGAAGTTGGTTTAATTTAAATACCACATTAAATGGTCATTTTCACTGAGACATCTTCATGCGGATTTTCCAGAGCGTGAACAGTATTGACATTCTTAACACCTAATTACTTAACGCCATTTGAGCTAAACTGCTATCATGCGCGGGGTAACGGAACGGCATTCGTCTAAGCCCTTCACTCATATGAACGTAAAACTGGCTGAAGCCCAGCTAAAGGACAATGGAGGAGAGCCGTGCCAAGACGCTACCTACTGCAGTGTGTCGTGGATGGATTTTATAAGAGCAGACCTTTTGTAGAAAAATGCTGAGAGTCGATTTAGTACGCAAGACCACTTTATGCTTTCATTACGGATTTATATGCATCACTTAAAGCAATGGTTCATCCCCAAAATGAGAATTGTTATCATTTACTCGCCCTCAAGTCGTCCCAAATTTGTAAGCCATGTTTGCTTCTGTGGAACACAAAAGAAAATATTATTACAAATTTTTTTTTTTTTTTTTTTTCTTGCTGCTGCTGTTTTTTTTGGGCTCCACTGACTTTCATTGCATGGGCAAAATCAGTCAAAATATATTATTCTGAAGATAGAAAGTCAAACTCGTTTGGAACTACATCAGGGCAGTGTTATTTTAGTATCATTGATATAATGTAATAGTTTTGAAGGTTTACAGTTTTTATTTATAATTTTTTTCAGTGAAGTGCAAGTGCTCTTAACCACAACTACGGTTTATTTTAACATGATCACTGTCATTGTTTTTTCATTTACGGTGTGTTAGATTATCCATTATCATAAAAATTCTTTAAATTCAACCATAAATAACAATAGCGATTTATTTAAGTTTTTGCAGTATAACGTTAAGTGTCATAATGCTACATTTTATTACTCTTATGCCATAGCATAAATAGCATACACTATATGCATAGATCCATAGTATAAATGCATTGTGCAGAATTTGTTCCAAGTATGAACGATCACATTAGAATTACTGAATTATATTGGGTAGATTTTTTTAAAAGAACAGATGGTGAAAGCTGTAATAATTTCCCTGTCACTGTTCCTATAAATAAGTGACAAGAACCAAAAAAACTAAAACTTGAACTGATTACACAGACTAGCGTAGTATTTTCCCCATCCATATTTTCTAGCCATTGTTTCTGGTGTCCAAATCGTGAGCGTTCGCGTGTGCCAGCAGTCAGATTTGTTTGGGGAAACAAGATCCATGTTGCGTGTAGAAGGCCAATGCAAATAGGGCTCTGGTCTGTGTAAACACCCTCGCTGAATAGATGCCCACAATCAAGCAGGTGTGTGCTGTAACCGAGAGCAAACTCTCAAAGACACAGCCAAACTTTGCACCGCAGCCTTTCTCTGCATGCTATTTTCTCCGGCAGACATTTATTTGGCACATTGTTGAAATTGTAAGGGACAGTAAACGATCAAAGGTAACAAGCAAACAGCATCTGAATCTAATTATTTGCACTGTTGGCCTTTCCTTGTGGCGACATAGTTAAATGAAAGTCACGCGGTTATTCAAACATGCCTCGTTAATGCAGTGCGTGCATTTTTCACGAGCTCATTCTCGGTTCTGACAGTTTGCTTTTGCATTACTGCGCTTCTTCTGAGAAGCAGACCGCAAAAGTCCGGTGCTGTTTGTCTTTCATTTGCTCCTGAAAATAAGCATGCATGATAAATGTCTTGAGAACATTAGCGCCATCCCACAAGGTCCTTTTAAAAGCATCTGGCTCGGCAATCAAAACCACGATAGTGCTTCAATTGTCCATGACGCTTTGAAAACTGTTTCTGGCAGACGTTCCTTTCCAAACTCCACTCATCACAAATATTATCCAGTTGTTTTGAGTATTGTCATCGGTAATCCTCCCGTTTCAGACTTGGCAGCGCAGCACTCTCATCTGGCTCTCGGTGTTAGATTGGGCTTGCATGAAGGCAGATGCCAGCGCTTTTGACCAACTGTGTGTTTCTCCTCCTGAATTCTAGGGCCGTGGAGGACGGGGCTCCATCTTTGTGTGGGCTTCGGGAAACGGCGGCCGAGAGAAGGACAGCTGTAACTGCGACGGCTACACCAATAGCATCTATACGCTGTCGATCAGCAGCAGCACACAGAACGGCAACGTGCCCTGGTACAGCGAGGCCTGTTCGTCCACCCTTGCCACAACCTACAGCAGTGGAGGCATCAATGAGAAACAGATTGTGAGTGTCCTCTCTCTCTCTCTCTCTCTCTCTCTCTCTCTCTCTCTCTCTCGCTCTCTCTCTCTTCAGAAAATTTGCAACAGTTATCCTTTAATTGAAGAAGTGGCGTAGTGAATCTAATCCAAAAATAAAGTATCTGAAAACAGTTGGAGATCAGAAGATAGCTTGCCAAGCCAATTTATGAATAATTGTTGCCGCAGCTTTAAAGTTCTTAAAGGCTTTTTGGCTGTCAGTGAATGCTGCGGTCACTAGTGAGGGAGAAGATAGATGGTTTTTGTCTTCATGGCCTGTTTGAGGAATCAAAAACACAGGATGATCTTGTAAACGCAAACCATATCCTCTCACTATCACGCATGGCTTGGTTTTATCTTTGTGTTTGCGATTATTAATGATGTTTAAGTCAAGCGTCACTGTTTTTATTGCATACATTTGTGCTTAGGGATCTCGACAAACCCCAGCCCTGAGTATTACAATGTGTCCTAACCAGACAAAGCAACCAGCGATAAAAGCTACAGTATTTATTCTGTGAAAAATTCTTTAAGGTTTTTAAATATTTTCTTGGTAGTCTTTGTGTTGATTTCTGGTTGTATGGTGGTTCTTCTTGCTAAAGACTTGCTCATCAACTCAATGAAAAACACCTCAAATGGCATCGTTTTCTGCCACCTGCTGATTACAGTGAAAATCATAATAAGTTTGCGCTATTTTCGGTGCGACTCGCTTTGGTGGGAGATCAGCACTCGGTGTCGCGTTTCAAAAATAAGATCCTTATTTGAATAGATTTGTTTATTTAGGGCTGCAACAATATATTATCGCAATACAAAATGGAACAATGTGTTTCGTGAACTGACAGTATGTATTGTTCACCCATAACCGAAAGTATAGACAAGATTTAATTTAGTCTGTTATTCACATATGAAAAATGAAACGCAGATTGCAACAAAGTATGGTAAAGCTGGCAGCTCGCACATTTGAGTTTTCATGTTTAATAATAAATAAACAATAGTTATTTAACAAAATACTGTATATAGATTATCTATAAATTAACTTATTTATTTTCATGTTATTAATTTTAGTTATTTATTGTAGCTATATTTACATTTATTTACAATTATGCATTTAGCAGACGCTTTTATCCAAAGCGACTTATCTAGGCAGGGACAAAATGCAAGCATGTATGAAAAAATGATTGGCTTTAGTAGCTCTACACCATAATTTATTTCCGGTTAGGGTTTGACCCACCAAAGACTTAGAGACAAAACGAAGATGCACTATCTTATGAGAATAACCCATTTATTGTCAATCAACAGATGGTCAATTTTGCATTCACCACAACACTTTGTCCAAAAGCGATATTTAAACAGCCATAAACTATAATGGACAGAAACTTTAGCCTTTTTCCACTGCACTCAACTGTCTCTGTGACGGGGGAGATCACATGTTGGTTTCTGGATCTGATTGGCTCAGGTGAAGAGATCTTTAAATACTTTTTTTACAATGTATTTTAATTCCTTATTTTTTAGCTTAGTTGAATCATGAATATCACCTTTCTGCTTAATGGACTACCTTTTGTTGACTGTTTATCATAAGCATGCGACTTGTGATGTGTGCGTTTTTACCACCCCTATTATTTACAGAGATTAAGAAAATTATTTTAGGAATTCTTATTTTTCTAATTCTAAGAAAAAAACAAACATTCTTAAATGTTTTGGGAATTTATTCTTTATTCTTAAGTAAAAAAATAGAAGAAATAAAAAAATATATATCTTAATAATAGTTTGTGAATCTGGCCCCAGAACACTGTAGCAACTGTATATTAGTTCTCTAAGAACCACTCAGATCACCTTAGCAAGCCTATAGCAACACCCTGGCAACAAACTACAACACCCTGGCAACAAACTACAACACCCTGGCAACAAACTACAACACCCTGGCAACAAACTACAACACCCTGGCAACAAACTACAACACCCTGGCAGATTGAAACTGACATTTGCATCAACAAACAACCTTTGTGGGTTCTTCACAAAATATTAAGCTGTAGTCTCAAAGCATAAATATCCCTGTAATTCCCTCACTGTCATAGCATGACATTATCTTTGCTCATGTTCGGTTTTGTTTCTTTACCCGGCTCTGTGCCGACAGAGGCGTGCACCCGAGCATTGTTCTCAAAACCGGCTATGCCTGACTGACTCATCTATTGTCCCGCATTCAAGACACAGACACTGGCTTTCATAATGGAGGTGTGCTTTTAAAGGACAGAAGCCTGATACCTGCTGTTTCCTCTGCCGCAGAGACTCTGTCATGCGATATTCCTCTCAAGATCCATTTTTAAGTGTGCAATTGCTGAACTCTCCTGTCATCGCTCCTGTCATTCAGCCTCTCTGCCATTTTTAGCAATTAGTCTCACGCAAGAAGGTCTGTCGCAGTCACTGCACATCCTGCGATGCCTGGCTTTTTGACTGTCACCCGTCAAGCCTTTTATGTTTGCATTTGTCTTGAATTGTTCCAGCTCTGTCTGTGTGACCCTAAGGGCTTAAAGATGCTGCGCTTTTTACCCTCAAGTGTCGAAAATGTCAAACATTTAACTGAACCACCTGGGTCACTTAACGGGCAGAAGCTGAATGGCAGTTTTGACAACGTTTTTACATTTTCTGAAGAATATGTGAAGAAGTGCTTGCCATGCAGATGCCAGGGCCGTGATGCAAGACTCGTTGCCAAGGCATTGATATGCAGTTGCTAGGAAGTTCTGGGTGGTTGCCTACTGGCCCAAGTGGAAAGAGCCCAATTCCCAAGTCTCTGTGAAATCCTTTTCTCTCCCAAACTCCCCTCAAAAGCCATTGAGAGGATCAGTTTGGTCAGTCGTATCAGTTTGAAAAGTAATAGCACGCCACTCCTCAACAACTCATGATTTGAGCTATCAATTATATTATATATGTAACAAAAAAGTGAGGGACTAGTTGCACATCAAAAGTTCTTGCTAAGTGCAAGGGTCTTGTTCGAATTCTTGATTGTGAGTATGAACAAGAAATAATAGCAATGCTAGACACAATTAGCAAGATTATTAAATGGGTCATGAATTGAGAAATCAAGATTTCTCTCATCATTTGACATATAGGATAATGGTCAAAAGATTTCCATTTTTTTGTTTTTGAAATAAATGTATTATGTTCACAAAGGCTGCATTTATTTAATATTTTTTATTTATATTTAAAAAAATACACAAGTTATTTCAAAATAACTTTTCTATTTTTTTTTTTATTCCAAAAGAGTATTTGGAAACTTCTGTATCACGTGATTCTTCATAAATCATTCTAATATGTTAATTTGATGCTTGAGAAATATTTCTTATTGTTAATGTTGAAAACAGCTTTTATATTTTTATAATATTCATATATATTATATAATATTTTACTTTATCATAATATTTTTGTGGAGACTGTTTGAAATTAAATTGTTAAAAAGTGTCAGTAAAGACTTTCATAATGTTGCAAAATATTTATTTTTCAAATATATATCTATTTTACACTTTGTTCATATAATCCTGGAAAATGCATCACAATTTCCACAAAAACAGTAAGCAGGAAAAAAAATTGGTAACACTTTAGAATAGGGAACACTTATTCACCATAACTATGACTTTTCCCTCAATAAACTCCTAATTTGCAGATTTTTAATAGTTAGTAAGGCAGTTATTAAGTTTAAGTATTGGGTAGAATAAGGTCATGTAGAATAAGACATTTTATATGTGCTTAATTACTACTAATAAATGGCTAATATTCTAGTAATATGCATGCTAATAAGCTACTAGTAAAGAGACCCTAAAATAAAAGTGTTACCAACATATTTATTCCAGCTTTGATTATAATACAAAAACGTGTTTAATATGATAATAAAAACATAAATGATCTGAGTGGGTAGAAAATTGACTTATTTACAAATTACATTTAAAAATTAAATTAAACTTACAAAACATTATTAATGTGCCTCAGAAAACATTCAGAAATAATAAAAAATGCCTCATGACGTCTTTTAATGTTTTTATCATCTGAGTGACTTCATTGTCATGTCAGGACAGTGTTGGTATTGTGCTCCCCTCGAGAATAATTGGATTTTCCCGTCATATCAGTGATGCGATGTGTTTTCCCGTTTCAGGTCACCACAGACCTCAGGCAGAAGTGCACAGACTCCCACACAGGCACCTCTGCCTCGGCCCCTCTGGCGGCAGGAATCATCGCCCTCGCCCTTGAGGCCAAGTAAGTCGTCAGAAGCCTGGGTTGTCCTGTCCTCAAGCGAGGTCATCTTACTTTATCAGCGATTCTAGTGACCCGAGGCTTTCGAAATACAATGACTGCCGGCTAGATTGGCAGGATGGAATTAACCTTCAAATTATCATTACACATGCATTGAGCGGTATCATTTGAAATTAATTAACTGGTAACACTATATCCTTTGACTCTACCTGTAGCTATCCGTGACCTTTACAAAAGGTCAGGAGAGATTATCTAGGAGAGCGGTTTGTGTTTCGTTCCACCATGTATCTCACATGAAGGAAAGGCATTAACACTTCTCTCCATAGTAAAAACCTGACCTGGAGAGACATGCAGCATCTGGTTGTGAGGACGTCCAACCCTGCCCACCTCGCCACCAATGACTGGAAGACAAATGGAGTGGGTCGCAGTGGTAAAAGCCCATCTCGTTGCTTTTCATTGCTCCCTCCTCTTTTCTTTCGCTCTGGCTTGTCTTTCCACTTTCCAGCGACTTGAACGCTTTGTGATTAGATCGATAACATTATCATTGGCTGCACCAGTCTGCAAATAGCTTCGGATCTTTTTAAGATATCAGCCTCTTTAATTCACCTCTTTACTTATAATGTTAGTCTTTTTACAACCTTTTTAAACTGGCTCTATAGTTACTTTCAACAGTATTGATTTCTCTCTCTCTCTCTCTCTCTCTCTCTCTCTCTCTCTCTCTCTCTCTCTCTCTCTCTCTCTCTCTCTCTCTCTCTCTCTCTCTCTCTCTCTCTCTCTCTCTCTCTCTCTCTCTCTCTCTCTCTCTCTCTCTCTCTCTCTCTCTCTCTCTCTCTCTCTCTCTCTCTCTCTCTCTCTCTCTCTCTCTCTCTCTCTCTCTCTCTCTCTCTCTCTCTCTCTACAGTAAGTCATTCTTATGGATATGGTCTGCTGGATGCTGGGGGCATTGTGGCTCTGGCAAAGAACTGGACGAATGTTGGACCTCAGCGGAAATGTGTCGTGTCCTTGGTGTCTGAGCCCAGGTAGGTTGAACCCTCTATACTGGATTGATATTACAAGGCTTGGTTCAGCAAAAATGTGATTTTCTGTCCCTTTCTCACCTTTATATCCATTCAGACTGAATGTTTACGCTGCTGTTTTGCTGTTGCTGATAAGAATAGTAGTTTTGGCTTATTCTGTGAAGCTCTTTATTTGTTAAAATAATATAATGTTAACATGAATTAATATATTTTAAGTAATGCCATTCAAAAGTTTGGTATCTGTAAGATTTTTACATTTAAAATACATTAATAGTAAATATATTAATAGTAATATTGTGAAATATTTTTGCAATTTAAAATAACTGTTTAATTTTAATGTATTTTATAAATGTAATTTACTCCTGTGATAGCAAAGCTGAATTTTCAGCATCATTAATCCGGTATTCAGTGTCACATGATCAGAAATTATGCATATGCTGATATGCTGCTCAAGAAACATTTATTATTGTTATCAATGTTGAAAACCGTTTAGCTGCTTCATATTTTTTGTGGATAACATGATACTTTTTTTAAAAAAAATATTTATCATTAAAAAAATATATAATTTATTTGAAATAAAATATTTAGTAACTTTTGAATAGAAGGGTATATTAAGGATATGAAAATTAATACATTATTTAAAATATAGATGTATTACTTATTTTGATTAGACATTGTTCTGATTATATTTTTTTTAAATAGTATAAAATTATTATTAAAAACAACATTTTGGATGGAAAAATATTACTCTTTCAAGCAGCATGAGCATTCTGCGAAACAACTTGTACCTTCCATAGGAGGAAGTCAGTTGTGCAGGATGAGTAAATTATGACAGAATATAATTTTTGTGTGAACTAAACCCTCTGTTAGAAGAAACTGCAGTCTTAATTGATTCTTCACTAACATATGGCAAACTGAGGTTCACACAAACAGAATGTTTTTCATTTAGTGCTGCTAAAAAGGTCATGAAGTGCAAGAGGAAATGGGAAGATGAAACGCGGTTTCATCACTTTTGACGGTCTATCATATTTAAATGTAGAGCTGCACAACTTGAATGATGCTTCAGTGCATGAGGCATCTCCGCTGCCTACAGAGTGTGTTTAAAGGAAGTTATGACTTGCAGATAAGCTTGTTACATCCACGTTTGTCACACTTCCATCACTGCTGACATCTTGAACTCGAGACGGACCCTCAAAGTACCTCTCCACCAATCTCGTCCTCTCTCCCAGCATATCATGTCTCTCGCTCTAAAAACTCACCCTCTTTTTTATCTCTTCCTCCAGTCATCCTTTATGGTTCACCAATGTTATGGAAAGATCAAGGTTTTTTTTTGGAGCAAAGCCCAATTTAACATGCTGGTAGCAGAAGTCACAGAGCGAAGTGATTACGGGCTGCCTCACTTCAGTCTCTGCTGTATTTTTCTTCATTTTTTGCTCGCAACATCACTGACTTGAAGTCTTGTATGCTCTGCGGCATTACCGCGCACAGAGGGGTTGCGCTTCATTCCTCATGGACTTGTCAGAGGCTGTAGCCTGTCGTTCTCTCTCTTGAATTAAGCTCTTCTTCCAGAGTAACCCTGTCTCTGGTGAGCAGGGCCGGGCCCTAAGCTCCTTATAGGATTGGGTTTAGAGTACCAGTAACCTACCGGCTCCTGTAGCGGTCATCGGTGGCACAGGTCTTAACCTGACTGAACCTTTCTTTTGGACCAGGAAAGTGTTTTGCACATTTATATAGCACTTCTGATTCAGTTAGAAACAGCTAATCTTTCACATTAGTTATTAATAAGTCCAATTTAATGCATTAACTTTGTACAAGTAAACATGGTAATGCTTTCATCACATTGCTTTATTTAACATATCAAATTCTGGTGTAGTAAACTTGGGGAATAATAATTACCTATTTGTTCAAACAATGTTTGGAAATTCATGAAACATTTATCTTTAAGATAATAGCGATGCTTCAGTAAACATTTGATTAATTTTCCATTTTGAAACACGCGACTTTGCATGAATGTGTGTGCTGGTGCTTTTATAAGCAGTTGAACTAACAATTTTCACCTGGTGGATGATAAATGGCACATTAAAGGAGGATCTGAACCATATCTAGTGTTAAGATTGTGTTTTCTGCTAGATTGGTGGTACTTGGTAGAGAATATTTTGATCTTGCACTAAACTTACAAAAGTTTGGATTTTCAACAAGGATCTATTAAATTAATTAAAAGTGACGGTAAAGACTTGCATTGTTACAAAAAATTATATTTCAGATAAATCTTGTGCTTTAAAAAAAAAAGAAAACTAATAAAAAGGCATCAGTTGCTGCAAAAATATGAAGCAGCACAGCTGTTTTCAACTTTGATAAGTGTAAAGAATGTGTCTTGAGCAGCAAATCAGCATATTATAATGCTTTCTGAAGATCATGTGAGACCGAAGACTGGAGTAATGATGCTGAAAATACAGCTTTGATCACAGGAATAAATTACATTTTAAAATATATTAAGACAGAAAAGGTGCCACGATCCAGACTTAAACAGAGAGGTGATGGAGCGTTTGAGGTAGCCGGCCCCGATCTTTAGAATAGCTTACCACAACTCCTTAGATCCACACCCTCTTTGTCCGTTTTCAAGCATAAACTTAAAGATGACTTTTTCGCTCCTGGTTTTAAATAATGTGTATATATGTTGCCTTTTGTTTTTTCTTTTAACTGTGGGTTATGTTGTTTTCTTTTTGTTGGTATTTAGTTTTATCTTTGAATTGTAAAGCACCTTGGACAATGAACGTTGTAATTATATGGTGCTATATAAATAAGACTAAAGAAAAGTTATTTAAAATTGTAATATAATTTTACAATATTACTGTTTTACTGTATTTTTGATTAAATAAATGCAGCCTTGGTAAACATAAGAAACTTATTTCAAAAACCTTACATCTTAAAGACCCCAAAATATTAAATGATAATGAATAATGCATTCATATTTGCTTGTATTTAGTATAACTTTTCATTTTGGGTTTAATGGTCAGTTCTTGAACACTATTTTCCTGTTTCTAGGAATATTGGCAGTAATTTGGTGATCAATCAGAGTGTGGATGCATGTGCCGGGACAGACAGCTTTGTGAGCTCATTAGAACATGCTCAAGCCCAGCTCACCCTGTCCTACAACCGCAGAGGAAACCTGGCCATCTACCTGATCAGCCCACAGGGCACCCGCTCCACGCTGCTTGCACCCAGGTCAGGCTCTGAAAGGGATGCATCCACACACTTAATACTCCGAGTATAGCTGAATCAGTTAAGTGTATCATTCCGTCTCTTTCTCTCTCAGACCTCACGATTACTCCTCTGAGGGCTTCAATGACTGGGCTTTCATGACCACCCACTCCTGGGATGAGGACCCTCGTGGAGAATGGACGTTGGAGATCGAGAACGTGGCTGGAACCAATGACTATGGTAATAGCTCATCCATCCAATTTGCAGGGTTTTTTTTTGTTCCCTTTATGCTTCTGATGTGTTGAGCCATAGTGCATATGCAGGAGATGCAGGTTCAAATCTAACATATTTGAACCTCCAGTGTACCCTGATCCCATTCCAGGTCTCTTTCACTAATATTGTCCTGACTCTTTTCAAATATCTACTTCTCTACTAATAAAAACTATGAAAAAAACTTTTTTTTTTTACTATAAAAAAGATCATAAAAATAAAATCAAACAAAATTGATTAAGTTAAAGCAACATAAACATAGTAAAAGGCATGATGATAAAAATGAAACAAAAATGGTAATAAAAATAAGAGACAATAAAAATGATAATAAAAATATAGAAAATAAAATCAGAAAATAAAAAAAAACGATCTATGACTTGAAAGTGATTAAAGTCAAACATTGATTGTGATCCAATAAAATAAACAAAAATTATAATAAAACAGAATTATAAAAGAGCATAAAGAAAATATAAATAAAAACGATAAACAGTAGTTAGTCATAAAATAAAATAAAAAGAATAAAAAACTGGGACTTGAAAATGATTAAAAAGAGTCCAATATTGATTGTGATCCAAAAAGTCTCTTTTGTCTCCCAGTGCCCTGCTTTGCTCAGAAATGTAGAGTATCTTCTCTCCAAATCTGCCTGATTTGCCCAATCCTGTTTTCTTCCTCTTTAATGTCACAGTCAATTTGTCTTCCTTCACCACACCCCGCAGTAAATCTGATTAATTAAATGGAGCTAAGTAAATCAGAGGACTGAGTTTTCTCTCCCTCTCCCACTATCACATCCTCCAGCCGCCCCTGAACACTGTAAATATAAAGAGACTTCCAGCCAAAGCCCATTCATTAGTCCTGCTCAGACGCTGACACGACTGCTCTATGTCTGGATTGAATGGGCCATTCGTCCGGTGCATTACCTAGCCGATTTCTCTTTGTTGCTTTAAGAATTTACAGAGCTACTGACTTTATTGGACTATAGAGGCAAAGTGTGCCATCTATCTAATGCATGTCGAAGCAGTGTGGCACTACAGTTACTGAATGATGATGACAAGAAGTCAGTGTTCAGACATTTCGTGTGCTGTGACAGGGCACCATAATGATCAAACTTTTATCTTCGGAGTAATTTGTGATAGTGGTCATAAAATGAGCAAGATGTACAGGTTATAATATACAATCAGACAATGGTGGAAATAGAAAGGGTCTTGTATACAAGTGAAGAGTTCATTTGCAAAAATTATTGTGCATTAATTATCTCAATCAAACTGCAGTTGGGTTATTTTGATTAGGTTAAAAAAAATACCAACTACATCTAACTAACACAATAAAAACATGATTTTGATAAAAAAAAACTGAGTTATGTTTTTGCAAATTAACACTACAAGTATATAATACCAATGGAGATTGCTTTGCATTTGACTTATTTTATAAATATTGCTTTTTAGCTGGTCAAGCATTGATACATGAAACTACAATAGTCAAAGTTCATCAAAATTGTCCTAAGACAAGAATTAATTTAGTTTTTAGGACAACTTTGATGAAAGGTTTTGATCTAGTTGACTAGTGTAGTACAGCTGTATAGGAAACCTGTACCTGTGACCGTGGTCATTTGTGTATAATCAGCTTTAGTATAATCAGCTAAAGGTGATTATACTAAAGTATCTTAATGTAAAATGACCAATCAGAATGATATTTTAGTTTAAAATGTCATTCTATATTATATATTACAGTTGTAAAATTGTCTGATATATGCTCATTATGCTTTATCTGTATGTGTCAGTTCTAATTAGCTATATTACTCAAATAATTGTTTATTGTGACTATCATTAATATTAAAATTAGTAATTTATTTTAATTATTAACATTTTATCATATTGCTGTTATTTAATAAATTTGATTAGCCACGAGTGGTGGTTATGTGATCATCGGTATTATTTAAGTGTCATTGATTTATGAGTTTTATTATTTATCAGTTTTATTATTATTTTTAAATCAGGTTTATATACATTGAATTAGTCATTAGTAAAGTTTTAGCAATTTTTGTTGTGTGTTTCCTTTTTGAACTATCTGAAAAAAATAAAAATGTATTTTAAATGTTTATTTTTTTGTTTTAGTTCACTTTGGTCAGATCACTAATGCGTTGCCTCTTGTGGCGTTTTGCTTTAATATCTCTATTCTAACTTAGCACTATTCTGGTTTACTTCAGAAATCAGTAGGGCTGCCACTAATGACTAATTTTATTTTGATTAATCTATCGACTAATTTTTCTGTTAATCTAAGCGATTAATTTCCCACAAAAAACTGCAATTTTATTAAACTATGTTATTAAACCAAATTAAATCCAAATTTCTATGAAATCCTTGTTTAAAGCAAAAGAAAAGTGCAACATGGACACTTGCTTATTGCACTCTATCTCATAGTCCAAATCACTGAATCCAAAATTCAGTATTATAGAGTAAGAATGACAACATATTCACGTGTTCTAGTCTAATAATACAATTATAATCAAACAACACTTTTTAAAGGAGTATTTAGCAGAAATAGTATTTACCAGAATTTATTTAGGAAAAATGTCAATGTGCTGTATTTAATATATATATAAAATCAATTAATTGGAGATGCTTTTGATTATGACAATTTAATGGAACCATTAAAATGGAATCCAGAAAATAATGGAAAAGATAATTTAGTAAAGATAAAACTGTAAAACTCAATTAATTAGACAGGTTTTTTGTATTAATACAATTTAATTTAAACATTAAAACAGATTAAAAAAAAAATGAATTTTTGAAATAAAACTGATTTCATGGGTCCCTATAATTATGATGATTTTTTTGGGGCGGTAATAAAAATAGATGTAAGTGAACAACAGCTTTTAAAATGACTTAAAAATGCATATATAATAACAATGATGCAATAATAATTAGTTCAAATAAATTATCAAAAGCTATAAATCATATGGATTTATTGAACAAAACTTAAAATACATAATGCATAATGAACAATAGAGCTAATGTAGATTACGCATAACAACAAAGGCCTGCACGGGGTCCCATTGATTATTTCTACACATTTCTGCGCGATCTAATCCTTGTTTAATATTGACCAAGCACCATTTAATTAAAATGTCCACTTAATCTTTAATAATTGGCCATTTCTTTAGGACATTAGCCGCTCCTCTCCCGTACTGACCTTGTCAGACTGATTTATAGGGGTGGCCCCGCATTCCCTGATGCGTATGTGCATGAGGCGACGCACTTCATCATATGTATAAACGCTGGTCTCTTGGACATTAAATAATCTGGCAGGCCAGCAGGTGTCATACCCACCATCAATCAGTCTACTCGTCTGTACGCCACTTCTGGTATTTTTCCGGTTAGTCGATGAGACAACGATTTTTAACAATCGACTAGTTACGACGAATCACGACAGCCCTAGAAATCAACTCTGGTTAATTGTTTGCTTTTGGTTGGTTGCTTGTTCCTAATTTGTGAGTTGACCGCATCTGCTGACTGAATAAATGTGCATATAGTATAATAATATAGTCTACTGCTTGAGACCGAATGAGCACAGACATAATGATTCACAACTGGCAACTGTCCTCATTTTGAGAGTTTCTTGTGTGCATGAGTCAGATTGTTGAATTGCTCCCTCTGTCTGTTTTAGGCACTCTGACTCAGTTCACGCTGGTTCTCTATGGCACAGCTTCTAGTTTATCCGGCCCTTCAGCAGCAGACACCGGCAGCTGCAAAACATACGACCTCAGTCAGATCTGCACAGGTAAGTGTCACGAGTAAATGGTGAAAGTGCGCCCCCTGCCAACTACTAGTGGCGTTTACTAGCTGTCCTCAGTAACTCTAAGCTGTTTTCAGCTGCAGGCCTGATGGTCAGAATGGTATGCTCTATACTACTCCTAAACACTCTTCTTCTGCAGTATGTGTACCATGCACATTATGCACATTTTCATGCATGGAACACCTAGATGACCGAATACATTTGCCAAAATGTGCAGTTTACAACTAAAGGACACTGCACACGTCTATGCACTTGACTTGACCTTCCATTTCTTGTTTAACCAAACAATATTGACATAATTTAACATCATCTTGACATTATTTTATGTCATCTGAAACATTTGGACATTTTACAACAATATTTTGCAGTTAAAAAATGCAAAATAGCCATTTTGTCTGAATATTTTTTCTAAAATAGTAGGCTATAAGTTAGTATTACAATATGAACACAACCTTTATTTTTGTTTTAAAACATGACTAGTATACGTAGTGTCTATATATGGTCCATTGTGTCCAAAAATTATTTGCTATGTTTTGCATGCACTACCATTCAGAAGTTTGGAATCCGTACTTTTTTATTTTATTTTTTTTAAATATGTACATTCATTCATTTAACAAGGATGGATTAAATTAATCAAAAGTGACCGTAAAAGCTACTATGTTTAAAAAAAAAATCTTATGAAAATGTATCATGATTTCCGCAAGCAGCACAACTGATTTCAACAATGGTAATAATAAGAAATGTTACTTGAGCAGCAAATCAAGGATCATGTGACACTGAAGGCTGCTTTGCGTCACAGGGATAAATTACATTTTAAAATATATTAATATAGAAAACAGTTGTTTTAATTTGTAATAATATTTCATAAAACTGAGTTAATGGTCAAATAAATGCAGCCTTGGGGAGCACTTGAAAAAAATATTTCTACTGCAAACCTTTGAACGCCAGTCTGTGGTTTCACAAAATGTTTAATTTATTTATTATTAAATACACAAATGAATACATACCACTGTAGATTTGACCCTGATAATCTCCCCACTAATTGAAAGCTTGAAACTAAATCTATAAAGCTTGCAGCTGTTGTTATAGGTCCCTTTTGCTTGTGTTGAGAGTGCTGTGCTGGTCATGTCTTAGCTGTTAAATTGTGTTCATAACTCCATGCTGGAATTAGTTCACAGTGCCAGCTGCATTGGCAGCCGTGTTGAAGGCAGCGGTCCAGTTTAGCCTGCGGCCGTGCCCCTCTCTGTGGACACTCGTTGCCAGCTCGTTCTTACCTCTTCACACACACACACACACACACACACACACACACACACACTGACCCTGCCACTACTCTTTCATCAGCTCTTTCCTTTTTCTGTCCTCTGCCTCCTCCACTGGCCATCACCTCCTCGAATGACACTATGCTAAAAGGATTTCATTATGAATGCTCAAAATATGGTCTTCACCTCTTTTTTGTGTACTATGATGGGCAGAGGTGTATGTAGTTGATTTCTCTCCCTTTCCTAAAGCCTGTTTACACAGTGTACACTCTTAAAAAATAATGCTTTCAAAAGCGGGGCTTCATAGTGATGCCACAGAAGAACCTTTCAGTGAACCGTTCTTAAAATAACTTTTATTTGGGAAGTGGGAAGGCTACATTTCTGTCAAAAATGGTAAAAAGAAAGTTAAAATACCTGAATGAAGTCCTCAATATTCAAACTAAAAATGTACAAATTTACAAATCACAGTATTTTGTATTTAATAATAAATTAAAGTATTTTTGTAAATACTGTTTTATCACATGGATTTTACCACAGTTAAACAATATTTATTACTTTTGAATTAGCTTGTTTTCATATTTTCTGTTTTCATTTTAAATGTATTTTAAGAGTAATCTTAAGAAAAAGTGTATAAATATTTTGAATTAAATTGTGATTTTAGTACTTGGTCTCAAACTTATTTTACTTCAGTTAGTTGTAAAGGCAATATTTGCAATTTGCATTTAGGTTTTATACATTGTATGTGTTCATCTAATGGTTATATCTAATGTAGTTAACAATAATATCTTTTAGACACTTCTTCACGCTGTGCATAAGAATACTCTTAACCTTGGTAAAATGACTGCAAAGCACGGCCTCTTATTGCTTTTTGAAGTGTCATATTTGGTCTCAATGTGTGCATTTGTTAGTATCAGTAAAAGCCCTTTGTGTATATCAGGAGGGTTGTCTTACCTGCGTATGATTCTCAAAGATTGATCCAGGAGTTCTTCCTGGTGCTTCTTCTGCTTGTTACCCCGGATCTGACCTCCGCTGCTTGAACCGCCTCCAGGTGTTAAGCACTGTTACCACAGCAACCCAACATGCCCTACCAACCCATTAATAGGGATTTTGCACTGAAAAACATATTTTAGTATAGGAGTCTTTGCCGTTGTCAGAAGATGCTGACTTGGACGGTTTAGTAATTATTGCATTAATGGGACTCTCATCAGGCAAGGTAGTGCATTTGAAAAGACCTGCATTTCCTGCATCGTATTTCTTCTTGGCTTGGCAGGCAGCGCTTGAGGTGTAAATAAGCCTAAGCAGCGCAGAGCAATGCAGTGTTTAGCTTCAGTCCTCGGGCGGATTCATTTACTCCATCACACTTCACACACACACAAGCTGCCCAACTGTGCGTCCTGTTTAAGGATGTTACGGGTGCAATACAAATTAAGCTCTAGCAGCAAGCGTTTGTGGCATAATGTTGATTTACCATCAAATATTTTTTTGTTCAAGTAAACAAAGCAAAAACCACCATTAAATAAGAAAGTGAAAGAGCACCGAGCCAGACAATGAGCATTTTTGTATTAAATGCACACTGTATTAAACGTATAGCTGCAAAACTTTTATACATTTATACATGCTTACATGTTTGGTAACCTTGTCTGTGCATATCCAATTATTTATTTTCAGTCTGTAAGTCAACAAGCTTGATAATAATATGTTGATACACTTCTTTTTCCTTTTCTTTTTATCAACATCAATATTTTAGGTTAATATTTTGTATTTATGTATCATTATTATATATATATATTATTTTTTTTAAATCTACCATTTCATTGGTTTTCAAAGTTTTTTTTTTTTACAATTTAAAAGTATAATTTTTTTTTTTAAATAAGTTTAAAAATGGTCCTGTGGTGTAATACATTATTATATACATATACATACATACATGCACACATGCATATTTATTTATTTATTTATAGTAGTCAATATTTGAAGTGGATCAGAACCTTTCATCAAAGTTGTCCTAAAACCAAGACAATGCCCGTCTTAGGACAACTTTGATGAAAGGTTCTGATCCACTTCAAATGTTGACTACTATAGATACATACGCACACACACACACACACACACACAATTTGATATTTAAGATATCTGAAGATATTTACATTTTTATATTTATAACAATTATTATATTCTTGTTCATTTCTTTTCAACCATTTCATAGAAGTTTTTTACTATGTAAATATTATAAAAGTATTTATTTTAAATAAGTTTGTTAAAAATGTTCCTGTGGTGTAATAAATATATATATAATTAAGAATTAGATGTTTTAAAAAATGAATGTATATAATTTTTACAAATTCCTGCTGTGACACATGAAGTCCTTAACATTAAGAAGGCAAAAGTGAGGGGTTGAAAAAATACAAATAATTGATTTGAATATTCTATGTAGTATCCCAGTTAGTGATGCGGCGATAAACAGATTATTTTTAATAAAATGCTGTTTGAAATGGAGTGCAGCATGTAACATTACGAAACATGTTTCCTGAATGTATTATCAACTGCCCTTCAAAAAATGCAAGCTTTGCATTTCAACCTTTAAATCCTCAGGAAGGCTGGTCTCATGGATGTCAATCCAAGTGTAAACATGTTTTTTTTTTAAAGTCAGATACATTTTCAGTGGAAATCAGCAAAACCGTTTAGCTTGTAATCAATCCAGAACAAATTTGGAAGCCTAAACTGAATTGTGTTTCTTCCTCCCGCAGAGTGCAACCCCGGCTTCTACTTGCACAACAAGGGCTGTGTGAGAAACTGTCCAGCAGGTTTCACCGCAGGCACCCGCTCCGTTTACCTCCCCAACAACGAGGTGACGCCCGTCCTCCGTCCCGCCTGCCTGTCCTGCGACCCCATCTGCCACACCTGCAGCGGCACGGGCCCTCAGAGCTGCCTCTCCTGCCATCCTCACAGCCACCTGGACACCGCCAGCGGCACCTGTCTGCACCAGAACCACATCCAGCGCGAGTCTCCCGAAGGCGGGCTGTTCCAGACGCAAGGCGCCGGCTCATCTCTCAAACTGCACCGGGAGCTCACCTCTCACCTGCCTGCGACCGTGGCCGTGCTCAGCTGTGCCTTCATCGTGGCTACATTTGTGGCCGTGTTCGGCTTCCTGCAGATACACACGCGTAAGCAGAACAAACTGCTGTCCGCTGAAGCCGGGCCGGGGTCTGGCTTACTGGTTGGGTTTGGTTTCAACCGCACCGCAGTGGCCTACAAGGGCATCCCGAGCGTTTGGGGGGAGGACGAGTGCAATTCTGAGTCCGAGAATGAGGAATTCGGGATCCGCAATGAGAGGACTGCCTTCATCAAAACACAAAGTGCTCTTTAACCCCTCTTGCCCACGTTCCTCCCCTCTCTAGCCTCTACTGCACTGTTGTCTCTTTTCGTAGTGTGTTTTCCTTCTGGGGTTCGTCTGAGCATATCTCACTTCTGGGGGTTTTGGTTGTTTTTCGCACCTGTCGTAGTTATATGAGCCATGATTCACCTGGGTGTTGACCTCTCTCGGTGCCTCAACATGGAAAGCTTCCAATCACAAGCGACGGGGATGAGCCGATGGTCGCAAGGTTGTCCCGGAATTACAATAAACATGATTATCATTTGGTCTCTTCCTCTTGCCTATTGAGATTTTAAGAAACAAGATGGAATTATTTGTATACAAGAAAAACAATGCGTTTTCTTTGAGTGAATGAGTGTGTGTGTGTGTGTGTGAGTGAGTGAATCTATGTTTATATGAAGTCAGTCAGTGCTCCAGTGGGTCGGATCCACTGGCTTTGCGCAGGGAGCCTTTTAGAAGAACATATCACTATTTCTGCATGGTCAGATGGAGAGCAGAGCAGTGTGGTGTTAAGCCTGTTTGAAGAGCTTACAGCTCCCCCTAGAGCATCTACATTGACAAATTCATGATGATTTTATGTACAGTAGGCTGTTTAAAGGAATAGTTCTCCAAAAGATGAAACCTGTCATCATTTGCTCACCCTCATGTCATTGCAAACCTGCATGATTTTCTTAGGTGGAAAAAAGTCAAAATTCCTCTAAATTATTATATATATTTATATTGTGCTTTCAAAGTGAAAGTTTGTGTTTATATAATAGTGTACATTTACATTTATGCATTTAGCAGACGCTTTTATCCAAAGCGACTTACAGTGCATTCAGGTTATACATTTTTTGTCAGTACATGTGTTCCCTGGGAATCGAACCCACAACCTTTGCGCTGCTAACGCAATGCTCTACCACTGAGCCACAGGAACACTATATATATATATATATATATACACACACAGACAGACAGACAGACAGCACACACACACACAGACACACAGACAGACAGACACACACAGACAGACAGACACACACACACAGACACACACACAGACAGACAGACACACACGTATATACATCATATACACGGTGCACGCACACATATATTATGTAAACACAAACTTTCATTTTGGATGTGATTAATTGTTTGACAGCCCAAATATAAATATATGCACTAAACATGCATGTAAAACATAAACATGCACTAACTTAAAACATGAAATGTAAATTAAATTACAATAGTTTGTCAAAATCATGGCATCAAACCTAGTGTGAATCATTAATTTGTAATGATTTGTTGTCATTTTTGGTGTTTAACAGCTTTGCTCTGGTGATTCTTAACAGTATATTTAGTTTTTCTTTAAAAAGTAAGATCTCATTCAGGGTTGAAATGACACGAGTGAATAAGGTAAATATTTTCATTTTAATTGTGAGTTTCTTTGTGGACCGCAGTATCCCTGCGCTCTCTGACCGGACCGAATGTGGAGAGAAATCTCTGATGTCAGTCAGTCCCTCCGAGCCAGCTCCGCAGCATTAAGCTTGTCTCTTTCTAAATCTGTCCTCCAGTCAGGGTTTGAAACACTAGAAACGGCCCCAGCTATAGGCCAATCCTGAAAACATCTGGCTTCCATGTTGTCATGTTTATGTGGATCATCCATTAATTATATACAGATGTTGGAGGTATGGGTGTGTTTTTGATATAAATCAGAGAAAGGGCTGTGATGACCCTCACCCAGAGCAGCTTGGGGTTTATAGACGTTTGGTAGTTTTCGTCTGCTCAAATCATTTCATCAGGTCATTTTCTTTGCTGACTACTGTTTGTTATTAGTAGTAGTACACTTGGCCTTGTCAGCTCATCTGCCCAGAATATAGTACTGTTGTATTTTTGTTTTGATCTGAATTATTACATACTCATGATCCACATATGTTGCTCTTATGCAGTATCTTTATGAAATTACAATGTTATGGAATCTGTGCAATAGAAACCCAGAGTTAATGCAATGATGCGCTGATTTCTTCATCATTATCCTATCAAAATGATTGACGGTAACTTGATCAGCCTTTCAAAACCATTGCTTCTTACAACTGATCGAAACAAAGACAAGGACGCAATATAGGCCAGTTCACAAACTACTATCTTCAGCCTTGCCCTAGTTTAAAAACACTTTTTGTATACAATTAAGGCTCATCTCTTTTTAAAGTGTGTCCTGTTCATCTACACAGTCTAGAACGTCTTCATTTACAATGTTTATTTGTTGATGTAATGCCTCTCTGTTCTTAAAACAAGGTTCAGATTGGAACTTTTCATCCCTCCTTTTATTATTTGTATAGAGTTAAACTTGAAGCAGGAAGTCTTTATATATATATAGGTCTTTGGTTTATTTACATGGAATGAATTTGGATAAATTTGGCCAATTTTTGCATTCAATTACACACACACACAAAATTATATATACATGCACACACACACACATTATATATACATACACACACACTCAGTTGAATCTACTTTTTATTTGTAATAATTTCAAAATGCATGTTTATTCAGTTCTCTACACGATTGTTTAGCTAAACTGTAAAATAGCTTGTTCTGCCCCCTGCAGTAATGATTGTGTAACAGCTATTTTGGAAAGCCTCAAAGCCTGAAGGTATGACCAAAGAGCACAGGTAAAAATGTGCTTGCCTTAGAGCTATAATATGACCTGAAAAGAACACAGATAAAAATAGTAGTAACTTTTTTTAAATTGAGGTTAGTTTAGGTTTTGAATTAGATGAGTGATTTGGCCATTCACCTTCAGAGAATGCTTCAAGTGGCTGTTGAATGACATTTTAGCGGTTGTGGTCTAAACTCGTCATGGCAGCAGTTTTTACCGAGGTCACACGCAATAGGTTTTCCCCTGATGGTGCGATGGTTGCATTGTACTTTAAGGGTGTGTGTGTGTGTGTGTGTGTGTGTGTGTGTGTCAGACTCGAGTGAGAACCTGGAACCATAGGATTATTTTCATCTTTATTTGAAGAGTCAACTGATGCATGTAGAAAACACCAATCGTTTGTATGATTACCTGAGACGGGACAACTATAAAAATAAGGCCTATTTTTGTACTATATATAGTGCATTGTCATTTACATGTAATTTAAAGATTATTTTGCTCTTTTTTGCTTTTTATTTAATTGATGTCAATATGCGAATTATAGATTATACAAAAAAATAAAGATCTATGCAAACTTCAGCATTTTCCTTTGTGAACTCTGTTGTATTACTTATAGGTCAAGGTTTCTACTTGGAGCTGTTTTGCTAAGAAAGGTCTAGCATCCTGTTGAGGTTGAAGTGTTGGGTGCGTTGACCTCTAAAGGGAGATTTTACTACGTAAATGTGTTTGATTCATTTGACTGGTAAGTGTCTCGACCAATTGTTTAAAATGCTATTAAAATGAAACGAGAACACAATATTTTAGGCATGGCCTGTTTTGCAACCGAAGTGAACTTCCAGACGACTTCCCTCGGATTGTACAATGTTACATCATTAGTGTAATCCTCAAAAAACACGTGCTCACAAAAAAAAAACTATGAATCATCAGTCGTCAAAAAAAACAAAACATACAAGTTATTGACCTTTTGTGACAATATACTCTGCTACAGGGCCTATTGTCACAATACAACTAGTTAAATGGCCTGTTATAGGTGTTTAATCACCATTTTAAACCATAAAACAAATGTGACCCTGGACCGCAAAACCAGTCATAAGTCACATGGACATATTTGTTGCAATGGCCAACAATACATTTACATTGTATGGGTCAAAATTATCGATTTTTCTTTAATGGCAAAAATCATTAAGATATTAAGTAAAGATCATGTTCCATGAAGATATTTTGTAAATGTCCTACCATAAATATATCAAAACTTCATTTTTGATTATTATATGCATTACTAAGGATGTAGTTTGGACCACTTTAAAGGCAATTTTCTCAAAAAGAAAAATGTTTGGACCCTCAGATGCAAGCTTTATCTCGGCCAAATATTGTCCTATCCTAACAAAACCATGCATTACGTTTATATTTAGTCATTTAGCAGACGCTTTTATCCAAAGCAACTTACAAATGAGGGCAATGGAAGCAATCAAAAGAGCAATGATATGCAAGTGCTATAACAAGTCTCAATGTCAAGTCTACATCAATGGAAAGCTTATTTATTCAGCTTTCAGATTATCTATAAATCTCAATAAAAAAAGACCCTTATGACTGGTTTTGTGGTCCAGGATAGCAAATAGTAATAGTAACATGCAAATAAACTATTGTGCAACCAAATGTTTGTATAGCCTATTTAAGTATATAAATGTATCAGGCTTTAAGTATATATATTTACGAAATTAGCCCTAGAGAGAGAGAGCACATATATACATGCCATAAGCTTCTTCATTATTTTGTGAATTGTTTGTCTAGTTTCATGATTTGCATGAACATGTTTATTTGTAATATGAAATAAATGTATTGTAATAAAATCATATTTTAATACATATATGAGTGTATATGTAAGTTCACAGCAGACCGGGTCAATGAAGGAATACAGTATCCGGGTACTTGAGGAGGTGGCGGTGCTGTTTAATCGTGTTGAATGCAGTGAGTCGCCTGCCCTGCCGGCCGGACTCTTCCTGGTTTGAGCTCTAGAGTCGCCGCTGTCATCGCTAGAGCTCGTCTGTCTCACTGTCTCCAGTCTTCACCGTTTCGACGAGCTCTTTCTTCTCGTCTCTCTGTTATAATGGAGAATTGCGTGCTCTTATCGCCCTGACAGGTGCGTTTCTCTGCGCCAGACACGTCTGAGGTGAGAATTCACACTATTTCATGTCTCGACTGTGAAATAACCGGAGCTCTGGTGTTATATAGTCGGTCTGTTTAAGGATGTCTGATTGTTTGCTTTATTTGAGAATAGAATTCATCATTGTAGAATAATGTTGCTGTTGTTGTAGCCATTGACTGACTGGCATGTAGAAGAAACGCTCGGTGACGTCACGACGCCATCTCCTTAAGACAACAAACAATTCATTTACTAAGTGTTATGGATTTTTTTTTTTTTTAATCTTGGAACATCTGGATGATTTTTTTTATTCAATGTCATTATCCATTTTATTAAACAAAATGTGACCGTATTAAGTTCTGTAATGGGTCAATACATTTGCTACACAAACAAAAACGGGCTGTGAAAAAAATATTTTATATGGAAATTAACATAATGAGTTTCTTTTTGGTTTAAAAAAAATTGTAAAACGCACTAGATTATTATATAAAGTTTTTAACGTGTTTTATATTTAAGTTTAGTTCTCACTCGTTTTGTTGTTTGTGTGGATTTAAAGTAGCTTATACCTAATAATAATTAATTATATGTAGCTCATATTAATTCTAGTAAGCCGATAGTAGTTAACCACTGCAGAGATGGAAATAATAATTCTGTATTTTGGAACAAGATCTCTATTTTGTTTATTGCTGTACACAAAGTAGATCTTGTGCTTTGTAAATCATTAACTTTTTGGCATTTTAGAATATTTCCTTATGTCTGAGCTGTTTGCTATTAAATAACTTTTCACATTTGATATGCCGTTGCAATAAGGGAAGTGGTGATTATAGACAACATCCCTTTCTTGTCCTAAATTGCCCGTGAGGAAATGAAAGTTTCTGAAAACTACCACGTTTATTGCAATCCCTTTTTTGCAACCGGCACGCAAAAGGCTTCGATGATGTGATGAAATGCACATTTAAAGCATTATAAAAGTCTATAATACTCTTCCTCTTTCTGTAGATCTTGATTTGTGGTGTTTCTCATTGACCTGACCAGCCAGTTTCTTTTACCCACATTCTGCTGCTGACAGATACACACTGTAAGTCATCTTGACTGTTAGATATTATTTTTGACTACTTGTTAACTGATAATAACATTTTTGCACACCATTCGCTGTAGTAGTGTGCTGCAGGTATGGGCTTCGCGGAGGACCTGTGGTGCCCTCAGGGTCACGCCGCTCTAATGAAACTACAAGACTCTGAGCTGCGTTTGATGGAGGTGATGAAGAAATGGATGACGCAGAGGGCCAAGAGCGATCGCGAGTTCTCCGTCCAGCTGCATCAGATGTCAGCTATTGTTGAGAAGCTGGAAGGATCCCAGCCTGGAGGAGGTCTCGACTACATCAGCCAGTTTAATAAGGTTGGAAGGATCCCCGTAGCGAGTATAACGTTTCAGAAGGCTTGTATTTGGAACGCTTAAAGGCAAAGAAAGTGCCCTGTTTCTGACAAAAAAAAAATGTATAGCCTGAATGCACTGTAAGTCGCTTTGGATAAAAGCGTCTGCTAAATGCATAAATGTAAATGTAAATGTTTCTGGAATGAGAAATCACACTGTAACAATCTAAAACCTGCTGTCAAAAGTCCTCAGGCTTTCTCTGATATTATAGACTTTTTTTCTGCTGACTTTCCAACTGTTTAGATGCTAAAACCTCTAATCGAGCATAGGGCATGAACAGGCCTAAAATTGCTTTATTTTCTCGGAGTACGCAATTCTCAAACATCCAGAATACAAGTCATGTTTTGATTGTTGCTTTCACTTGAGAGGTGCATGCACCACAATCTAATATAATCATGCATTCACATTTTCAATGCCTACAATCTAAATCTTCATTTTCTGGCTCTCACAGTCGTGGGACGTGCTGGTCAGTCAGACGGAGAGCCTCAGTCGTATCATGCGCAAGCACTCTGAGGATCTGATGGTGGGACCCCTCAGCAAACTCACCCTCCTCATCCGGGACAAGCAGCAGCTGAGGAAGACTTACGGGGAACAGTGGAACCTTCTCAACCAGGAGCTGTGCAGGGTCAGCGCCACACGCACATCACTCTCAAACTCATACACTCTCAACAAGGAAGGTTCCTTATGGTCATCAATGGTTCCGTGAAGAACCTTTAACATCCATTAAATCTTTACAGGTTTTTTACAGTGGAAAACATTTAGATAGTGTGAAGAAAATTGTACAAAGAAAACAATGGTTCTTTTTAATATCTGAAGGTTGTTTGAGGAGCTAATAGAATCACAGTGAAAACCCCCTTTTGGAATCTTATTTTAATACATATACATATCCATATATATATATATATATATATATATAGAAATCATATGCTACCATTCGAGTAGTTGCAGTAGAATATAGTCAAAGTGCTGAGAGCCAGTAATATTAAGTTGCACATTAAATGAGGAAATATGTGTGTGAATCATGAATTATGCATATATTTGAACTGATTTTCCTAGTTTCAAATAAGTGTTTTTATTCGCATATACACCACTGTTTAGAAGTTTGGGGTTGGTAAGAGCTTTTTTATTTTTTGAAAACATTCTCTTATGTTTATCAAGATTCTTATTTGATCAAAAAGTACAGTAAAAACAGTAATATAGTGAAATATATGTGATATATTAAATATTTTTTTAATATATGTGACCCTCTCTGTGAAAACCCAGCTAAAGTCTTTTTTATTTATTTAATATTTTCTGCATAAAATCATCCTACATATTGTAAAGAACATTCTGTGAAAATATTTTCTTGGTATCTTTAATATTGACTGAGTAAGGCCATGTCAAAGATTAAAATCATAGTGAAATCAAACTTTGATGCTCGTTATCTCATATTTCGATTTTTAGACTTTAGCCTGGTTTTTACAGAGAGGGTCACATATTTTAAAATGTAATTTATTCCTGTGACACAAAGCTCAATTTTCCGCATAATTTCTCCAGTCTTCAGCGTCACACGATCCTTCAGAAATCATTATAATATGATGATTTGCTGCCCGAGAAACATGTCTTATTATTATCAATATTGGAAACAGTTGTGGCGTTTAATATTATTTGTGGAAACCATGATAAATTGATATTTTTCAGGATTCTTTGATGAATAGGAAGTTCAACGTTAAAAACAACAGCATCTCAGAATTAATATTTATTTGAAATATAAATATACACCCTATATCTGCAATCTTTTCACACACTGGCATCACTCACATTTCCATCAGAACAGCTATGATTATATCTTATTTGGCTTTGTGTTTATATGTTTGGTACAATCTAAATAGAGGAAATGCAAGTGGTAAGCCATCAAGCAGCTCTTCTGTTAGTGCTCATTTTATTGGCTTCATAAAGATAGCAGCGGTTTCTGCATTGTCGTGCTCCGTCGAAGCTTATTCTTGATCTAATCTAATCTAAATCTATTTGAGTTTTGAAGTTAAAACCGAAGCACAAGTTGCCAGTTGATCTTCAGATGGTTTCTGTGAATTCTTGAATGGTTAAACGCTGCAAACATCTTCACTAACACACATCAGGAAGTGGAAAGGAAATGCTTTTTAGAGCCCTGTTTCTTATCAGCTACAACACCTTGTGTGTCTGTCAGTCTATGGTCGAAGTTACATTTTATAACAGGAAATTAAGTGGTGACAACGTGATAATTGTATTTCACATCAGGAAACCTGTTCATGCTGGTCACAGTACATGCATTTTTGCCTGATTTGGCTTCTATTCATTAATGCTTGAATATTCACCAAAACACAGTAGTTTGATTGAATGCACCGCTTGCATTCACAGATATAGGAAGTGACTACTGCAGGAAATACATCATTATTTCCATTACTCATATTTAGCCTGAAGGTTTTTAAAACTATTATCTAAATAGCACACATATTCAACCTCACATCTAAATCTGGCTAGTAACATATTGAATTGATTGTCAGCAATGAGTTTTTCATGCCTTTGCTTGCCCATGACACATGTGACACGCTTTGATGCACCAACCTGGATTTTGATTGTTTTGTTTTTGTCCTGTTGTGTAAGGTTAGGTCACCCAAATTGAGCTGGACCGGCTCAAGTCCAGTTACAGACAGCTAGTACGGGACGCGGCACAGGCTAAAAGAAAGTTCCAGGAAGCAAGCAAAGGTAAGATGCCTCGCTGCTGCACGGTTCTCTAAAAAGCCTGGCCATTTTGACTGTGAGTTGTGTAGTCTGTGCTGACTGTTTAAACACTGAATGCTTTTATGATGTTATGTGTAAAAAGGCATTTAGACCAAGACATGCTTCTCAGGTCACAAAGATGTAACAAAGTTTCCTCTTACAGAGGAAACAAGAGAAACTAAATGTGGTTTCTCCAGTGGCCATAGTGTGAATGCATAGTTTTTGCAGCACTTAGACAGGTCAAAATTAATATAACAGTAAAAATAATTAATATACAGGCAACAGGCATGAAAAGTAAATGACAGAAACTGTATATTTGCCGTTTAGAAGGCATTATTGTAATATAACGTGCACATGATGGGTACCATTTTTTCGTGCTTTGATAGGAGATGAGCAAGGTGTGTATAGGTGTTATAGCCTTTAAAGCACTTGGTGGCTAAAGCAGATGGTTTGTTGGCTTGCTGGTTTAAATAAGCAAATAGAGATCTCCACTATACTGTTCAAAACTTTGGGGTCCGTAAAAGTGCTCTTATGCTCAAGGCTGCATTTATTTTGAGTGAACACGGTAATATTGAGAAATATTTTTACAATTTAAAATAGTTGTTTTCTATTTTAATGCATTTTAAAAAGTAATTTATTTCGGTGATGACAAAGATGATTTTTTAGCAACCATTACTCCAGTCTTCAGTGTCACATGATACTTCATAAAGCATTCAGATTAGCTTCTCAAGAAACTTAGTAGTAGTAGTATATCAATGATGATAACAGTAGAAATGTCAAAATAACGCATTTATTTGAGGCAGCAGCTATTTGCACTAAGTGTAAATAACAATTAGATTCTATGTACACTGTTAAAATAACAAGAGTTTCTGCTATTTATATACTACTTATTGCAAATAGTGGCAATTATCTGCAACTCAGTATTGTAGTACATTATAAAACAGTATGCAATAATAACGTATGCCACCTTATTGGGACAAAGCCCTCCCTACACCTACTCTAACCCTACCCGATACTTTATCTTCAACTTTTTGATTATTTACTTAATTTGTATTGAAAATAAATGCCTTTCCGGTGCGATATGAGATTTGAAAAGGGAGAAAAAAAGTTTGACAAAAGGCGGGTTTCGAACTTGGGTCGATCGCATCAAAAGCACGCGCCTTTCCAATGTACGCCACTGAAACTGATCTTAAACGATTGTCTTTTTTCAGTGTTGACTATCCCAATCACACGTTGGTGGGCGGAGTTAGTGTAAATGGCCTTTGCCAACAAGCACTTAGTGTAAATAGACACTCATTAAATCATTATTACATTATAAATATCTTTATCACTTTGATCAATTTAATGCATCCTTGCTGAAATAATTATTTAAAAAAGCTTACTGACCCCAAACTGTAAGAGTTTGACCTGTGGTGCATTTCATTATTTTATAGCAATTATACAGCTTGTAAGATTCAGTCCTCTAAAGCAGAGTTTATTGAACCCATGTGTAGTTTATTTAAATCCAAAGCATGAACAAATACAAGATAAATAGAAACTTGACTTGAAACAACTCGCAAAACAGCGGGTTAGAACAAAGCCAGACAAAGAAGAAAATGGAAACATGAGGGCTATATATACTGTACACAAGGGACCGGTTCAAGCTCAGAGCCAATGTTTTGCTATTTTTTCCGGGTTGAACGACATGTTTCCTGGAAACAGTGTGCAACGGGGTTTGAGATACATTTTCTCTTGTTTGGTGAGTGTGTCAGAAACCACGCTGTGTTAAAGAGACAGCTCACACAATGAGTCCAAGTGAAGTCTTTACAAATGTGTCCGCTGCAGCTCGGTATACGCAACAATCGAAGATATTAGAAGACATGTTTGTCGTAAGAGTTTTATAGTAACATAGCTAGTAAATGTAATTAACATCAAAATAAATTCACAAGAGCACGTATATTGTTTGCACATGTTTATTTACATTAAAAGCAAAATAACTGAAATAATAAGAGCACAAGTATAGATCTGAAACTTCTTTAAGTCTGTCTAAATGTCATAATTAATAATTAATCATTTATATAGCGCTTTTATTGTGTATTGCTATAAACCCAAAGCGCTTTACAATCATGTGTGGGGGGGGGGTCTCTCCTTAACCACCGTCAACGTGCAGCATCCAATGTCTTCTGGTCCATATCCTTTCCTTAGAAAGGTGTGCTAGACACTGATTAATGTAACATAAAAATACTATACATATTTATATAGTTTGCTATTGTATTGTGGAGTGATACTTTCATAAACTTTTCTATGCTCCTCTGATTATATAATGGCAAATATTACAATATCATAGCACAACAACAGTGATCAGCAATAATGATAAGCCTAATACTCACAATACAAATAATAAGGTCATATAGATCATAACACAGTCTCGGAGGCAAGAAGTGGATTATCCTTCACCTGAAATGTTTGTCTTTTCATCCTGAAATGCGAGGCAAATGTTGGATCACAATAATTATAGGAACAGTTTCCACAAATTCCTTCACTCGATTGGGATGTTCTCTTTTATTCTGGACGGCAAGGGCAGTGACTGTAACATCGAGTATTTTGCAGTGTTAAACATGTATTTATACCGATTTCATCAGGCTTCTGAATATTCTTCAAAAAGAAAACAAAGATTGGCCTTCTCAGCTGCCATAGCTGCAACTCTTGCGTCATCAGAACAAGGTGTTCAACGCACCATTGTTCCCGTTTAATAAACGTTTTGCACCGTTTTGTCAGGGCTGAACGCAGCACAGGTCTAATCACTAAACAAAGAAGGCCTGTGAACCATCAGACAATGAATCAATGACCAAACAGAACAGAGAAACACATGACCAGAACAACCAATCCGAACGGGACTCGTGGACAAGGGTAGCACATTGAAAGATCACGAGAGAAGCAAGGGAAACACAAACAAAACATTTCTAAATATAAGACATGAAAACATTAACTGAACAAAACCACAAAATAGACATGATATATCCCTCCCTCTAAGGATGGCTCCAGACGCCCTAACATACTTACAGTATTTACTACCCATTATGCCTTTGGCATGTAGGGCAGCAACAAAAGTCCTCCACTCCTGTCTGTTCTGGTTCAGCCTCAGGATGGTACCCAAAGAGCGGTTCAGGTTCTGCAGTTCTAGAGCTAAAGAACCCTAACATGACACCCACCCAAAACCCAACATAAACCCAAAATTAGTAGAGGAAATCATGGGGGAGCAATGGTGGGCCTGGATCGTGGAGTAAAGCCCAGAGTACACTTCGGCTTTTAAGTGTACTCGAAGGTAAGTATACAGTGCGAGTGATGCAAATTTCGTTACCAGAAAAGCACATCCAATAATTGTAACGGCGCGTATTTTTACATGCAGGTCGCACATGCTCATTGACTTGGTTTTGCACTAGTTAGTTGTTCCACAAGGAATCAACACTGGCCAGGGCTGCTGTTTCACAGTAGAAAATGAAACTAAAGAGATGGAACAACAACAAGATAGTGGAGACTGCAACAAAAACAGACGGCTGCATTGACAAGTGCTTGTGTGAGAGGGTTAAGAGAGAGCCGCAACTTTAGTTTAAAATACATTTGTATTGGTCAAAACTTCTGAGAAGAATAGAGCAGACATTGGACTAAGATGAAGCTTTCTAGAGTGCATGTGTCGACTGCTTGCATTCGTGTCCACTATTAAATGGAGGATACTTTGAAAAGCTGCACAATCGACTGTATGCGTACGCTAGCGAACACGTCTAGCTGTACATCAACTTTCTTCTAGATGTTCATGTGTATTTGTGGATGGCCTTTTGTACAGACAAAGAACGCGAGAAAGCAAAGGAGCGCTACATCAAAGCCACTCTGAAACTGCACGAGCACCACAATGAATATGTGCTGTCGGTGAAGGCTGCGCAGGTGCATCACCAACTCCACTTCGGCCAAAGCCAGCCAGCCCTGCTAGGAGCCCTGCAGACGCTGCAGGAGGAAATGGTGCTTATTCTGTGAGTCAACATTAATAACATCATCACTATAACTGTATGCTTTGAAATCATAGTAGTAGCTTGGGTCTTTATGCTTTTTGATTTTTTTCTGCCATTTGATTTGATTTCTATTTATGACAGTGGTAGATAATGTGAAGTAAACTTAATTTCCTTAAAAATGATCTCAAATATATTTTTAGAGTTTCTCAAATGTGGTTCTTGCTAGGTGATAGCTTACTGGCCTAATTACTCATTGCTTTATTTTAAGAGCTGACAACTTTCCCCACAGTGACTTCTGCTTTTTATGACGGTATGTCATACTGTTCACTCTTCCCATGCGCTGCACATAGACATATACAGTTACAGTTGGTAAAAAAGAAGAAGTCGGTTTGCTGTGTCTTGTGTGTGAAAACTCACTTGACTGAAGTGGCCTGTTGTTTTCTTAGGAAGGAGATTCTGCAGGAGTATTTCGATCTGTCTAGCCTGCTTAATGATGAGGTGGTTAGTGTTCACACTGAAATGGCCAATGCCCTGAAAGCCATCCAGCCACAGAGAGAGTATGAGAACTTCATCCAGCAGAACAGGTATATATCTTTCCCTTTTGTTCCCAGGTTTTCTTGAATGCAGTGGGATCCCGGATCAGAGAACTTGCTTGTTTATCCTCTGTATCCTTCTCATCTCTTAGTCAACATGAAATCAAAGCGACCCTGATTACTTTCATAATAGATGTTCCTGGTATTATTTTATGATTCATCAGTGCACAATATTATAAAGAAAAGACGTTGAGATCAAACAGTTGCTCACAATACCAGGCCTTTCATTATTAGCAGATACGCTGCTGGTGTATGAACACCTGCAACAAATAACACAAAATAGGCCCAGTTCAAGCTTTTAAGAGTCCTCCAAATATAAATGGTCACTGGCAAAATGTCTAGAATAATATAAATAAATATTTGCATGTAATTATATTAAATAAATAAATAAAAATAGTTATTTCATAAATGCTCCCATTTCTATTGTCTGTCATTTATTTTTTAAATCAAATTGCTCCCAACGTGTTGTCTGTCAGTAGAGAATGAAAATGTGTCATGTGAGATCAAACAGTTTCAAGCCTTTCATTAGCAACTCAGACATCTGCTGGTGCATAGCTGTAAATTAATAAATAATATAAAATAAATCAATTTCAAGTTTTAAGAGTCACAGGCAAGTCCCGCCCTGCATTTTTTCCTAATGAATATTGTGTTTGATATTATGCATGGGCCTGCAGATGCACCTGTAAAAGGATAGACAGGCTGATGTGTCTGCATGCACGTGTACAGTATGTTCGTATGTGTATGTGCAGGTCGAGAGGAGAGGTTCCTGCATGTGTGGAGTTTGACGGCAGCTTGTTGGAGGACGCTGAAGATCTGAAGCCTGAAGATCTGCAGCTCAATGAGCTCACCGTAGAGGGGATCCAGCATCGGTGAGTTTCTTCTTCTTTCTGCACACCGCTGTACAGCACAGTGGCACCAGTGAAAGCAAAAACGTCATAGAAAGGTAGAAGTGAAATCAGAACTCTCAGAAGACGAAGAAGTTCTTGCTTCTGAAACCATCATGTGAACATTTCTATTTTTTTAATTTGTGTTTTTTATAGAATAGGGAACAAGGAGTATTTTTCCATAGCCTGTTTGCGTTTCGGTTCATTGTTTGTTTTTGTGTGTGTGTTGACAGTAAGGCATCGTCTTGAGCTAATTAGGAAGCAAATAATAGTTTTTTTCAATTACTTACAAAATAAAATTAATTCTCTAAGCAGAACATCTCAACCCATTATCCTGTTTCCTACAACAAAGAGTTTTTTTTTTAAGCTTTAAACACTTTTTACACAAGCTACAAAATGTTTAAAAAAAAATTCCCCAAAAATTCTAAACAAATATATTCATAATGGCTTCAGAACCTGTTCACAAATTTTAAAGTAAAGAAAACAACGCTACATGAAATAGTTCACTCTGTTCAGCCACAGACTAAAGCTGATCTCTTTTATTCGCTAAATACTGAAATACAAGAAAACTAATGTTATGTATGCACGACTGTTCAAATGTTTGTGATCTTTTCAAAGAAATTGAGACTTTAATTCAGCAAGGATGACTTTTAAATATTATTCAAATTTGTTTTATTTCAAATGAGGTTCTGTTGAATATTTATTTATCATGGTTTCCACAAAAATATTAGTCAGCAAAACTGGTTTCAACTGGTAATAATAAGATTTTTTTTTCTTAAAGGGATACTCCACCCTAAAATGATAATTTTAATAATTTTTCACTTACCCGCATGTCGTTCCAAACCCGTAAAATCTTCCTTCGTCTTCGGGAACACAAGTTAAGATATTTTGGATGAGAACCGGGAGGCTTGTTCCCTCAAATTGTATTTCTTGCTGAGCAAAACTTTTCTCTATTGGAAGGACATTTCGGTCACCTGAGCAAAAACAGTCTTTATACCAGACCTGCACACAAAAAAGTGTGAAACTTTTCACTTTAATGTGCTATTTTTATTTGACCCTTGATTTTAACTAAATTATGTACATTTTAGGTTACCGGAGAAAATATTTTTTACAGTATAATACACGGAAGTTGAAAATGTTAGGTGTCAGTAATTTTAAATTTTTTAAGAAAGTAATGCTTTTATTCAGGAGGGATGTGTTAAATGGATAAAAGGTGATAGTAAAGACTTCTATTGTTAGAAAAGCTTTGTATTCATCAAAGAATCAAATAACAAAAGTATCACATGTTCCAAAAACAATTAAGCAGCACATCAGTTTCAACACTGATAATAAATCAGCATATTAGAATGATTTCTGAAGATCATGTGACACTGAATAATGATGCTGAAAATACAGCTTTGCTTCACTGGAATAAATTGTATTTTAAAGTATATAAAACAGGAAACCAATATTAGAAATTGTGATAATATTTCACAATATTACAGTTTTTTTCTGTATTTTGATCAAATAAATACAGCCTTGATGAGCAGAAGAGCATCCATTAAAAAACAAGGTCAATTATTTATTAGGTTTATGATATAGGCCTAACATAACATAATATAATATCAAAACAAACTGAAGAATTTAAACTGAGATCTGTAAGCTAAATATATATAAAAAAAACTTGAACATGTGAATTCTTCTATAGCTATCTATCTGAACATCCCAATGAAGTGTAGTTTGCACAATACACCTGTGTGACTGTATCTAAATGTCTCCGAGTTTTGTTCCCGTTCTGTGCCATCCTCCGCTATTTCCAGCGCTTAATCAAGCCACTCTTCTTTAATACATGAGGACCTTTTATTTCACATGTCATTACGTTTGCGTTGGCTCTCGATTTGAGCTATTTCGTCCACAACCATTGAAGTATTCGGTTTCTATACGGTGACTCATTTGACGCACATCTTTCTCTTTGTCTTTCTATGAAACCTGTTAAGCGCATTCACCGGTTCTAGCTCTATAGAGACATCACCTCTATATAGAGGGTTGCCCGAGCATTGCGATTCTTTCACTTTTACTAGAATTCAATCAAATGGCTTCCCAACTAATTGTTTTGCATGTGCACGGCACATTATTTCTCTGTGTGTGCGCTGCAGTGCTTGTGACTGTCCCATTGACTGCCAAGTAATTAACACTGTCAAGGTCCAGAAAAGTATGAAAAGCATCGCCAGGATACTCCATCTGCCATCAGTGGTTCAATCGTAACGTTATGAAGCGACAAAAATACTATTTTTTTTTTATTTTTTTTTATTTATTTAAGTAAACAAGATACATATTTCCTTATATAATGTGTAAACTCTGTGTTACTGGCCTTCAGCATTTTGACTATCTCCTATTTTATCATAACTCATTTTGCACTCTCGTGGCTTCTCATTTTTTCTCTTCTCCCAGGCTCACCACTGTGGAGGAGGAGCTCCTGGGTCTCGCTAGTGCTCTTGGTTCTCAGCAGGTCACAATCAACCAGCTGGAGCTGGATCTGCAGAATGAGGAGGGCTCTGCAAACACAGGCCAGAGGTGAGCCTGTGAACTCTCCTTACACCTCTCAACTCCTGCTCCAGATTTGCAATTCAAATGCCAAGCAGATCTTTAAGAGGAAGTTTCTACATCTTCTACATCTCAAGTAAACATTTAGCAAATGCTTTCATGCAAAGTCACTCTCAATTCACTTACTCTAGAGAAACCAGATAGCTCAAGTGTCATTCCTATTAGATTCAAACCTCGTACCTCTACTGTCCTTTAACCCATGCAACATATCACCATCAAGTTTAATATTAAATATCCATTATTGAATTAAAAGTGTGTTCTGATGTGTGATTGAGACATGAATTCATATAAAGTGATACTGCATAAAGACTGGGTCTTATGACTCCCGGAAATGCTTCATTCTGATTGGTTAAGGGAAGCATTCTGCATTTAATGTTTATTGTTTTCAAAAATGTTATACATTTATGTAAGAAATTAGTGTCATAAAAATTATAGTCAAATATATTTTGGGAAAAAGGTCTGACCAAAAGTGACTGGCCACTCACTTCTATGGCTTTAAAGGAATAGTTTGCCTTAAAAATGAAAATGTTTCATAATTTATGGTAACCCTTTAGTATAGGGACCAATTCTCACTAATAACTAGTTGCTTAATAGCATGCCTAATATTAACATATTGGCTGTTTATTAGCACTTATGAAGCACATATTCTACATGACCATATTCTAGATCCCTAATCCTCCCTATACCTAAACTTAACAACTACCTTCCTCACTATTAATAAGCAGCAAATTAGGAGTTTATTGAGGTAAAGTCGTAGTTAATGGTTTGTTAATAGTGAGAATTGGACATTACAATAAAGCGTGACCATATTTATATTTATAAAGATATTTTGAAGAACCAAACAGTTGTTGGTCTCCGTTATGTTCAACATAAGAAACTCACACAGGTTTGGGACGGCATGAAGGTGAGTAAATGATGACAAAATGTTCATTTTTAAGGTGAACTATCCCTTTAAGGAGAAGTGGACCAATTTATGTGTTGTAAATTCAGCAGGCTCTGGTTCTGTCATTCGCTGTAGGTTATTGATCAACCAACATGATACAAATATTTAAATCACAAATATATGTACTTGAGAATTGAAATATCAAATATTTTATAATCTAGTTGAAACAATAAGTGATACATCAATCATACAGGGCAGCAAGTTCTTAATAAAACAAGAATTGTCTGTTTAAAATATACCATTTTAAAACAGAGTTCCAAGGTATAAATATATGGAGTTTGTTATTATCATCAACCAACCCATAGCTGGTATTTACTCCTAAAAATCTTACTGCTTAAAGGTAAATAAATGTTTGTTACATAATATGAAGAGGGAAAGAAAGAAAGACTACTCCCAGAAAATAACCAGAATTTAATGCTTTGGTGCTAAAATTAAATGTATTTTATTGGGTGAAATAGAGTTTGACAATCTGTATCTAATCAAATCATTTAGAATCAATAGCATTCAGACTTCCCAGAATTCTCGCTGCTGTTTTGTGAGCTTGTTCTCCTCTGTTTTTGTAGGGTGTATCAGTTCAGCAAGCGTAATGCTCTGGAGGACGGCAGACAGCAGGTCGTTCTGTCCATGGTGGCTCGAACCCGCCTGGAGGCTCAGCGGAGGCTTCTGACTGATAAACTGGAGACTCTGGGCAGTAAGGACGCTCCACTTATAGGCCTGGATGATGATCGGATATCTGACACATCCAGCAACTCAGTGAGTCCACTCTCATCTCATTAAATCTGTCCTGAGAGCTTCAGTTCTTCCTACAGTACATCTGCTTTCTTTCCAGACTTCAATTGTGCTTGACCTATCAGAACGGTTTCAAGATACCTTAAACTAAACCTGGGATTTTCCATTCTTCAGAACGAGCAAATAAATCCAGCGGTACTATATAAACTACGGTACACTTAAGTTTGAGGTGTCCTTGTTGCAGTGTAATTATATATTTAAGTACTGAGTAATATTTATTAACTACATGCACTTACTATAGTTAGGTTTGGGATTAGGGTTTGATATAGGGTTACTTGAATGTAATTATGCATAATTTATTGTTATTATAATAGTAAGTACATGTAACATGTGTAACAAGAACAACTTCAAATAAAGTGTTACCTAAACTACATATCTTTACTTTAAAAAAAATTGTACTTGCAAGTTGATGGAGTAAAAGGTACTTTTTTTACCTTTTGAAATAAAAATACATTGTTGCAGTGTATGAAAATATACATTTACATTTATGCATTTAGCAGATGCTTTTATCCAAAGCGACTTACAGTGCATTCAGGCTATACATATTTCCGTCAGTACATGTGTTCCCTGGGAATCAAACCCACAACCTTTGCGCTGCTAACGCAATGCGCTAACCACTGAGCCACAGGAACACAAATATACTGTAACTTTCTGAACTTCCTTTCCAGTGGAAAGAGACTGTTTTTTTAAACAAATCAGCAACTTTGTGAAATCAAATAGATATATCAACTCATTACCATAAAGCCCAGATGAACTATCGATAACAGTAAAATAAGTGGACTGTATATAAAATGAAAACCATGAAATGGCCCCTGTAAAGAACCAAGTGGCTTCAACGCTGTAAAATGCTGTCTCATAAAGGAGCATTGTAAAAGTACAGCCAGTCATGCTGTTACATTGATTTTGAAATATGAGAATTACACAACCTTATTGACTCTGAACTACCAGGACTTACTCACATGCTGCTGGTTGACCTTTCTGAATACGGTTGTTTCTCAAGCATAAATCACACGACTGAGACATGATTCCACTGTAAATCATCTGCAGGCAGTTTGTTTAGCTGGATCGCCCGCTTTAACTGTATGTTTTATTAACAGATATGTGAATATCTATAATTGCAAGTACAATACAGTTTATTGTCATTGTAAAAACAAGAAAACTTCAGAAGCATTCATTTATGTGTGTGTGTGTGTGTGTGTGTGTGTGTGTGTGTGTGTGTGTGTGTGTGTGTGTGTGTGTGTGTGTGTGTGTGTGTGTGTGTGTGTGTGTGTGGTGTGTGTGTGTGTGTGTGTGTGTGTGTGTGTGTGTGTGTGTGTGTGTGTGTGTGTGTGTGTGTGTGTGTGTGTGTGTGTGTGTGTGTGTGTGTGTGTGTGTGTGTGTGTGTGTGTGTGTGTGTGTGTGTGTGTGTGTTATTCCCTTATTATTTATTTGCAAAAACGAATGTAATTATGTGTACAAGGTTTATTGTCATTGTAAAAATGTGAACACTTCAGAAGCATTAATATACAGTATATATAAATATATATATATAGTAATTATTTGTTGAGACATAATACTATTTGCATTTTCAGTCTCTTCCCAAACAACCTAGAATATACTGCCTTAGAAGAAATAAAAAAAAATATATCAACATAATAAATAACCTAAATAAATAAAATAAGGATCTAAGATAAATAAAATGCTAAGTTATATATACTATACTATGATAGATGATGGACTGAATTACGAGAGGTTTTTAATAAATGTACAGTTTTATTTGTCATGCAATTGTATTATTCATTGTTTGATCTTGCAGGAGCGTGATAAAGACCATAAGCTCCTCAACATAGATGTCATCGTGAGCCATCTCAGCAGCTTGTTCAAGCCCAAGTATACGGTTGGTGTTTTTTAGTGTACTTCCTCTCTCACCTCCTCCCTGCTCTTTGCTCATAGCTGTATGTGCAACTTCTTCCTGTAGAGTAGTGTATTTTATACATCTCACCAGGTTCCCCCCGCCCTGGCGCCGGTGCCCGAGGCGGAGAAGCCCTTGGCCCATCAGGGCTGGTATCACGGTGCCATCCCCCGTCTGGAGGTGCAGGAACTGCTGAAGAATGATGGCGACTTCCTGGTTCGAGAAAGCCAGGGCAAACAGGAATATGTGCTGTCTGTGCACTGGGGCGGCCAGTGCCGGCACTTCCTCATTCAGAGTTCAGAAGTGAGTGGGTTTAATGAGTGATATTTGTGCCAGTACATGATGTGTGCAGGGATTAACTATAAAGCCATTCTATGCATGTTTATGTGTGTGTTTAGGGTGTGTATCGTCTTGACGGTGAAGGCTTCACCTCTGTACCGCTGCTAATAAAGCAGCTCACCAGTTCCCATCAAGCCGTCACGAAGAGGACAGACATTGTGCTGAAGAGACCCATCGTTAAGGTTTATCACTGATCCCAAATCAGTCACATGATAACTATAGATCACTGCTGAGGAGTTATAGCCTGATATATATTGGCCACGATTATTAAAGGGGGCATAACACATAGATTCACCCAATCTCATGTTAATCTTGAGTACCTATAGATTAGTACTGTATCCTTCATATGTGACCCGCTCTGTGAAATCCAGGCCAAAGTCTCAAAATCTAATTATGAGAAAACAAGCATCAAAGTTTGATTTCTATTAATAATTTCACTATAATTTCAAACTTTGACATGTTATTAAAGATATAAAGTTTACATTCTCACAGAATGTTCTTTACCATATGAGGAATGATTTTTGAATGAAAAAAGCAAATCACAAAAAAATTACGAGTTTTCACAGAAAGGGTCACATATCTCCAAAAAGTCTTTAGTTTTATCACAATTATAAAAGAAAGATACAGCTTTCGGAAACAGCCGAGCTCCAGGAGGTGCGCCGTGGGTGGAGCTAAAGAGTGACGAGCATTTGCTCCAGTCGCCAACAAAACAGACATTTGATGCCGTTTCACTTACCATCTGAAGTTCTGAATCACGACCGGGATCTTTCATAGCTGGGACCGCTCCATCTTTCAGTATCAAACCATGTGCAAATCCAGCTTCGAACTGGGCCTTGTTTATAAATGTTCATCAACAAACACGCTTGAGAAACTCCGTTGCTGCCCCGAAAAAACAAACTGCATCCACTGTTCACGTAACGCTGGGTTCTTCGGGAAGCTGAACAAGGTTATCTTTCCCTCACAAACAAAAACACACTTCTTAAGAGACATATTTCCTGAGTGAATCCCGTGCAGCGCTGCCAGATAAAGCGCATTGGTGAGCGCGCTCTCGCTCTCGCTCTCGCGCTCGCTCTCGCTCTCGCTCTCGCGCTTGCTCTCGCTCTCGCTCTCGCTCTCGCTCTCGCTCTTGCTCTCGCTCTCGCGCTTGCTCTCGCTCTCGCTCTCGCACTCGCGCTCGCTCTCGCTCTCGCTCTCGCTCTCGCGCTTGCTCTCGCTCTCGCTCTGCTCTTGCTCTCACTCTTGCTCTCGCATGCGTGCACTCGCTCTCACTGCCCATATAAGGAGTTCCACCCTTCATGACGTCACGAAGAGCCATGATCGGAAAAAACTTTCTGAAACTTGTACGAACCCGAAAGGAAAAATTGTATAATTATTATTATTATAAAATATTGAATTATTATTACAAATGTTAATGCAAATACATATTATTTTGTTTTGTTTACAGTCCCCCTTGGAAATGTTCATAAGGGGAACTCTTTTGAAGGGAACCCCCCCCCACACACACAAATAAACCATTTTACCACAATATAGGTTCTAATGTAGTGATAGAGCAATATGTATTTGCCAAAACTATTAAATGAATTATAATATTTTATAATTGTGAACAATACAATATTCTTGGCCAAATAAGAGAAGTGTTAGCTCCCCCTTGTGTCCACATCAAAATATGCTAATTGTATTAAAATATTCAAATATATAATACATTACAACAATATTTAATTTATTTATAAATTTGTTTATTTATTTGAATTATTTACAGTCCACCTACAAGAACTTCATAAATGAACCCTTTAGTCTCAGAGGAAGCTTTTATCCACAATAAAGGACAAAAGGACTATAATAGAACTTCAGTAGTTCAAAGATCATATATGTATTTCTATTAAGAGAGTGCTCTCCAGATATGGGCACTGACCATTAAATCTATATCGGTTGGGATTGACGAGTAAATATGACGATGCACACTTGAGATGAATTCATTTCACAGGATTTTTGTTTTTTTAGGATAAGTGGGTGTTGGAACATGATGATGTCATTCTTGGACAGAGCATTGGTCGGGTACGCAGTTTAATATAAAAGACTAATAAAAGGATGACAGTAAAGATGATAAATAACATGTCAAGCCAGGATTTTGTTCCTAATGTTGCTCATTGTAATGTTTGGATGTTATCAGGGCAACTTTGGCGAGGTGTTCAGTGGGCGCCTGCGTTCAGACAATACTCCAGTCGCTGTGAAAGCCTGCAGAGAGAATCTGCCCGCAGAACACAAGAACAAGTTCCTGATGGAGGCCAGGTTTGTGTAGACCCTTATTAACACACCTTCTGCATATACTCTCATTTAACGAAACATCTCTCATTTCTATCCCAGGATCCTGAAGCAGTATGACCACCCAAACATAGTGAAGCTAATCGGCGTCTGCACACAAAAACAGCCAATCTATATCATCATGGAGCTGGTGCAAGGTACGTCTAAGCTTGTATTAAAAATCATTTAAAGGAACAGTGCACCCAATAAATAAATCATCCTTTACGGTCCTCGTGTTGTTTCAAACCTGTATGACTGTCTTTCTTCCACGCAACGCAAAAGGCGAACATTATTTAAATTAAGCTCCAAAAAATAACATATTCCACATGACACTTGTGTTATATTTTCCAAGTACTCCTAATGAAGTACTCATATTATAAATTGAAGAACAAACATATGAAAAAAATGATATGGTGTATAATGGTCATAATCATCATCAATAAATTGTATTTTTAAATTATTCAAATATTATTGAAATTAAAATATTTATGTATGTATGTAACTGTTTATTTATAATACTTTGAAAAGTTCATATAAGAACATTATTAATTATATATATTTGTTTTAATAATATTATTTTATAATTAAATATTTGTTTAAATTAATAATAAATGATTTCAGTTAGAAAATAAAGAAACATAGAGTATTTATTTAATTTGATATAATTTACATAGAAAAATTAATAACGGAGGATCTGTAACAAAGAAACCTTTATTTATTATTTAACTAATTGATATTATATTTTACATTTGATAAACTTTAAATCGTTTATGATATGTTGAACTATTCTGATGTTGCTGGCAGGAGGGGACTTTCTCACCTTTCTGCGCACAGAAGGCCATCACCTGAAGACCAAGATGTTGATCAAGATGGCAGAGAACGTGGCGTCTGGCCTGGCGTACCTGGAAAGCAAGAAGTGCATTCATCGGTGAGCAGTGCACAATGAAATCTAGTGATATACCCACAAGATCCTAGGATCAATGCTGAGAAACTATAGGTGGATCCATAAAGCTCTGGCAGATAATAAGTATTTCACTATTATGGTGAAGTCTCTATACCAGCGGTTTACGAGCAATGCCTGATGGGAAGATTCTGGGGTAATGAGCTGAGATGAAATAAAACCTTGCTGCTCCATCTGATAGTTTCCCTCACGCTTCAGTGTATACAATATACAAATTAAGCTCAGATGAGCTTTATTTGTCACATACACAATTATACAGAGTATAATGAGCAGTGAAATGTGTTCTCTGCATTTAACCCATCCAAGTGGAGCAGTGGGCAGCCGGGGAGCAGTTGGGGGTTCGGTGCCTTGCTCAAGGGTCTCACCTCAGTCGTGGACACTTCCTGCCGGAGCCGGGATTCGAACCCACAACCTCGGGTTACAAGTCCAACGCTCTATCCATTAGGCCACGACTGCCCCGTGTCTCTATAGAGGATTGAGTTCCCAGACAGCCGGAGCACTTTCTGTTTCACTGTCTGTCATTCCTATACTTTATTTTTCATCTGCTCTGTTTGTTTTTAGCTTGTTTTATATTTGTCTCCTTCAGGCTTTCAGTGCGTTTACATTTATTTCAGAGCAACCTACAATAAATCTGTCTAACTGTCCCCGTCTCCAGAGATCTGGCTGCGCGTAACTGTCTCGTGGGAGAGGAGAGCGTGGTGAAGATCAGTGATTTCGGGATGTCCCGTCAGGAGCAGGATGGGGTTTATTCTGCTACAGGAGAAATGAAGCAGATCCCAGTCAAATGGACGGCACCAGAGGCTCTCAATTACGGTAATACTCGACCAGGGGTTTACAAACTTTACCCTTAGATGAACCCTTTAGACGTAAATATTTGATTTAAGTACCCCCTGAAATTTTAAGGAAATTTGTCAATAATAAAATGTAATTCATGGTTCTGACGCCCATTAAGAAAATACAAGTAAGCTTTAAAAAAAATCATCTTTTCTTTATTTAGATTTTTCTTATTTTTGTATCTTTTTATTCTATATCTATATATTGTTAATGTTGTATTATTATTATTATCATAATTATTGTAATAAATAAAACTTAAATATTGTTAGAATACATTTTTTTGCCTTAAACAATAATAAAAATACTAATAACTGATCACCTTTTATTCACACTTTGTGACAGCAGCTAAAATTCAAATTCCCATAAAGGTACTAAATATTCAAAAATTCCCATAAAGGTACTAAATGTTTAATAATACAATGTTTATAGACATTTACAAATGATGAATAGTTTCAACTTTAGACTGAGTACTGCAAAAACCTGAAAAAATAAAATGATTAACAAATTAATTGTAAATTGCAAAACAAATCTGATTCCAGTACTAAATGAATAAATAATGAATAGTTTGACATTTAAATCAGGCGCTGCAAAAACATGAACAAGTGATTAATAAATGATTTGTATAGATGTATAATCAGTAGAAGTCCACATACACACAATAATGTGTCACATTTACAGACTGGGATTATGAATAGGGAGTGATTAATTATTTAATTAACACTGCAAGTTAAAATACTGATATTTGTCTTAAATTCTCCCATTTAAAGTTTTCCAGTTTTTGTTTTGCCAGAATGCTGGTGAAATGTTGTAAACCGTAGCAATGCAACAGACTATGTACTAATTTAATTTCATTTAATTATAGACTTTGATTTGATAGTCACACTAAGCTATATAGCAATTTATTTCGTATTTGTTTATTTGGTTTTATTTTGATTAATTGTGCAGCCATATTTTGATTATTAGAGTTTCATGAACCCCCCCCCCCCACCGCAGTTCCCTCACGAACCCCAATTTAGGAAACCCTGTACTCAGAGGCGTCATGCCCATTCAAAGTGGATGGCACGTGCCCCCTCAGACTTTTGAGCCAAAAACAAAGTGCAGAAGAAAGATATCCTTCTCGAACCGCCAGGGATTATAACGGGGCTTGATAATGAAATTATAATGTAGTGTAAATGTCCTTTGCTGTGTTTCTGTACAATGAAAGTGTTATAATTAGTGACTTACAATGTTTTTCACGTTAAATACAAAGTCAGTCATTTAAAGATATTTTAAGGCATGACACCCATACGTTTTACTTGGATTTTAAAAAACGGATTTTATGCACAGTTAATGTGTCATTCTACAGAAATGTCCACTTTTGCTATGGCAATGTCTTAAAATGTATTTATTTTTCTAACATTCTACCACATTATTAGATTACCTTTTTTATTTTATGAATATATATAAATGTTTTGTCTTTTTTTGTGCATTTATTTACCCACAAGGAAGGTCAGATGACACCAGTGACAATAGGCTATAAGACCATTGACAATTTTCATGAAAAATTATAAAATAAAAATGGCTTTAGCAAGGTATCAAACCACGTTTTATCAATCATGGTATACTCACTAAATTAAGTAGTTTAATCCATTTGTAATCTAGTTTTTTTTTTTTTTTTTTACAATTCCCTAACAATAAAGCAGGCCATACCATTGAGTTCAACTAAAAGCTTCATATGAAATTTAATTTACATATGAATAGTTATGAATACATTTTTGTATTTTAAATGGTAGAAAACCCTAATTTTGGACCTCAAAATAAAGCACGTTTCCTCCGTACATGGCTGTAGGGCCAAGCAGTTGCTTGAAATTCTATTGAATTAAATAAAAAAATATTATTGCCATATACAAGGAGGTGTAATTATTCAAATAACATATTGATTCATTTTAAAATATGAAGAAATCATAACCCTAAAATGTTTTTAAAGTGTAATATTTCTGTAAAGGCTAGAGACCATTTCCATGGAATGACCCTATAATAGAACATTATGCTAATTTGCCCATCGCCCGTTATAGATTAACTAACATGATATATAAAGGTGCAAAATATATTTACTTACAGTGTAATTACTGGGAATATTTTGAATAGCCTAAAAAAGATAGATTAAGTAAAACATTAGCCTACTGGTGTGTTAACACCCCCCCACCCCCCACCTCCTGTTCCCCCTCAAAAATATGAGGTGCATGTCGCCCCCCCCTGCCTGTACTAGACAATCCTGCCAGTCAGATATGAGACGCTGCATGTCTCCTGACCTGGCCTGCATTGTTTGGTCCTGACTCCTGACTGACTGGGGTTTGTGTCTCTGCTGGTTCATCAGGGCGATACACCACCGAGAGTGACGTGTGGAGTTTCGGAGTGCTGCTGTGGGAGACCTTCTCCAGAGGAGTCACGCCGTATACCACACCGCATAACATGAGTAACCAACAGACCAGAGACGAGGTGGAGAGAGGTACTTCACATGCATCAAACTCAGGTGTATTGCCTGTGTGCAACGCAAGTGTTGTTTATAAGTCTTGTTTTTGTGTTTAGGATATCGTATGCCTGCCCCAAATAGCTGTCCGGATGAAATCTATGCCCTCATGTGTCAGTGCTGGCAGTACGATCCACGAACTCGACCCTCATTTCGTAAACTAAAGGCAGATCTGCATGCTTTATGTCAGTAAACACACACGCATGCTCACATGGAAGTTCAGCTTGTTTTATGATGCATGAGATTATGATTATGCAGCTTGTCTTATGATTTCCAAAGCAAAGATTATTTTTTTATTTGTGTGCCACGGTTGTAAAAAGCAAATCTTCATATGAAGTAAAATGTGCATTCTGAGAGAGTACTGTTAATAAGAGCAGATTATAATTAAGAATGTTTGATTTTACATACATACTGAAAATGCTTTTAATTGTGACATCCTGATTGTTTAAAAAACGAATAAATTATTTTTTTTTGCAGATGACCGCATGAACACAAGTCTGTATATTTACTATTTATAGTATGTAAATAAATGTAATAATAATTATTAATAATAACAACTTTTATTTAGCAAGAATACATTTCAATTCATCAAAAGTCACCGCAAAGTCATTTATAATGTTGCAAAAAATATTTTAAATAATGCTGTTCTTTCCCAAAAAATATTAAGCAGAGTGACTGTTTTTAACATTGATAATAATCAGAAATGTTTCTTGAGCATCGAATCAGCATATTAGAATGATTTCTGAAAGATCATGTGACATTGAAGAGGAAGAAAATTAATCTTTGATCTCAGAAATAAATTACATTTCAAAATGTATTCACATAGAAACAGTTGTTTTAAATTGTACAAATATTTCTGTTTTAACTGTATTTTTACAGAAATACATGCAGTCTGGGTGAGCAAACTTTCAATGGCAGCATATGCTAACATCACCTTCTGAGAAGGAATTTAGCTTTTTTTCTCCACTCCAACAAATATTCATTTGGCTGTTAAACAGGTCTTAAATCCGTCACACAGTGAGATGTATTACTGATGAGCGGTGACCCTGTGAATTTGCACAAGTTAGATGCCATAAGAGTAATGTTCCTGGAGCTGAACACGCGGCAGGACTTGAGGCACACAGGTGTGAACAGGCGTGTCTATCTGTTCATGTGTCTTATCTGCCTTGGGCATGAAGATATGACAAATGACTCACGGACCAACCTGCACAAGGCTTTAACCCTTTGCATGACAGAAACGGATTGCATGATATTTTTGGGGCTATCATATCACACTTTTTCAGTTCTGCTGATCCAGGATCAATGTTGCCTAAAACAATGATACAAGAAGTCACAGATGATCCAAGCTCAGCCTAATAAATGTGGGTCCAGAACAGTTCTTAAGAAACATCGTAACATTTCAGTGCACTCAGACTGCTCATTTCAACTTTAGAAAAGCATTATTTGACTGTTTTGTCGTCGTTGTTGTTGTTTTAAAAAAAAAAGCTCAATATCGATTAATAAAGTGATGGGTATGAAAAAACTAATATACAAGTAAAAAATGTATATCAAAAAAATATTGTTTTGAAACTTCACACTGCATTCTGCACAAACGCAATATACTATAACATTGAATAAAAAAAAAATCAAACCATGCATTTATTTATGATTTTAGCTAAACATTTGCCAAAAAAGATGTGTGTTAGGTTTTAAATGCTAATTCTATAATTACAGTCATAGTTGATGTGATGAACCTTCTCACCGTAACACCACTTATTTAATTGCATTGCACAAATTACTTGGAGAGGTCAAGTTAGATATTCTATCTATGAGATGAAGTTAATAAATGAAGTGTGGATTTAATATCTAAATACTTTTTGGGAACAATGTATTTTATGGAATTTAAATGTTACAAATAAAAAGGCAAATATCTAAAGTGCAACCATGTGTGATACGTTGGAGACAGTGGCACATATTTGAGGAACAATGAGCCAGCATCTTGCATGAAACTATTTCCACGTGCACGACAGTCAGTGTAAAAGCATTCTGATCTATATCAGGTCTTCTTGAGACAGAAGAATCAATGCTTTTGTTACGTGATGAGATTAATGAAGATCGAGTACCTTGATTTTTAATAAATGTGCTTTCCTTAACTTTTTTTGTCTTTTAAAATTGCTTTGCGGTGTTTAATTTAGGGAGCTTAAAGACAGCATCAGTGTTCTGAGAGCATGAAACTGATGTTGAACAGCATGCCAGTGGTCATGTTGAGTATCAGCTGACTCGTCTCGTGACGCAGCCGCTCATCACAACAAATACCATTTGAAAGGCCTGCAGGTGTTCCCGCATGAGCGCCTGATTCCTCACGACACGGCATACAGGTTAGGGGTTACATAAGTGTTATGAAATAACTCCCAGTTATTTCAATAAAAAAATAACTGCAGTTTTGTATAAGGAAAAGCTCACCCGAAAATGAAAATTTGTTAAAAAAAATTGAGAAATATATTACTTGCTCACCAATGGATTCTCTGCAGTGAATGGGTGCCGTCAGAACGAGAGTCCAAAGAGCTGATTAAAAACATCACAATAATCCAAAAGTAATCATAAGGTGTTTTAAATTTAAACCATTGCTTCTGACCAAAAGTCCATAATCCTTATTGACACCTCCTCTAGTGAAAGTTCATCCTCTGATGTCCTCTCACATTATATCCTCCGGCATATTTGTTTCAAACTGTTTAGGATTGTTTTTGCATGTGTTTGATCTATGCATATTTCTCTCATGATTCAGACGAGACTCATTTTTCACAAAAAAAAGTCAAATTATGGAGAGAGGACTCAAATTTAGAAATTTTAGATGGAAGCAATGGTTTAAAATGAAAAACATCATAATGATGAATGTGTTTCCTAAAAACATGCAGCTCTTTGCTTCACAAGACATTAATTGATGGACTGAAGTTGTGTGGATTACTTGTGAATTAATGTGATGTTTTTATCAGCTGTTTGGACTCTCATTCTGACGGCACCCATTCACTGCAGAGCATCCACTGGTGAGCAAGTGATGCAATGCTACATTTCTCTAAATCAGTTCTGATAAACAAACAACTACATCTGTATCTTGGATGGTCTGAGGGTGAGTAAATCCTCAGCAAATGTTCAGTTTTGAGAGAACTATTCCTTTGACATGGGTTTGAAGAGCACAGGTTCCGTGCTAAATGCTTGACAGGATGATCAGCCTTGCAGGGGTTAAGACCTCATGAGCCTGTCAGGCATGTAGCAGGGCACCTTTCTCCAAAGGGCGTTTCAAAGCATTGGGTGGAAGTGCCTGTAGCACATTTTTTCAGTGTATTTGACAGATAGGTTTTAAATTACACATTTAATTGGATGTTTTTGTTCCCATGCTATTGCAAATGCTGCTTAATAAACTAGACATATAATTATGCAGTTCTAAATCATATCACAGATCAGTTTGCTGTAGGATACAAAAAGTTTTACAAGAAAATTTTATTTTAGTCAGAGGCAGACAAAAGTACACAACTCCATTACTCTGAGTGAAAGTACAGATACTGCTGGTCAAATATCACTCCATTACAAGTGAAAGTTGTAAAGACGTTTGCAAAAGTACAGAAGTACCTGCATTTAAAAATACTGTAGTACCAAAAGTACATTTCCTTTGTCAACACACTGTTTTATTATTGTTGTATGTAATACTTGCAATACCTTATGCCTCTGAAGCAACTTAACATTACGCCTACTGAATACACTGACTAGCTTGTAGTAAAGAGCTTTTAAAATGTTAAAAACTTAAGTGAGTTGACCTTTTTTTTATTTTAACCCCTACCCACCCCCACAAAAGCAGGATGGTAGAGATCTGACACAGCTCTGGCAGTGTGTGCACACATCTATGTGTTCATATTTGAACAGAGTGGACAGTGAAATTACTGTAAATACAGAACGATAAGAAAGAAAACAGAACCTGCTTTAAAACCCAGCAACACAACTGTGTAGCTCTAACTTTACAACAGCCACGCTGTGCAGAGCTGCTTCACGTCAAGCACCTACTGTGTTTTGTTAGGAGACGCACAACAGTTCTTTTGTGGCTTTATAGGTACTTTCTTTACACAATTTAGCAAAATCAATACAATATTGTGTCTAATATCACTATATTAACTTATTGAATTGAAACTGTTCAAAAAGGCTGGAAATCACTTCACGTAACTACACGAGTGATCACTTACAGGCTGTTAAAAAAAAAACATTTTACAGAAGAAGAAAAATCACCCACTTTCAAAGCTGCTCTATAGAAACAACTTTCTACTTCGAGGACCTTGATAGAAATGTAGTGGAGTGAAAAGTACAATATTTTTCTTTCAAATGTAATGACGTTAAAGTCATAAGTTTCCAGAAAAAATAATACTCAAGTAAAGTACAGATACTCAAAAAGTGTGCTTTAGTACAATACTTAAGTAAATGCACTTAATTGCTCTCCACCTATTTAAAAAAAATGTCACATCTAATTAAATTTTTGCCGTTTTTGGTGTTAGTAATTTCTGAAAACGGTTTTCTTGTCCTAAAATAAGCTTTAAAAGCTAAAGCTAACTGAAAAAGCTAAACAAATCTTGACAAATTTCCCAGTAAGAATCCCAGAGTTCAAATCCAGGGAAAATCTTGGAAAAGTGTGAATTGCACACTTACTTGTGTATTCCTCATTTGTAAGTTACTTTAGATAAAAGCATTTACTAAATTATATTAAATGTAGAATGCATTTGAATTTTAAAAGTTTGTGCTATTTCTTAATAAAATAAAAATACAAATTAAATGCGTTTTTCTGTAATCATGACTGGAAATGTCATGTAAATTAATTTGTCATAAAAGTATGAACCCTGAAATGCTTTCAGTATTTGAAACCCCTGGAATCATGGAAATTATTTATTTTATTATTCTAACATATTGTCATTTGGAGTTTCTGTAAAATAAAAATCACAGTGACAGGAACATAGCAAAAGCCGAGGCTTGTATTGGGAAGATGTGATAAACGTGTGAAACTGCATGAAGTAGTAGTGTAGAGACTTAACCTTCTGCACTTTGTATGTCACAGAGACAGCATTCCCTCAGAACTCCTCTATAGTTCACTGTGTGTGTGTGTGTGCGTGTGTGTGTGTGTGTGTGCACGTTGACTTACACCTGAATACACACAGACTTATGGGGACTCATGTCATGGGGGGACCTAAACTGAGGTACAAAAGCTTATAAATCATACAGAATTAGTTTTTTTGAGAAAGTAAAAATGCACAAAGTTACCCGTAAGGTTTAGGTGTAGGGCGATAGAAAATATGGTTTGTGCAGTATAAAAACATTACACCTATGGAGAGTCCCTGAAAGGATAGCTGACCAGACTGTGTGAGTGTGCATGCCTTTTGCTTTTCGCTTGGCATTAAAAATTTCAGATTATTATTTTTGAATTATAAAAGTCAGTGGCATCACATGGCAAAGCACGCAGCACATTAAATATATTGCTCATCTCTATTACTATCTGCATGACTATTGGCATGTCGTTGTGTGAAAATTCCTCCACACTTACTCAATGGTTCGTCTTTGATGGCTCGCTTCTCAGTTCGACATTAAACTTTTTTTTTTTGATTATGAAAGCCAAAATCCTCTAAAGCAGAGTTCATCAATGCCCTGCAGAGTTTTGCTCCAACCCTAACCAAATACACCAAAGCAAGCTTATCAAGATGTTCTTGATCCCTAGAAAATCAGAGGTAAGTGAGTTTGCTCAGGGTTGGAGGCAGTGGCCCTCCAGGACAGGTTTTGAGTAACCCTGCTCTAAACCTGGCCAGCTGCACATCGAGATCTTCAAGATCTGATCCTAATCCAAGCATGTCTATTTCCTCCAAGCCTCTCTTCTCAGTCAGTGGGGGTTGTGTTGGACCTCACTCCACTTGTCACTGTGATAACGAGGTGGTTTCTAAATGTGCTTTTGATGCTTTTACATTCATACAGTGTTCCTGTGGCTCAGTGTAGAGCATTGTGTTAGCAGCGCAAAGGTTGTGGGTTCGATTCCCAGGGAACACATGTACTGACAAAAAATGTATAACCTGAATGCACTGTAAGTCGCTTTGGATAAAAGCGTCTGCTAAATGCATAAATGTAAAATGTAAATATATATTGGTCATACGCAGTTGTGATATGAACTACAGTTCTCTTTAGTGGTTTTTGTTTTTATATGAACTTGGGGACAAACGGCATAAAGCAACATCCTTGCACTTTGCTATAAGTATATACAGTATATATATCTTGCTCGCCAAGGCTAAAACAGTAATATTTTCAAATGTTATTACACTGTAAAAGGACTGTTTTCAGTTTATTTACATTTTTAATTTTGTTATGTGTTATGTTATGTTTAATTTATTAATGTATTGTTGTGATGCAAGGATCAGTGTCACATGATCCTTCAGAAATCATTCTAATAAGCTGACTTGCTACACTACCAGTTTGGAGTAAGCTTTTTTATAATAATAATCATACATTTATTAAGCATTAGTGCTTTTAATTGATTGATATTTTAACCCTATTTCACAATATTACTGATTTGATTGTATTTTTGATCAAATAAATGAGCTTTAGTGAGCATTAGAGACATTTTTTCAAAACCATTAAACATCTTCATTATTATATTTGCTCAAATATAAATGCATGGCATGTTCAAATTTATTTCAAAGTGACCTTGGAATTAAATGATAATTATAATGCAAACTTTTTAGCTTTTAGACAGAGATTTATGAATGATGACTTTTAATCAGATGCATTTTAGATGAAATGACCACTGTATTAAAACATTATTGGACTTCTTTGGTGATAAAGTGTCCACTGCAGTGAAAATCAGTTGTTGTCTTTGTTTGGAATCAGCTGTACATTATTGAAGGCTTGACTTGTCTCTGATTGACAGTGGATCATGTGATAGATATCCTCATGTCGCCAGTGATGGAATGTCCTGCCAGATCACAAAGGCCATGTGATTCCTGTTATCCTTGGAATGCCGTCCTGATAAAGATCTGAGGGCTTATTGTCACATGTTCTCTACCTGTTTGATTAAACACACCCCCAGAAGCGCTGTGAGAGCCACATGCTCTCTAAGCCAAGCATGAAGATATGCACACACCTCCTTTCTATTGTCTAGACGTGAGACTGACTTTGGGATGTGAGACAAATCACTTAATTAACAACCAGGGAAAAGTTTGGACACGATTGATTTACTGTAGTCTCTCCTGCTCTCTTGAAGCTTTCTAATTAAATACTTGCCATTATTGTTGAACGCATACAATTTTGACCATTTTGCTGTTATTTGAGAACGTGGAAAGTAGTGTGAAATAGGAGTTATCATGTGTTTTGTTGAATGGATGATGCAAGAGAGGTTTTTTTTATTCAAAAAGTGTTTAAATATAAGGAAAAAAAGCACGTTCATTTAAAATGTAATATTTTAGATTAGATTAAATACAGAGGCAGTTGAGGCAAATTGATAGCATATTTTAAAAGATTGAATTAAAAAATATTTAAATTGTTTAAAATATTTGAATGCATAATAATTATTGGTGTCAAATTGCGATTAATTGCATCCAAAATAAAAGTTTTTGTTTACATAATATATGTGCGTGTAAAGCACATATTTTGAAAATATTTATATTTATTTACATGTATATATTTATATGCATTTAAATTATATAATGTTTAAATACATGTATGTAATATATAAACGTAACATATTTTCCTTAAATATATGCATGCATGTGTGTGCATTTATACTTAATGTATAAATATACACAGTACACTCACACATATATTATGAAAACAAAAACGTTTATTTTGGATTCGATTAATCGCGATGAATCGTTTGACCGCACTAATAATAATATAATTGAAATCTAAATTTGATCGAAGTCCATGCTGGTAGAAGCTTAAAAAATATATAAATCATCAAATATGCTGGTTTTATGTTTTAAATTAATGATGCATTATCCGGTGTGGTAATTTGCTGCCGGTGTTTATTTGTATGTTCCTTTTCAGTTATCCTGAAGTATTAATCACTTACTGTACTTGTGTGTTTTGTTCCCTGTTATTTTTTATTTTATTTTTTTTTCTCTTCTTTCTTGGTACTTATGCTGTCATCCAACATTTGTAATGTTATTATTTCAAAAAAAAAAAAAAAATAAATATGCTGGTTTTAGAACACGAGTAAAAACAGTGCATTGACATGAATATAACTGTTGATCTATTCATAAAAACAGCTTGTGTTCAGAATACAAGCAAACGTGCAAGCCAATGCAAATGTGGATGCTTTCGTAATGCCTTAGGGAAGTGACTGCTGTTCTCAGATATGCAATCTATTCAAGCCAAGTCTTTATTTATAAAGCGCTTCATACAATACAGATTATGTCAAACCAGCTTTATAGTGTTCAGCAGAAAAATAGTGCGTCAAAAATGCAGGAGGACAATTGTTCAGTTAAAGTCCGTTATAATTGATTCAGAGATGTCTTCATGCAGTTCAGATGGAGAAAAGTGCTTACGGTTTCCTACGGTTTGGTTATATGCTGTAATGAGAACAACATCTTTTGAGATTTACCATTTTAAGCTGAATTGATCATGTAGCCTCAGTTTTTAAAGTCTTTGCATAATGCATGAGATACAGGTGATGGAGTTATATAACACAGCATCTTAGAGACCGCTGATAATATCTGGTATGTACCCAACAGAGAACGATGTCAATCATTGAGATATTGGACATTTACATGTGTCGTATGACTTAGGACTTGATAATAATGATTAAACTAGTCATGCTCACCTTTTTTATATCTTTAAGATAAATATAATTTAGTAAACATTTTCTTTTAATAAAATATAGGTCAGTTTATGCAACATTAATAAAGAATTTTAGGTTAAAATATTGCCTACTGTATGTATGAGGGAACATTTATGTTTGCACATTTTTCATTTTTAATCATGTTTTTGCCTTCACTAGTTCCTGTATTAATATTATCAGATATTAGTTATAGAAGAATTGGAAAATGTTGTTTAAGCATCTGGTCACTGCTAAAACTGTAATGTAAAAAATACATATGCATTTTACTCACAGACAGATGATCAGGAACCACACAGATGATTGTTTGCATGAGTTTATTTTATTCAGGTACTCAAAAAAACAAAGTTGCCATGCTAAACAAAATGCAGAATGAAAAGAAATGAATCACTTTTTACAAAACATGCCCAGACAGTTTCCGCTCTTAGTCATTAACGTGTTTGCCCTGATTTTCCTGATTTTGAGGGTTTGGATATGCAGACACCTAAATCCTTCCAAAAGTTCAAAACTTCTGGCAGAAGTGGTTCATAACAAAACAAAAAGTGCAAAGAAAAAAAATCTGACCTAAAGGATGACTTGCAGTTGCAAAGCTCTTCTGTATTGTCCAATTGTATTTATAATTAAGTCTTGTGTTTCCTTAAAAAAAGAAAGAAAGAAGTCAGACACCAGAGCAGATATTGATCAGTCTTGTCAGGTGAGTGTCACGGCCACCTGGATTTCATTTCCAGAAGGTACACCTACAACAGGTGAGCGATGACACACCTCCAGACAACCAGCTACAGAATAAATACAGCTGCACCCGACGCAGAAATGACAAGAGAGCTTCTCCCAACAGATCTTCTCTTCACTTCATCGGAAATTACAAGAGAGCTTCTCCCAACTGATCTTCTCTTCACCTCTTGACTTCACCATGGGGAACTTGGCTACCTGCTGCCGAAGCTTCTGGTGCATGGCCAAAAACCCTAATGTCCGGATCACCCTGCCTTTGGTCTGCTTCGTGTGGCAGATCGCCATGATCATCCTGTTTGGACTGTTTGTGCGTTATGATGAGGAGTCGGATGCACACTGGTCTGAGTACAAGCATGAGAACAACATCACGAGTGACATTGAGAACGACTTCTACTACAGATACTCAAGTGAGTGTTCAACTTCTCCAGGGATTGATGCTGATAGGGCAATTCATTATAATACAAGTAATGTATTATTTAAGATTTGTTTGTATTTAATAAAAAAATATGATTTAATAATTTAATGCAACTTTTATTATTTAAAAAAAAATCAGCAAAATGATTAGATTTTGTTGAGCTTAAAAGTTAGGGAGGGAGGTCCTGTTATAGGCCTATGTTCATCATCCATGAAGCTTCTCCACCCTCCTTGTCCTTGCCCGGCAGGTTTTCAGGATGTGCATGTGATGATCTTTGTGGGTTTTGGCTTTCTCATGACCTTCCTGAAGCGCTACAGCTTCGGCGGAGTCGGATTCAACTTCCTCATCGCCGCCTTTGGTCTGCAGTGGGCTCTTCTCATGCAGGGCTGGTTTAACTCTCTGGACCCGGTTGATGGCCAAATCAAGATCGGAATTGAGAAGTAGGTTTCGCACCTCACACACACCCTTAGAATGAATGAATGAATGAATGAATGTGAATGAATGAATGTGAATGAATGAATGAATGAATGAATGAATGAATGAATGAATGAATGAATGAATGAATGAATGAATGAATGAATGAATGAATGAATGTGAATGAATGAATGAATGAATGAATGTGAATGATGAATGAATGAATGAATGTGAATGAATGTGAATGAATGAATGAATGAATGTGAATGAATGTGAATGAATGAATGAATGTGAATGAATGAATGTGAATGAATGAATGAATGAATGAATGATGAATGATGAATGTGAATGAATGAATGAATGAATGAATGAATGTGAATGAATGTGAATGAATGTGAATGAATGTGAATGAATGATGATGATGAATGAATGAATGAATGAATGAATGAATGAATGTGAATGAATGTGAATGATGAATGAATGAATGAATGAATGTGAATGAATGAATGAATGAATGAATGAATGAATGAATGAATGAATGGAATGAATGAATGAATGAATGAATGAATGAATGAATGAATGAATGAATGAATGAATGAATGAATGAATGAATAGGCCTGTTTACACCCGGTCACTGCATGCGTTTCCTCTGAACGGATAGCTATCCGATCGTGAAAAGACCAGGGGTCCGTTCTTCGTACGTCGCTAACTCAGTTAGCTGGATTTGATTGGACCTGATCTTGGATCATTTGGTTCTTCGAAGCTCATCCTGGAGTTGCTGTCATAGTAACAGGTCCGTAAGCTTAAACCTGTTCGGGAGCAGGCTTATTTCATGTAAACAGGATTAGATTGCATCTTTTTAAGCAGAATTGATACTTAAAATCTGTCCCAGCCACCGCTACTTTATTATAAGAGTATCCTGCTGGTCCAGGGACAATAATTTAAAATAATAATAATTTAAAAATGTATTTGAAAATAAGATAACACTGTTGTGTAGTCTATAATAGCCTACACATACACACAGCCAGTTTTACTCATTGAAAGATGTATTAGTGATGAAATAATTACTTTATAATTGTATTGGAGTCTTACACACATGCTATACAGTTAATCTGAGCCGTGCATTAATTTGAGTGATGACAGATATTATGGGATGGGCTTGATCTAGCGCAGGAGATGCAGATAACATGATCTTTCAGAAACTGTAATAAAACTGTCACATAACAAATCTGATTCAAAGATCAAATTAAACGAATTGCTAATTACAACACTGAAGTAAAAATGTAAAGCCTATACAATTACCTACTATAAATCATAAATATAAATAATTGGGAATCATGTAAAAAATTACAAATAAATTAAAAACATAGCACATTTCATTTATCGATTTATATCAATACACATTTATGTAGTTTTGTTCGCTTGGCTGTTTTCTTATAAATGTCCAGAAATGTGTATTTCTTAATGATATGATGTCATTACGTTGCTGTCTTGCCGCTGGACAATCGCTGCATTGCTGATCGTGGTCTCGAGTATCGACACATCTGCCGTTCTGCCCTTTACGGGGAACACGAGAACGCCAGTAATCTAGACATATTAATCCAGATATTTTAATCTAACACGCAAATTCGTTTGAAGAACCAAATTAGCCAGAGATCAGTTATCAGGATTAGAAGATCTGGAATCTTTCAAATCATCTCAGATGTATTAAGCGAGGTATGAAGAACGGACCCGATCCGTAAATGCCCTCCGAGACGCTTTCGAGACGCTTTCGAGACGCATCCGAGACGCATCCGAGACGCATTCAAATCCGATCGCTCAAACCACTTCAGGAGCTGGTCTGGGCGCGTTTCTGACCAAACTGGACTGGTTGTTGGAACCACGTATGTAAATCGTACTCCTCCCCAAATGTTAAAATAATAAACGTGTGTAATAGGCTGTATGTATGTTGTAGTAGCCTGGATAAGGGTTGATAGCGCTAATGCAACACGCATCGCCGCGGATGAGTAGCCGAGTCTCTCTTCAGCAAGCCGATGCGCAAACTGCCGCGAATGAAACTGAAAGTAAGTCGCAGAAGCTCAACGAGACTAAGCTAAATAAATGGAAACGTTTTAACTACAAATCAGATAGATATCCGATCAGAGAAAACGCATGAAGTGACCAGGTGTAAACAGGCCCAGGTCTCTTGCACATGAAGTAAAACTTGCATGCATTCATTTAATTTGTTTAAATCTGATTTTCCTGATCAGTGCATCAGATGATGTTGACTTATGTTGATATAGAAAATGAAGAATTAATACTAACCCTATTTTCCACCGTGCTTGCATCAGTATCATCAATGCGGACTTCTGTGTGGCTGGGTGTCTCATTGCTTATGGAGCTCTGCTGGGGAAAGTCAGTCCAGTGCAGCTGATGGTCTTGACACTGTTTGGCGTCACACTGTTTGCAGTTGAGGAATACCTCATTCTTCATGTTCTCCACGTGAGTAGCAGTGCTATTTATTGTATACTCTATTATATTTTATACAATTGTGAATTAGTTTTATTTGTATATATTTCATTTTAATGTTAGTTGTACTGTAAGTCACACTCTGAACCCTGATGCATCAACAGAACTCAAAACATTTGAGGGAATCACTTACACATTTCTTTTTAAGTTAACAGACTCAAAGATCAAATTAGTAGAACTTTAAATGTAAATTTTCAATTTATTTTTTATGTTTATTTTTGTACTACACAAGCTTTTTTCGTAATTTTGTTACAAGCTTTTATTTTTATACTTTTAGTTCGTTTTTTTTATTATTTGTTTTATTTTTAATATGTTGCCTTGGAAAGTTTATAATCTAATATATATATAATTTCAGCTTTATTTCAATTAACAACATGTTTTCAAAAGGTTTTAATTTCATTTGTCTATTATTTCATTTCTAATTAGTCATTTAAGTGCTTCAAAAAATAAGTAATGATGAATGAAAAAATAAATGAAAATGAGAAAACTGAAATAGATTTTTAACTTAATATTTCAAAATGTATTATTTTATTTCTGCTTTATTTCAATTAACCAAAATGTTTTACAAGTTTTAGTTTCAACTAATTAACAGCCCTGGTGAATATCGAATATTTCTGTACCCAAATCAAAGAAATTGAACACTTTGTTCTTACTTCTCACAGGTTCGGGACGCTGGTGGATCCATGGTCATCCACACTTTCGGAGCATATTACGGTCTGACAATATCATGGATTCTTTATCGACCGAAACTAGACCAAAGCAAGAGTCTGAATGGATCCGTCTACCACTCTGATGTCTTTGCTATGATTGGTAAGTGACTTATATAAGCCCGTGATAAGACCGTACATGAGCTGCTTTCAAACAATGCTTCCTCTCACAGGGACGCTCTTCCTCTGGATGTTCTGGCCCAGTTTCAACTCTGCCATCTCAGATCATGGAGACGGACAACACCGGGCCGCCATAAACACATACCTTGCTCTGTCTGCTTCAGTCCTTACTACGTTTGCCATATCAAGCCTTTCAGCCAAGAGGGGAAAACTGGACATGGTAAATAACATCACCTCATAATGTCCCAGTTACATCTGCAGCAGGGTTTTTATAGTTAACTAAAACTCAAACTAAACTAAAACCATTAATAAAAATCATATTTTACTTCAGGAGTCAACATTTTTCATTTTTATTTACTTTAAGATGAAGGACTAAAGACAATACACACTTTAACTAAAATGAAAATGGAAATTATAAAAATAAAACTTAAAAATTTAAAATATTAATAAAGCTAGTATCTCTGATAATAACATTTATAACATGCTTTGTGCAACTCAGGTGCACATCCAGAATGCAACTCTGGCTGGGGGAGTCGCCATGGGAACAGCGGCTGAATTTATGATCACACCGTACGGTTCTCTCATCGTGGGCTTCATCTGCGGGATACTCTCCACATTCGGCTACCTGGTGATCACTGTGAGTCTGACAGAAGAGCAGGTGCATTTGAGCATCATATGCCATGTGAGAGCAGATTGATTTATATCGGGTTTTTCCATGCAGCCCTTCATGGAGAAGTACCTGAAGATTCAGGACACATGTGGCATCCATAACCTGCACGCCATGCCCGGCGTCCTGGGAGCAGTCGTGGGTGCCATCACAGCGGCTTTTGCCAGTGAGAGCGTCTATGGACACGAAGGGTGAGTGTGGCTCCAAACTGTTTGGTGAGATTCAATTTTGAAATCACACAAAGTAGCTTTAATTGTAAAAGTCACATTTATTTATGTTTCAAGGCAGTTTCATGTTAACAGTAAAAATGCATGGATTATTATGTCAAGAAATTGCAGAAAATTAATGTTCTAAAAATAAGTAAGTAAATAAATACACGTGAGCTTCTGTATTTTGAGATCAAACAGAAAAAAGCAGCTGTAAAAAGACAATAGTGCCATTATTCGGCTCAATTCAGATTCAGTGCAGTAACAACATCGATGTTGAAAGTTAATATCATCATCCAGCTCAATTCAGTTCAGATTTTGCCCTCTCTCAGGCCATATTGTGCAGCTAAATCAATAACATCACTGGATATGAACGGTCTTTTTGAATATCAAAACTGTGAATGTTGCTGACACAAATAGCTTTTTCTCAACAGGTTGGTGAACACCTTCGATTTCAAAGGGAAATACGCTGGGAGGACACCTGCCATGCAAGGAGGCTTCCAGGCCGCCGGTCTTTGTGTTGCTCTTGCTTTTGGAATCGTAGGTGGAGTGGTAGTTGGTGAGCGTCCAAAACATTTATTTTAAGTACCACATTTTTGTATGGTTTTACTTTTAGTGAACTATAAGAACCCTCTTATATGTATCTGCAGGTCTTATTCTGAGACTGCCGGGCATCTGGGGAGACCCGGCCGATGAAAACTGCTTTGATGATGAGGTGTACTGGGAGGTGAGTTTGTTTCATGTGTGTTTCACAGCTAGGTGGCACCATAGAACTCGAATAAGAACATAGTAGTCTATAAATCTCAATGTGACAACTAGCCCCTGTTTCGTTCATACGGTGTGAACTCTTTCAGTCTGGACTGTTTTTAATGATTAAAATCATCCTCTCCAGGTGCCTGAGGATGAGGAGAGTATTCTTCCCGTCCTAGAGTACAACAGCCACATGGTCGGCAAAAATAGAGACACGTAAGTATATTCTCTTTGTGTTATGAAAAGAGAGAATACTATAGGCTATGATGCCCTTTAAGATTAATATATCGAAATTCAGTTGAACCTTTTTGTTATTTTTTATTGTTTAATGTTTATTTTCGAAGTTAACAGAACATTTCAATGGGTTCAGAGTCTAATCAGTGAAATGCAACATTAACTCCATGCTTGTTGCACTCTATTATATGACCATGAGATGGCAGCACACAACACAGTTTATCAATGTAACACGATCTGTTAGTTTTGAAGCTGCATCTCAGTAAAGAAATACATTTACACCATTTATTTATTTAATTTTTTCCTATTAAATTTTTTCCCTGTCCTAATCTATTTGAATGCATCCCGGAGGTCCTAAATAGTTATTTTATTTCATTTCTTTCACCATTCAGGTCAGTGACTAACTTCACCATTGAACAGAGCTAATGCAAGATGTCTGTATGACAAAAGATGAAGCATATCACATTATATTGGGACCAAGTCTGTGCTGAAGAGAATATAGTCCCTGTAATACCTTTGTGAGGTATTGGCCTGTCTAATAGAGCAGAAGCCCAGTCGGGTCAGCTCTTAGTTCAAGTTCATGTCTTTAGAGTCCTCCAATTAATTTAATTAATAGGTTTATGCATATATAATTTCTACAACTAAAGCATGTATATTTTATAATCCAACTGTACTACTAGTTCTAGGCTTAAACTGCTTTTAGTTTCAATCATTCTGGACAAGCATGAAATGATTGTACTCTGTCAAGTTTGCTGCTGTGATAATGAACTGACTTTTATTGATATTATGTATGTTAGTTATTTATCTAGCTTTTTTCAAGTGTCCAGTGATGGGATATTTGTCCTTCCTGGTATATAGACTATTATATTTGATTATGTAAAGGATTACATGAGAACATTGTTTAGACTATGTAGAATGCTAACGATATTTTTTCATTTTTTTTATCATAAGCCTTATATTCTTTGCCATTTTAAATATAAAATGCAACATAATCTTTCTGCTCAATGACTTTACATTGGTACTCAAAAACGCTGTACTTGCTAAATGTTTGTTTGAACAGATGTACTTTATATTGAGGTCCATTAAATGTTTAAACATCTAAAGTTTTTTTTTTCTTTTTATACTTTAATTGTTGCTTCAATTGCCTTAAATAGAGTTAAAGGCAATGTAGCACATTCATTTCTGCCAAATATCCCAAATCACTTGTCTGAATGTTATAATTAATTAAACTCTCGCAAATAAAGTCATGTATTTTTATTAAAAAAACGATAAAAGTACCTATAAAAGACATGCACTTCAAATATGTTATTGTCTTTTGTTAAACAAATCATTTGATTTGAATAAATCTGTTGTGTTACTGCTAATTGAACCTGTGAATACTGTGAATAGAATACTATATAAGTCTAGAATACTGTGTAAAAGTAAAACTACTAGAGACATGCATTGATTGTGTTATCTCGAGTAGGTCAAACGCTGTTTAATTGAGCTGCTGGTCATCTGTTAGCATGTGTTCGGTCACCCTCAGGCCAGACTCATCCATTCTAATGGAGATAGACTCTTGTAGAGGGTCAAACGGGGTCAACTGGGTCATTTCCTGATCAATCACCGGGAACTTTAATGAACTTCAAATACACACTGCTTTTGTGAATGAGCACAGTAAGACTTTTGAGAGATTTGATTGTCTTTATGAAGGACTTTGTGCGTGATTTCATGTTCATGAATTTAATAGGTGTGCTATTATTAATGCTGAGTGTCTGTACACAAACCTGACAGTGCTTTTTAATATTATGGCCAGAAAGACTAAAGATAGGCTGTATTGAAAACAAGAATTTACTCTTTGCTATTTATATTGAGTAAATATATACATTTCCTATATACAGATAACCTACAATGAAATAAATAGTGTAGGAATAACTTTAAAAACTATTCTCACTCAGAAATTGCTACTTAATTTCACAAATAATTACAAAAAACTGTGACAATGTGACATTATTAAGCAGAAATACTGAAATAATATTGTATTGTAAAATGTACTCCAATACTTTCTTTTTTAACAGTGTACTATATTTTCCAAAATGTGCCGAATACAACAGAGCTCACTGTATCTCATAATTTAGTGCGTTTCATTTACAGTGAGACAATAAGCCACAATCTCTCTTGGCTCAATCCTTGCTTTGCCAAAAGACATGTTGTTTTTACACAATATTAGATCAAAAATGCAGAACTGCAATTTTATTTCCAATTTTGCACCTGCATTTATCCTTAATTCCCACCTGGTACACGTTTTTGCCTGTCTTTGTTTATTTGACATTACTTTTTTTATTCAGTTTGACATAGATTGTGAATTCTATGCTTATTTTTTCAATTTGTATGATTATTAGAGTGCCACATAATATTGCAGCTAGAAAAAAAGAATATACAGTATAGATTGTATACAGAGTAAATTGTATACATTTTCTGTATGCATAAAATAGACAGAAGACCGTATATACAGAGCACACTGTATCCCACAATGCAGTGTGCTTGGCCTTCCTTTTCCATTGTGAAAAACCATTTTTAATTGCTTGCTTCAATATTTGCCAACATTTTAGACATTTTTATGAGATTTGTGAAATTTTTCACAAAATGTTGATTCAAAATATGACATATTTTCAATGAAATACTGCCTTTATTCTGACTTGCCTGAGTTTCCTCTGGTCGAGAAGTGGAATCATACTTTTTCCCTTGTCTTTTTGTTTACTTGACATTATTTTGACATCGATTTTGATTCTTTGGCTTTTTTTAACCATTAAAATAAAATCACCACCTTTTTTTTAAATACATTTTCCAACCCCACCACCAAAAGCTCCTGTGTTCTTTACATAAAATGCATTTATTTCCCATCTACACTATTAAAATGTCTGCACTCTTTAAAAAAAAATTAAAGCAAGGGGATAAAAAAACTACACTTAAAAATAAAGGTATGAAAATGCATGCCATAATTGAACAATTCTAAGCTCTTCAAAGTTTTTAAAACAACCAGTTTTTTTTCTTAGTATGAAGAAAATTGTAATAATCTAAAGACCTCTTTTCTCCTTTAAAGAAGTTTTTGTGTGATAGAAAGGTTTCATGGATGTTCAAGGTTTTTCATTGAGCCATCGATGCCAGCCTTTATTTTTAAGAGTCTATGTTCTGCAGGGGCAAGTCAAACAAGAAGGAAAATACGTCAGGGCAGATACGCAACAGCTCACTCCGGTTAGAAGGATTACAAGAGACGGACGGCAGTGGAGCACGCTGACTCCGAGCGGCTTTCCCATGGGGATGAGGAACAGGGGGCGAGGCCCGGAGCTGAGCGGGTCAAATCTCTTCTCCTCTCTAATCAAACAAGTCTGCAGGGGAGGGCTCTGAGGAAAGGAGGGTGTCGCTCCTGTAACAGAGATGTTCTGGTTAATCCCCTGTGTGAAGGGGAGCGGGCAGGTGGGTCGACCCAGCCTTAGTTTACTCTCAAAAGAACTGCCAGAGGAGTTAGAGCGCCCAGAGATCCACGCTTGGATCACATAGCTCAGAGGCTGTGTGTGGAACCACTTGGCCTGCCATTGTCCTACATGGCCGGTCTTGTCTGAAAAGCTGTTGAAAGCCTGTAATCAGATTAAAGATTGCCAGGATGAAGGGGGCTAGTTTTTCTTTCTTTTTTTAAAGGGAACAGGGGGGAGATTGCAGCCCCTCTAATCAGTACCTGCCATTGAAGAGCAGGAGAGGAGCTAAATAACTCGGCAGGGAGTGTGGGTACAAGGGCCTCATGGACAAATTGGCCTGTTGTTGCTTGGGTATAATGGTGGGCAGTGAGTGGGGGGGGGGGTGTCTTTCATTCAGCGGTCTTTCCCCTCCTGACCTGATAATTATATCACTCTTAAGGGCTGATTGGCACTGCTTGATTGGTACATCATGTGCCGATAGACCCAGAATCGGTCACTGAATCCTTCTTTACTCGTGGTTGGGGGGGGGGGACACTTAATTTCGGTTGGGTCCCGACGCTGAAGATCCCGTTTGAGGGTTAAATTGGCTTTCTGAAGAAATTAAACCTGTGAAGAAGTTCTGTGGCTGTAAGAGCTAATAAACACTTCAAATGTGTTGTGTTAAAATTGTATGTAAACACTTTTTACAAACTAAAATTGTATGTAAATAACACATTTCTGAATAAAAATGAAAATATATAGTATATAGAGATTGCAATGAAGTGAAATACAGAATTTTCATATCAATTTTGTAAAACCTTTTATAGTTTTTTTAATACTGTAGTATTTATAAAAAAAATTCTAAGATGATATTTATTTCTGAAAAACCTCAAATTAAGGTTAGATGCAAACAACATGCAAGAAGCCATATTGTTGTCACGTGACAAGAAACTCAAAAGCAGGAAGTGATCCTTATGGCTGTGTCAAGGTCGGTACATATCGTTTGATATTTTGATGGCATTTTGCTGGTCAACTCAAGTTATCAGATGTCAGATCATATAACCCCAACATACCTTATGGTATTTCTTATCCATAAAATACAGATGTTTATTCATAAATATAGTCTTGTGTTTCACCTTTCACCAAATAGGTTGTGTTTACTATAAAGAAAGTGTTTACTTGAGCTTCCTGGATTCAATAAAGCAAATGTTTTGCTGAAAATGGTAAAAGTTTATTCAAAAAAACATGAAATCAACCTGAATGCAATGATTACAGTAGCACATTTATTTATTTATTTATATCATCTTGGACACATTGTATGTGTGTGTGTGTTTTTTGGGGACAAACGTGTACCAAAAGTGGGCTAAATGACATAAAAAGGTAAAAAAGGTAACTTTTATGTATAAAGTGGGTTAGATTGTAAGTTACACTCTTAAAAATAAAGGTGCTTCACGATGCCATTAAAGAACCTTTTTTGTCTAAATGGTTCCATAAAGAACTTTAACATCTGAAGAACATTTCTGTTTCACAAAAGATTATTTGTGGTGAAAGAAGGTTCTTCAGATTATAAAAAGGTAAGAAAGAGATGTTCTTTAAAGAACCTTTGACTGAATGTTTCTTTGTGGAACCAAAAATGATTATTTTATGGCATCGCTTGAAGAAACCTTTAACCACCTTTATTTTTATAGGGTCAATTTAGAGCAACTAGCTGTATATAAAACAGTAGAAGTCTATAAATGTCCCCATTTTGATAAAAAAAAACAGTTCAGAGCCAAACTTCAGCCTTTTATTGGGCAACTGTTGCACCAATGTGACATATCATTTCTAATGTGAAGACCAGCATTATTTTCTTTAATTTAAAGTGTGTGAATGTGAATCAGATAATTCATAGTCTTGTTTTCCTTAAGTGCATTAGAGAAAAATCCACCTTCAAAACCCAGCCCTGCTTGTCATGCTAATCCTCATTATTGTCTCCTTGTTAGAGGACCTTCCTTCTCTCGTGTGTTCGATGTATTCATCGGTTTCTACCACCAAGAGCATTACGCCTCGTTAAAACTCAGTCAGGCTTTTTCAGTGTGACATGAATCCATTCGCATGGGTCAAAGGGTCAGGGAGAATATGACCCCGTGGACAATAACTATAGCGGTCCATTTACGGCAGGCCGGCTCTTTGATTCGGACACAACAGACAAAGAGTTGGAAATTAAATCGATGGTGGCGGGACAATAAAGATGGAGCACGAGCAGCTCAAAATTAAATTTTCTTCTAATTAGAGGATCCACCTGCATTGGGAAAAGCGTGAATGGATGTGGGAGGGATGAAGTGAGAGTCCATTTAATGGCAATTCTTTTGAAAAGTGATTATTTGCCTTTTCAGCCGCCCTTGGTGCTTGATTGGTGAGTTGCTGGATGGGGAAAAAAAAGACATTTTGGGATTAGGTTGCAAAAACGTGTTTAGCTTTTACATTTGAGATTAGGCTGCAGAATTATTCATGCAGGTTCCTTTGAGGAATAATTGACCCAAAATGAAAATGTACTACAAATGTACTCACTCTCAGTCATCCAAGATGTAGATGAGTTTATTTATTTTTTCATCAGAACAGATTTGCCAAAATTTTGCATTACATGCTCACAGTGGAGCAGTGAATGGGTGCCGTCAGAATGAGAGTCAAAACAGCTGATAAAAACATCACAATAATCCACAAGTAATCCACACGACTCCAGTCCATCAATTAACATCTTGTGAAGAGAAAATACTTTTTTTTTATCAGTAAGACATTAAAATTTTTTTAAAGTCCTCTATCCACAATATTGCTTTCTCCAGTGAAAAAGTAATCAAATCTGAATCAGGAGAGAAATATGCAGAGATCAAGCAACATTTATAAGCAAAAACAGATATAAACAAATATGCTGGTGGATTTTGGACATTAAGGGATGGACTTTTTCATTAGAGGAAGTGTTTTAATGGATTACTTGTTTCTCACAAACAAGCAGCTTTTCATTTCACAAGACAATAATTGATGGACTGGATGTGGATTACTTGTGGATTATTGTGATGTTTTTATCATCTGCTTGGACTCTCATTCTGACGGCACCCATTCACTGCAGAGCATCCATTGCTGAGCAAATAATGTAATAATGCTAAATGTGTCCAAATCTGTTACGATAAAGAAACCAACTTATGTTGAATGTCCTGAGAGTGTGTACATTTTTACCACATTTTCATTTTTGGATGAATTACCCCTTTAAGCTAGAAAACAGTCAGTGGGAATGTAGTCCGCATGGGATATACGATGGATTCTCTTCATTAACACATGCATCTCAGCTTTTTATCTGGCCAATCCTCCTTTTCCCAGCTCTCCTATCAGCTGTGCGCTGCTCAATACAGAGGAGGGATGGAATCAATAGATGAACACATCTGTCGTGTTTAAGGAGAGGATAGGCTTTCCTGTGCACCGTGCTACATTCCCACCCCCAGAGTGACAAGCCCTCTAAATGAGGATCTTAAGCCATGTCAGCACTAGAATTACAACTAATTACGAGGTGGAACCAACGATTCTGGCCGGCTGCTTTAAGCCAATGCTCGGGGTAAAAGGGGACTAATTGGTCGGAATAAACTGATTGGCTCCTTTGATCGATTCCTCTGCTGAGTGACACAGACAGGGACAGATTATTTTCCTTCAGTGGACATGGAAAAAAGGGTTGCTACCTGACCAAGAAGAAGAAAAGCAGCGAGTTCTGGAGTAGGGATGGACTTACAGGGCAAGCTGTCAAACAAAAGCGCTAAAGCAATGGAAACACCTCTCTCCCTCTGTTCCACCATCTGCTGCTGTTTAACACGTGTTTAAGGAGATGTGTAAAGGAGGCATGTAGCCATTAGCTGCACGTTTCTTGTGTAAAGTTTCTCATTTCTTATTTCTTGACTGAAGTGTTCTCGGGGTTACAGAGAACATGATCTGTTCCAGCTCAAATTGTGGAGAGTTTTTGTAAAGTAGCAGCAGACTATGTTTGTTCTTCTGTCAGAAATCATCGTATCATTGTTACATCATGTTTTAGTTTTCTTTTTTCATCTACCATAGTAATACTGTATTATTCTTTAAAATACCTTTGTAGTACTATAAAAATACTAAGATATATGAATATAAAATTTGAGTGTAAAACAAACACTTCTGAATATTATATAAATATATATATATATATACATACATACACACACACACACACACACACACACACACACACACACACACACACATATATCATTCAAGAAGGCTTTTTCAGTTGGGTTTGACCAATTTAGAAATTTATTCAGGGATGTAAACCAACCAAAACAAATCTTTTTTTCAGAATTCGGGTTGTATGATGCTGCATAATAATCATGCACACTTTCTTATAAGGTACAATTCTTGCTATTAACATACCATTAACTACTATTTTTGCCTCAATAAACTCCCAATTTGCTGCTTATTAATAGTTAGTAAGGTAGCTGTAAAGTTTACGTATTGGATGGGATTAGGGATGTTTATGGTCATGCAGAATATGTGCTTTATAAATACTAATAAACAGCCAATATGTTAATAATAGGCATGCCAATGAGCAAGAGAATTAGTCCCTATACTAAAATGTCACCATTTTTTTTCTTTAAATATATCCCATTTTCTTGCAACTTTGAATGTTCACAAGCACTTCACAGGATTTCTCTGAAGAAGATTTAAAGGAAAAGGCATAGCTTCTGCTGTATTCAAACAGCATGCACTCAAATACAAGTATATTAATCAGAGTATTCATTTAGCATCCTTTTCATGACGTCTTATCTTCAGGGTCCTCCACAGTAAATGCCTCTGTGTTTTAGATCATCCTGTTTTTTTAGATTTGAGGTGATGTGCATCTGTGAAGTGTGATTTTGCATTGCTCACAGATAGACAATACTTACATACTTACTTGAAATATGCACTGAAATGGCAATGCAGGGTTATGAACATTTTAGATTTTACACTTTAGACAGATGTTTCGACTGTCTTAGTCAGCTTTCATTATGAAATTAAATCTTTATAAAGATTACAAAACATATATAATCTATCTAACATTTAAATAATACAATGGAACCTATACTTTTCAAAGGTTTGGGGTCGGTACAATTTTTACAAATGTGTCTATAAGAAATCTACTATGCTCCATACGCCATTTATTTGATAAAAAATATAATAAAAACAGAAATATTTTAATATTTAATAATAATAATAATATTACAATTTAAAACAACTGTTTTCTATTTGAATATATTTTCAAATGTAATTTATTCCTGTGATGCAAAGCTGAATTTTCAGCATCATTAATCTCAAACAGAATTCAGTGCTAACCTGATCTCATGAAAGGGTGTATATAGCATGAGTTTGTTTATGATTTGGCGTAATATTTATACGCAGAAATTGACTTTGGGGTGCATATGAAAAGCAATGGGTAGGGTTATGGTTGTGGGGTAGATGCGTATAATATGTACGCAAAAAAAATCATATGCATGCCAACAAATTGCATATCACTGCATGCGAAACTGTTGAAAACAGCTGCGCTGCTTGTGGAAACCAGGATACAGATTTTTCTCAGGATTCTGTGATGAATAGAAAATTCATGAGAACCATTTATTTGAAATAGAAATTGTTTGAAAAAAAAGTTAGTCTTTTTTGTCACCTTTGATCACCTAGATGCAAATTGTATTTCTAAAATTCAAAATTGTAATGTTTGATATAAGTATCAAGTGAAGTGGTTTAGTATGTATAGAAAAATGTTTTTATGTTTTAACTGAATATTAACTGGACAAAGAGAGCCTGAAATATTTGAAAAATTCAGGTGAAAAAGTTGCATCCCTCTAGAAAGTTGTTTCCCGCCCAAATAAAAGCTCTCTACCCCCTCGCATCCTCATTCCCAGCCCCTGATCCGGAGAGGAGACACGGCGTCATCTGTATGCACTGCTGCCAGCAGCCCTTGTGAGGGTTTTTAGAGGCCCGTCGGATCTTAGAAGCAAAAAACAACAGATTAGTCATGATCCTATCCTCCAAGTATCTGCCCCCTTCTTTTCTCCATCTGACAAGTGTCTGAGAGGGGGAGGGTCTGCTTTTCAGAGCCATCAGATGAAGAGGTGGGCAATGCGGGGAGAGGGATGTCTTTTCAGTCGCGCTTAGAGAAGCACCCTTCTCAGTTGCAGGGGCCTTGTTGCTAAGGTGTAAGGCCTCTCCATCTCTACGCTCTTGTTGCTAGGGATGAAGCCTCTCTGTCACTGGACAGCGGTTGCTAGGCAGAGCAGAAAGAAGAGGAGTGCACGCAACGCCGTCTGGCAGCATTGTTGTCTTGGCTGAAACATCTCTTTCTCCCGATGCTCTCTGAATGACAGGCGGTTGTGTACCTCACGTGGGACTCGGTTCCTTGTGAAGGGGACTTACTGGGTGGTACCACAGAAAAAAGTTTTGAATGCATTTGGCTGAATATGGGCAGGGCAGTTTCCCCTGAAAGCTCTTTGGTTGAAGGACGTGCTATTTTTTCCACTATATTTTATATAGACTCATGTTTATATTTATTTTTCAAATGCCATCATGATATCAATGATTTAGTGCTGTCAAATCGAGTAATCACATCCAAAATAAAAGTTTGTGTTTACATAATACGTGTGTGTACTGTGTATATTATATGTATATATAAATACACACACATACATGTATATATTTAAGAAACTACATGTGTATATATATATACTGTATTCATAATTATATATATGATTTATACATAAATACAAATATATAGTACATTTATTTCTTAAATATATTTGCATGTTTGTGTATTTATTTATATATATACATATTAATACACAGTACACACACACATATATCAAGTCAAAAACAAACTTATGCAATTCATCTAATTAAACTAATGCAATTAGTCACGATTAATCGATTTGGCAGCACTAATAGGATTACATCTATCCATGATATTGTGATTTCATCTAGATCATCCAAAATATACTATTTTATGTGCGTCTGTAGATTTCAGTCACATTAAATATCTTTAGGTCAATTTCTCTAAACGAGTTTTTCTCATGCACTGAGCCAGAAATCTTTCCTTCAGTAGTTAAATACATACACTAAACTTGACAACGTGACAATTACTCCGCTCTGTATTCTGAAGGTTTTTACACAAGGGTTTGTTCATATATCATTTGCCTGATTTCATACAGCACTTTATTCCTAAAAACTGTAAATGTATTTTGGCTGTTGACAATATTTTCTCATTTATGTAGTGATAAAAAAAGAAAACAAAAATCCCATCTCAACAACCCTTTGACTGTAATATAAATGAAACAAGAACACTTTTTACCCAATGCTCAGATTTCTGTTCTGGAATGGTATGCAAATTAGTGCCTATGTAATTAGATAATGCATGAATTGCATATGTAAACATAATATTTCAGAAAAAAATGTTTGCAATTCTTATTGTAATCAGTCAGGAATGAAGTATGATGATATCTATTAGTTCATTGTTTTTACACTACATGGGTTGTCTTGCCTTAATTCTAAATGCATATTGCGTTTAGTTTTTATTTAATTCTACTTATTTAATTATTTCTTGTTACTCTACTGTGTATATATGTACAACCCCAATTCCAGAGAATCCAGGGACATTTTGTAAAATGCAATTAAATCAAGAATCTGTGATTTGTTAATTCTCTTTAACTTTTATTCAATTGACAAAAGTACAAAGAAAAGATTTCCAAAGTTTTCAGTGACCAACGTAAATTTATATTTGTAAATATGAACAATTTTAGTTTTTGACGGCTGCAACACTCCAAAAAAGTTGGGACAGAGGCTAAATGTAAGTAAAAAGGTTATAGAATATCCACGTTAAACTGTTTTGAAACAGTTCACAGTAAGCAGGTGAATTGGTAATGGGTCAAGGTATCATGTTTGGGTATAAAAGGAGCATCTCAGTCTTTGAAAGCAAAGATGGATCATGGCTCATCACTTTGTGCCAAATTTCACGAGAGAAGTGTCAAACAAATCAAAAATCACATTTCACAATGCAATATTGCAAAGTATTTAGGTCTTTCACCAAGTACCATACATAATATGGTGAAAGATTCAGGGAATCTAGAAAAAATCACAGTACATGAAGGGCAAGGCAGGAAACCTCAGTTCAATGTGCTTGACCTTTGAGCCCTCAGATGGCATTGCATAAGAAACCGTCACGCTGCGGTGTTAAATATAGCCACATGGGCTCAGGAGTACTTCAGAAAACTGCTGTCACTTGTCACCTGCATCAAGAAATGCAACTTGAATATCTGTTACTCTAGGAGAAAGCTACACATCAGTCCTACGCAGCGATGCTGCCGGGTTCTCTGGGCCAGAGCTCATCTCAGAAAGTGAAAATGTGTGCTGTACTCCGATGAGTCCACATTTCAACTTGTTTTCGGGAAAAATGGATTGCGAGTTGTCCGTCCCAAAGACCAAATGGACCATGCAGACTTTCATCAGCAACAGAAGCAAAAGCAAAAGTCTGTCATGGTATGGGGGGGCAGCAGAGCAAATGGCATGGGAGACTGGAATATGCGCGAAGGTGTCATTGACATGGATGCATATACTGGGATTGTACAGAGATATATACTGCCATCAAGATGATGTGTTTCATGGGAAGTCCATTGTTATTGGATCAAGACAATGCCAGCTCTCATTCAGCATGTGCTACAACAGTGTGGTTTCGTAGAGTCAGAATGAATGTGCAGATCTGTCTCCTATTGAAAATGTATGACCAGTCATGAAAAGGAGAATCAGACAACGATGATCACAGACTGCTGAGCTTCTGGAGTCGTGTATCAAGAGAGACTGGACAAAAATGATGCTTGCAAAACTTTAACAATTAGTATCCTCAATTCCCAAACAACGAAACATTAAAAGGAAAGTTGATGTGACCGTGTTAAACGGGTGTCTGTCCCAACATTTTTGCAGTGTGTTGCAGCCATCAAAATCTGTTCATATTTACAAAATACATTTATGTTGGTCAGTGAAAGCTTTGTAAATATTTTATTTTTGTCAATTAAATAAAAGTTTAATAAAAATAAGAGAATTAACAAATCCCAGATTCTCGATTAAATTGCATTTTACAAACCGTCCCAACTTCTCAGGAATTGGGGTTGTATGTACAGCATGTGCCTCAGAAACATACCAAATTCCTGCGTGCACGCTTGGTGAATATTGCACATTATGCTGTGATATGATGTGATATTCTGATAATTCAGCTGAATTCAGTGGACATATTGGAATGTTCTAGCTGTCATTCACCTTTAAAACTAAAGATTCCAAGAGGACTTTTTTGCAGTGATACCACAGAAAAACTATTTTCAGTTCACTAAAGAACCTTTCAGTTAACATTTCTTATGAGAATCATTTTTATTATTGTAAAGAATGTTTTAATGATCTAAAAAAAACTTTTTTCATCTATAATGAAACTTTTGTGCAAAGGAAAGGTTCCATGGATATTTAAGGTTCTAATAGATGCCAATAAAGAAACTTTTTTAAGAGTGTTAGCAACCTATTTTTTTAACACATAAACCTGAACCCAGGTTAAAAAGACAATATCTTCCACAACGAGGGCCCCAGACAGTCTCTTGCATCTAATTCGGGGTCCTGAGAATGGTCAGCGGGGCCTCTACATACTAACTTCCCAGGACATAAAGCAGAACAGCTAAAGCACAATCACAACGCAGCCAGACTCTATTTATCAAAGCATGCATATTCATATCTCTGCATGCAACTCTGAGAACCTAAGAACACGTGAGGCCCCTGGGAACCGTCTTGGGGTTCCCAGAGTATTGCTTCAGCTTGACAGCACCACATAGGATGCACGAGGGGAGAAACGCCCTCGAGAGCCTCTTAATAGACACCATTCCAGACAAACCCTTGTCTGAACCAGACTGAGCCATGTTCAATTTCAAGGAACTCCAGACGAAGATGGGTGGAGCCGGAGGGGTGGAGTCACGTTACTCCATTGACTCAGACATCACAGGCACCGGCTGATTGGATTGCTGGTTTTCAGAAGTGTATGCTTTTGCCTCCCACTACCATCAGAGGACGCAATTCCCAGACACTGGGGTCAAAAAGTCAGTCTGAAGCAACTAATCTGCCACTTCATAGACGAGACTGCATTTCAGACGCGCCGTCTATTGTGTTCAATCCATGGGAATTCTCACACGGCGGCTGAAATTAAACCATCAAAATGAAGCCGTTGTTACATTCTAATCCCTCGAGCATTTCAGGTTATGTATCTAAAGATTCTTGACAGTGCTGCAATTGCAATAATTCCTGTGTGTGATTATAAATGAGTCATATTGTCTATGACAGAACATTTAATCTCTCCTTCACACAATATACAGTACATCATAAGTGTGTTACAGAAACACTAAGATGAGCCCAGGAGCACATCAATCTACTACTGCACGCTGTGAGCTTCAAAAAGCAGGAATTTTTCCCAGTATATTGCCATTTAGAAATCATTGGTATCCTAAGGCTTTGTAAAATGACACATAACCTACTGTAAGAAGCTTAATACCTTGACCCCAAGCAGTGGAACATATCTACATGGAATAATGAGTAATTTTAGCCTCGCTTTTACCTTTCACCATGCTGATGGTTTTGCATTTGCAATGCACAGTTATTTACTATTGCTAGCGGTTAAGCATGATGAGGTGTTCATAATGATTACTTGTGGGAGTCATAAGGTGTAATGATTGTTTTGCATTGCAAAGCCAACGAAGCATTATCGACTCTGATGATGCTCTCATATACTGCTAAACAAATTCAAGAGTGGTTACATGAACAACGGTGTGAAGTCAAGTGCCTTTCATGCCCTTCATAATCAACAGACCTGTAAGAAACTCTGGAACGGCGAGATTGAAGTAGATTTCAATGGTTTGCATTTCTCAAAGTGTAAGATGTTTTATCCATATGTCTACAGTAGGGCTGAATTATCTAATGAACGACTGAAGCTGTTCTTAATAGAATAGTTCATCCGAAAGGAAAATCTGCTGAAAATCTACCCACCCTCAGGCCATCCAAGATGTAGATGAGTTGCTTCTTCATCAGAATGGATTTGAAGAAATTTAGCATTAGCTCACTAGCTCAGTGAATGGGTGCCGTGAGAACAAGAGTCCAAACAGCTGATAAAAACATCACAATAATCCACAAGTAATCCACACCACTCTTGTAATGCGAAAAGCTATGCGTTTGTAAGAAAGAAATCCATCAAGACATTTTACCTTCAAACCTTTGCTTCTGGTTAAAATATGAGTCAAGATTAAGCATTGTTTATAAGCAAAAAAACTGTCCAAAACAGTTCTAAACAATGTGTTTGTGGATTGTGATGTAAGAGAACAACCCGGGGGGTGAATTGTTTTCACTGGAGAAAGCATAGTTATCAATTATGTACTGGCAACGGTTTAAAGATAAAATGCCATTATGATGGATTTGTTTCTGAAAAACAAGATAATTTATGTTAATTTGTTTTATGTAGTTTTTATTGTTGCAATGGTTAATGGGACATAAAGCAGAGGTCATTTGATGTCTCCTTTGCAATGGATAGTAATCAATTTAATGTGTTTTCTTAATTTTGATGCGTCATAAACCACCTCACCAAAGGATTTTTCTTTTACTTTTTTTTACATTAAATGTTACATAATTAAGAAAATCAGTAAGTATATATATATGGCAAGCCCCTACTTCATTTGGATATACTGTCCAAATATGGTACACATACCCAACATGCAATATCACACACAACTCTCATCCTTTACTAAGAACACACCAGTCTTATTTCAAAGTCATTTCAAGCTTTTGGACCCATGCCTTGTCAGAGCTGCAAGACATGCTGTGAAACTGGTGGCACCACGGTATTTTCTTTACTTCGTGCTTCACTCGTTTGTTCACAGCTGTCTTATGTCTACACTGTTTGTTGTTTAGTGCTGTTCAACATCACAAGAGTTTCTCCCAGGTTAGTTAGTATCTATTTGTACCCAAATAATCTTAATTCATGCCCAGTAATGTCTTGTCTAGCTTTAAAACGGCAGCTGCGTTGTTTATTTTGACTTGCCTGAGCCTCTTACTCTCACAATGCTATTTGACTGTAGGTAATGATTTTTAACTGTGTGCTTAAACGAACGACGAAATACAAATGTTAAAGACTCATATGACTATAAATGATTGTGAACAGCTCTTTTGTATACTGCAGAACTGTCAATCTATCATGTCTTTGCTAAATCACATCTCACAGCGTTCATCTCACTCAGTCCTGTGCTCTCAGAAAAACCAAACGTCTAAGAACCTGCTATTTAAAGAACCTCTTATAAAATCCTGTCATAGACATGGTTCTGTTCCTCTAACCATCCAAGCTATAGCAGTTCAGCAGCACATTTCTTCATAGCTCAGTGGCAAAGCATTTGAAAGGTGTAATTATGGTTATAGACATAACACTAGGACGTCCCATTAGGGTGTAGTGGTTGGTGATTACACAGGTGCCATGTTGCAGAGCACAGACTATACTATTAAAGAGCATGACCCATGGTGAGTGTCCACTCATCTCTGCGAACCTTAAAGTGGAATGAGAGTTGATTACTAACCATTGGCCCCAGGCCGGCTGCTGATTGACAGTCAGCTCAGTTCCTCCTTCTGTTGCCCACTAAATGGGACCATGCATGGTGTGTCTTGACAGCTGTAGCAGAACATCATAACCGAGCATAGAAAAATACAGAGGAAAATCAAGCCAAAATTGTCACGTAGTTTTATTCTGAGAACCTAAAACATCTAAAAACCGTATGCATTGAGTGTTATCATGCATTTGTTTAAGATCTACTGAAGGTTTGAACATTGTAAAGGACAAATCTTGGTATGCCATCATTGTGCTATTGATGCTTTCACAGGTTGATCCAGGATTACTGTCCTTGTCACAAAAGTACAGTGAACCAATTTTGATAAAAGTGTCAACTAAATGAGAAATTAGCAATTGAAAATATGGCAATTGCTATGTGTTTGGAGAGTTTGCCACCCAAACCAAAACATTGATAGCTGTTCTGAATGGTAGCCAGATTATTGCTATACAGTTACTAAAATGTTCTGATTAGTTGCTAGGGCTCTTCTATACAGTTTCTATTAGGTCTTGAATTGTTGTGCATTGCTATGTGGCTGCTAAAGTGTTGCTGGTTGGTTGCCAAAGCTTTGCTATGTAACAAGCATTCTAAGTTGCAGTGATGGGTGATTTTTTGTGGTTATTTAGTAGATTGAGATTAACAGCATAACTGCGTCCCAAATGACGCGATATATACACGTATACACTATGTACTTATGCACTGTACACCAACATGTAGATGCCTTGGGAGCCTTCATACAACACATTTCAAGGCAGGAAAGCATCAAGGCAACAAATATTCCAAATGATACCTCCTCTGAGACTTTAAAACGTGCAGAGAAAAAAGGACATTGATATTTTATTTACACATACCTCGTGTCTCAAGCGCACTTAAAAAAATATATATAATACAAAAAAATATGTTTTTATCAGAAAACAGAAATTATTTTATATATAGTTTTTTTCTTGTTATATTGTTTATAATGCATATATTGAGGAATAGCCAACTAAGAAAGTTGGTGTCTGACTTTAAAAAATGAAGGAGGGAGAAGGTAGTGAATGATCTCAAGGTTCGGTAAAGACATGAGACATGCATTTAAGGGCTCTAGATGAGGTAAAAGTTTGTGAACAAACTATGTTGGCCTAGTCTAGAAAGCTTATAGACTAAAAGTTTACAATAGGATAATAACCATCTCTGGAGTTCCGGAGATCCAAGATTTTGTGAACATAAGTGTAATTTTTTGTGTAACATGACAACACGTTTTAATCATATTTTTAGCTCATCATGATCTTTTCCGAGAATTAGGAGATCGACAGGCTAGTACATCATTCATAAATTCAGACTTAATTTGAACTTTTATTCACAACTGATCAACGCACACACACAAGATGTGATGAGACACGAAAGCCAGTGACGTTTTGATCACATAATATTTGCACTTGCATTTCAAACAATCAAATATTAATTTAATTTGAATGAAACAACAGTTTTGTTATATTAATTTTAGTGTCAATAATATGAAGGTAATGTTTCTGCTGCCGACCGCTAACATGAAGCAGCCGAGAGAGAGAGAGAGAGAGAGAGAGAGAGAGAGAGAGAGAGAGAGAGAGAGAGAGAGAGAGAGAGAGAGAGAGAGAGAGAGAGAGAGAGAGAGAGAGAGAGAGAGAGAGAGAGAGAGAGAGAGAGAGAGAGTGAGAGAGAGAGAGAGAGAGAGAGAGAGAGAGAGAGAGAGAGAGAGAGAGAGAGAGAGAGAGAGAGAGAGAGAGAGAGAGAGAGAGTGAGAGAGAGAGAGTGAGAGAGAGAGAGAGAGAGAGAGAGAGAGAGAGAGAGAGAGAGAGAGAGAGAGAGAGAGAGAGAGAGAGAGAGCTTTATATTTAAAGCATTTTCTTTGCCTGTCCGAGTCTGAAATCTGAAAACAATCTGAGGGAGAGAGAAATAATAGCGTGATTTTGAATATTACTTTGACTGTTAGAATAACACTTTAAATAAACAGTTGTTATAATTCATTAACAGTATTACAGCACGTATTAATGTAGGTCAATAATTATTTATAAATGACAAATGTAGGCTACTAATACATGTTTAGTATGTTAACATTACTTTATGCATTAAACACATAAGTTACCTAACATTAACCAAGATTAATACATACTGTAAATGATGATCATTCACTTTTTTATGCTGGTTATTTGTAACCTATGGTATCGATTTAGTATCGATACCGAGGTATTACCTTCTGGTATCGTACCGAAGCCAAAATTATGGTATGTATGCTCCATCCCTAATAGGGGCACTTTAAGAGCATCATCTGGGTATTTAAAGTGGACTGTTTATTTTGGTAATTTTCAGTGTGAACACACTACTCGCACTATTTATACTACAAAACGCCACAGAACAGTGCATAAGTACGCGATTTGGAATGTTTTATTAAACTCGTTTTTTAACACTCTCTCCTCACACGTGCACGAAGCGCACGGTGCACTGCAGCACCAGGCAGAAAGAGGGCAGCCGACTCCTAGCAGAGCGCTGCTGGAGAAAGGGAGATCATTGAGGAGGAGGAGGAGTACCGTGAGGGTTCCGGAGTGTGCGGGGGGGTGTTTGGGTGAGAGGCGACAGCTTCAGTATTGTTCCAGCGCCTGACTCGCCACTCTCAAGAGGCTCGGGGTTCCCACGGTCCGCACAGAAAAACAAACGCGCCTCATCCTTTCTTCCCCTCGCTTCGCAGTGATGTCATTAATTACCATCAAAATGCGCGCGACAGCGAGCGAGAGTGTGAGTCTGCTCGCCAGTGTGTGTGTGTGTGTGTGAGAGCGAGAGAGAGAGAGAAAGAACGAGCGAGGCAGTCGTAAAGAAAGGGACCATTGTCTGCGCTGAAATAAAGAAATCTCCACTGAACCATTGTGAACGGGTAAGGCTGGAAAATGCACCAAAATGCAGGGTTTGGTGAGTTATAGTTGGGCTGTCACATCTTGTCAGGAGCCCACAAATAGTGATGTCCAAATGCAAACAGCCCTGCCCTCTGACATACACTGTACCCCTGTGATTTACTATATTCTCACTTCTGTAACTCTGGCTTGTATTTGAACATCAAAAAGAGGGAGAGAGTGATCTTTCTCATCACTGGCAAAGATACGTGTATACGTGCAAAGATACGTGTGTGTATCTCTGTGGTTACTTGGCTATAATTAGCTTCCTGAATTCACTGTGTGTGTGTGTGTGTGTGTGTGTGTGTGTGTGTGTGTGTGTGTGTGTGTGTGTGTGTGTGTGTGTGTGTGTGTGTGTGTGTGTGTGTGTGTGTGTGTGTGTGTGTGTGTGTGTGTGTGTGTGTGTGTGTGTGTGTGTGTGTGTGTGTGTGTGTGTGTGTGTGTGTGGTCTAAAACCGTTTTATTTGAGGTTTTGGGTGTATGTACTATGATACTATAAATAATATAAATATAGAAAATAATATACATAAAATATAAATAGTCCTATAAACTAGAAGCTTACAGAATTGTCTCCAGAATGAATATGATTACTGTCATATAATTTTATTACACACAAAAAAGTTTAATGCACTTCCAATAATAGTAAAAAGTGAAACGAATAGCCTAATCCTTACTTATTTTATTTGAAAAATTGTTTGTTCAATTATTCAATTAAAATACTTTTTTTATCTTAAATTGTCTTACAATTTTTTGAAGTGTATTATTATTGTTATTATTAAATAATAATAAAAATGCTATAATTCTAAATAATTAGTAATTAAATGTTAGTAATAATAATAACAAGAATATTTTTGTTCTAAAATTGAGGTCAAATGTAAATAAAACTCTCAAATTTAAACTCTTAAACAAATATATTTCAAATATACTTCAGTTGAAATATTACAAAGTAGTTTTTTATTCTAAAAATGCTCGTTATTAGTTTAAATAAAATGTAAGGATTGATCTAGTTAGTCTAGTCGACCATCTTCATTTACATGCATTTGTGTGTGTTTACTGGGGTAAATTGGAGTGTCTCTTTGGGTAGATTTGGGGATGTCCTTTATTAGATATACAATTTGTGAATAAAAATTGTATGTTTCATTTAAAAAAATTAAGTATGTGTGTGTGGATGTGCATGCCAGTTTGCATGCATTTGTTTGTGTTTTTTCTTACATTATCATTCCTTCAAGTGCCTGAACACTCTCCTAATCATGTTTTTTTATGCATGGATAGAAGCCTGTTTTTGAGGATGTAAAATATGCCCTGGCCTATACCGGCATCTTTCTGAATGCAGCAAACCTCTGATGGGCATTAGCGGTGCCCTGGCAGCATTGTGCCCTGGAATGTGAGTGAAATGACCCGAACCTCCAATCTAGCACTCATTACTTCTGATTTGCCCGGCCGGCGGAAGAATCCACACAAAACACTGTCCTGCCTCATTGTGCTGTGTGTGGATCCACAATGATTGTTTTTAATGTGCATTCACTGGAAGTGATGGCGAGTCTGCGCCATCAAAGCGCAAGCAGATAATTGTGGGCATCTGATCTCTCCAAGGACATTCGGTGTTAATTGGGGGCTTCAAATGGGCAAAGCGGCCAAAGTGAGGAGAGTGTTTTGTTTGTGCCGTACGAGGCGAGGGCTAAACTTTGTTCAGGCCGTGAGGTACATCTCGGCCCATGACTGGACACCTTGTTCTCTTCTACAGGGCAGGCCTTGTGAAAAAGCCCATCTACCTCATTTGTTCAAAGGCTGTGGGACATCTCTGTAATTTGAAACAATGACCTCTGCACGGAAAGAAGAGTGGGATGGAAAGAAATTACTTTCCCTCCTGATTACTAATTGTTTTTCTGTATTCAGTTCATTGTTGCAAACCAACCGTACAAATCTTGTTACGTATTTCTAGATCTTTCAGGTCAACTCTTTCTACTTAGCAAACATGCAGGAATTGTGGGATGTTGTGTATTGAAAGGATTGCTGACTGGCATGATGGGATAGCCATTTCAAGCTTGACTGCCCCTGTTGCCACAAGATGGTGCCACCGTGGCTTAATGGTGGCCAGAGACGGGCACTGCTGGTTTGTCTGGCACAGAGTCCTGCTTTTACATATAGAATTGTGCTCTTATTTATGTACTGCAGCCGTACAGCATCTGAATCTATTAAAAAAGTAAAAAAAAAATAAACTTATAATGGCAGAATTTGCTGTATAAATCTGAAATAATATGTCCGCACAAGCATACATGTTGCAGGTGTAAACTGAGTGGTGAGTGGATCTTTTATGGGTGTAAATTTTTTTTATTTGCATTGATCTCTAGCTGAATATTTACATCTGCATTATGCATAGCCACACTGTCCTCAAAACAAATCCACAGTTATTATTATTTTTGAAATTATAGTTTTTGTTGGTTGATTATTTAAATTTTAGCTTAAAAAGTTGTGAATATGGAACTTTGTAATTTAAATTAGTAAAAATAAATGTTATATGAAAAAGCCATGCAAATGCCCATTTTAACGCATTTGTTCCTTACTAAAAGTATTAAATAAGTTAATAAATCAATTATTTCAAGAATTAGAATAGGTAGATTTAAGAATAATGATATATATTATTCAGGTCTATCTGTCTGTGTCTGTCTGATCTATCGGTCTGTCTGTCTGTCTGTCTGTCTGTCTGTCTGTCTGTCTGTCTGTCTGTCTGTCTGTCTGTCTGTCTGTCTGTCTGTCTGTCTGTCTGTCTGTCTGTCTGTCTGTCTGTCTGTCTGTCTGTCTGTCTGTCTGTCTGTCTGTCTGTCTGTCTGTCTGTCTCTGTCTGTCTGTCTGTCTGTCTGTCTGTCTGTCTGTCTGTCTGTCTGTCTGTCTGTCTGTCTGTCTGATCTGTCTGTCTGTCTGTCTGTCTGTCTGTCTGTCTGTCTGATCTGTCTGTCTGTCTGTCTGTGTGTCTGTCTGTCTGTCTGTCTGTCTGTCTGTCTGTCTGTCTGTCTGTCTGTCTGTCTGTCTGTCTGTCTGTCTGTCTGTCTGTCTGTCTGTCTGTCTCTGTCTGTCTGTCTGTCTGTCTGTCTGTCTGTCTGTCTGTCTGTCTGTCTGTCTGTCTGTCTGTCTGTCTGTCTGTCTGTCTGTCTGTCTGTCTGTCTGTCTGATCTGTCTGTCTGTCTGTCTGTCTGTCTGTCTGTCTGTCTGTCTGTCTGTCTGTCTGTCTGTCTGTCTGTCTGTCTGTCTGTCTGTCTGATCTGTCTGTCTGTCTGTCTGTCTGTCTGTCTGTCTGTGATTCTGTCTGTCTGTCTGTCTGTCTGTCTGTCTGTCTGTCTGTCTGTCTGTCTGTCTGTCTGTCTGTCTGTCTGTCTGTCTGTCTGATCTCTCTGATCTGTCTGTCTGTCTGTCTGTCTGTCTGTCTGTCTGTCTGTCTGTCTGTCTGTCTGTCTGTCTGTCTGTCTGTCTGTCTGTCTGTCTGTCTGTCTGTCTGTCTGATCTGATCTGTCTGTCTAATCTGATATGTCTGTATGTCTGTCTGTCTGTCTGTCTGTCTCTGATCTGTCTGTCTGTCTGTCTGTCTGATCTGATATGTCTGTCTGTCTGGTCTGATCTGTCTGTCTGATCTGATATGTCTGTCTGTCTCATTTGAAAAGTTAAAGATGTGCAAAAAAGTAAGTCAAATCATTTGATTAATTCAAATAAATAATTTTGGCCATTGATAGATTCAACCATTTCTTCAGTTTATGTGCATGTTGTCCATTTTACTACAGTTCTAATAAAATCTATTACTTGAAATGTTTTATTTTTTTGAAAAAACTAGTTGACTTAAATATTATTTGCATGGGCGATAATCTCAAAGAAACAAGATCCTCCAAAGTAGCACTCTAATTTTTTATACATTTTTACATTACATTTTTAACCCAAAAGTTGGGATAGTCCATATTTGACCCAAAATTGGTTTGAAACAAACCAGCATTTTTTAGAGTGTGTTATCAATCCTGTATTTTGTCAAAACAAACCAAAAATAGCTTGGAAACACAGCATGTCACATACCTGGGTGGCACTAACTGATGTCAGTTACTGTCGCCAGAGTCTCAAACCCCCCAAATCTTCCTTTGCCTTCCCTCTTTCAATGCGCTACACTTTACTCAATTCAACACAGGAAGAAGAGGACGAAAAAAACAGTCAACAAATCACAACGTCCCCTTGCATGTGAAAAGAACCACAGCAGTGTATGCTTGCTCTCACAACGGGCAGAGCGCATTAACATTCTGTGTTAGTCCTGTGCAGGCTTCTGGGCCCTGAAAGGCGATGCTGAATCGCTGTATGAGTGTGGTGGTCTGCTAGACAATGACTCCACTGTGTGACTTCCTCTTTTTTAACATCCCTCTTGTGACAAGTAAAAACTCCCTCACTGCACACACTAAATTAATCTAAGCTAAATGGCTCAACTTTTCAGGTTTTCTCTTGGTCATCACCATCTCTCGCTCTGAATGTCTCTGTGAGTTATAGTGCAAGCTTTGCTGAATGGAAAGAAAGGGACACTTTTTTCAACCCTTACATATAAGCGGATTCTTTTATCCTCTTCATATATAATTCTTGAGTGTGTGTCGTTAGATTTGGACAAGGTTTTAGAAACCATGGTTTGGAACCGTGGTTTGGAAACCACTCTCAAATTATTGTACAAAAAATTTGTGTGTGTGTGTGTGTGCAAAATGTGTTGAAACTTTCTGCATTCTGGCCATGCTCATATCTAAACGCATGTACATGTTGTCTGGGTTTGATTATTTTATTCTTATGGTGATCCTCAAATTGGCACTAGATGCCGCACTAACGGGTAGTTTTCATCTTTTCTGCCCTAAAGACAGAATGCTGCACAAAGAAATCATTTTTATTGAAACAAGTTTGTTTTTATATAAGAGGGGATAGAAAATAGAACACATATTTTTATAATATACATGTATTTTTACGCAAATATGTGAACTTCTGTTCTGCAGATTAATAATAGTAGTGATAATAAATAATAGTAATAGTAGTAATACATAACTACAAAATAAATGCAATATAATAATAATAATTATAGCTATTATTGTTGCTGTTGTTGTTATTAATACTACATTAAGCATCATGTGAATTCCATTGACGAGTGACAAATCTCAATTCTTGACTGAATTAAACGGACTCTATAAAAATATGTCTTTGTTTCTGTAAAAACGAGTTATTCTCGTCGTAGCAATCTTCTGAGACGATAATGAGTAGATAAAAGACCTGCTGACAGAGACAATATGGCTTGTATTGATGCTGTAGCAACGTTATGTGGAAAAAGAGTTATGCCCATAATGCACCTGAACAGAAAAATGACATTAATGGAGATTTAGACTTACCGTGTTATAATAATAATAATTTGTAATAATAATAAATATTAGTATTAATAAATATAAATAAAATTGTATATATGTCTATATATTCGACGTGTTTGTTTACCTTTATCTTTATTTCGTTAATTTAAAAACACTTAAAGGCACATATATATATTTCTGATTAATATTGATTCTCCATTGGGTCCCTTTAATGCACTGATTTCGCTATAATTTCGTTTGCTTATAAGAAAGGTGCTTTTACGAAATTCGTTTATGCTTAAGCTACATTTCTGATCTCGCGTGAAACAAAGGCACACAGACTAATGCACGCGTGCAATTAACCAGAGGCTCATTTGGCAGTGCGCCAAATTAGGGGAATATTTGCATCAGGAACAGTGGAGATTTTCAATGAGAACGAAAGATGAGGGTTCATCTGAAAAACAGCTTTGTAGTCTGCGTTAATGAACAGTGCAGCAGAGCCTGGAAACTTTATTATAGCGTTTAGAACAATATTTAAAGAACAGACGCCAAGATCTGCGCCTGTGAAACTGCGAAAATAAAGGTGTTTTAAAAAGAAAATCTCCTTGGATCCTGATACAAGATGAAAGCATTGCTGGAAATTGATCTTATTTTAATTCATAATGAACGTGCTTGTAAAGGTCTGTAAGAAAAGTGACAGTCAGTGCTTTGGTTAAAGCACAATTCCGCCTTGTGATTTGCTTATTTAATTTAATATTATGTTGATTCTTGTATTTAAATGTCGCCATCAAAAACAGCTGTGGCTTTTGAAAGATGACGGTAGGAATATATTTCTAAATGATTTGGGGTTTAATTTTTCGAACAAGGACCAGAATTGTTTATCCTAATAAGCAAGTCAGAATATTTAACACATTTGTCCATACAAAATAAAATTGTAAAGACACTTTGATTAACATATTCTCATCTCAATCTATACACGCTCTAAGCAATTATATAATGTTTGTTAAAGAGTATGAAAGTTGTTTTCAATCAGAAGGAATATATATGTTTGCATTTCCATTAACAGCATGCATCCATCCATCCATCACGACAGGCTTTTGTACCCGAGCTCTAAGTGTTGGAAACGCGCCAAATGTGGCACCTTCTTCTTGCCAAGTGTTACATTAGCTGTAATGATGTGTAACGGGTCTGTTCTGTGTGCTGAACACTGCACCACAAGCACTAAAGGCCAAGTCAAACTGGACTTACAGCAGCAGACCTCGTGACCCGCGGAGACTGTGTTTATATAGACCTCGAAACCTTTCCTTTCTCTCAACCGTGATGTTAAAGTTACTGGACAATAAACCATTAACATACTGTTAACGCCCTGCTTTAACAGAGGACGAGCACTTATCTCGCGTTGAGAATTATATAGCCTATAGTTATGTGTATGGTTTTGATGCATATTCTTGTAAATAAATTGCAGCTGAATTTAAGGTTGTTTTTCAGCACATTGTCCATCTCTACAAAAAAATAATGTTAATAGCATTAAACTTAAATGCATTTAAATATATTTTTTTCATAAAGTATTTAATTTGAAATGCAATGTGTGTGAGTGTTTATATACGAGAACGGGTTCTCGTGCAGCAAATCAAAGGACTGAGACTAAAAGATCAGTTTATTCTCGCGAGACAACAAGGTGCAATGTGACATCACACACAATTAGCCTATGCATAAATTAACTCGATATAATTAATGTTGTTGATGCCTTGATGTTAACACAGTTTAATATCCACTCAGCAGCTTACACCAACGCACATCCCTAGATGGAGGCGTAGATCATTGTGGGGTAGGCTATGGATTATTTTATTGATCATTTAGGGTGTATTTTCATAAGAGCCGTGCCTGTTAGTTCTGCATAATCGCATGCATCTATGTCAGGATTAATCCAAGCGGTTATTCAGTATCAATGCCGTGTTCAAGGGATGCGGTGGGTTTGTGTCTTCTATTGTTGGTACTCCAGCCAAAAGATGTCGCCTTTTTCCTTTAGTTCTACAGACGCGTGAATGAGCAGCTCGCGTGCGGCGCGCTTGACGGGCAAAACATGGGCTCTTGCATTCTCAATGTCTCATTACTATTGGAAATCCATTAATGAACATTCATGTAACATTTAAATCAAATGTGCTGGGGCTTATTAATCGATGCATTATCAGCAAACAATGAAAAGTACAGTAGGTGCCCATCTGCCTCATTAGATATTCGCCATTCATCAAAGAGGCAGGGGCATTTGTTAGACTCTCGTGCACGCGCCCAGTGCCTCAAACATGCCTGTCTCTGAGCACTGATAGAACCAGTCATGAGCTTCAACTTGCTATTTAGTTATATTTCAATAAACCGCAACCCTCCAAGAAAAAAAAGTAAAGATTTGTTTTTTGTGAAGGCAAGAGTAGTCACGATTTGGGGTGTGTCCTATAGGCGTGTTATTATTGTTCTGGAGGTGATTGCAGACTAATTGTACTCTCTTTTGTCTTTTTTTTATCAAAATGATACTGAAAAGATGGGAACAAGATTCATCTTGGCTTTTTGTAGGTTATAAGAGAAAGCCAGTCCCGTAGCGGCCCGAGGAAAAGCTCTAATGACAGAATGAATCGACATAGATGCCTACATCAAACTATAGAAAAACTGGACACAAGCAGCCGGGGGCCTGAAGATATATTAAATTACCATGATTGGGAGTTTAGGCATGGTTCAAGCCTGTTGAAGAGGCTGGGGTGTCTGAAAGTGCTGCTATTCATCTCGGGAAAAGAGGGTCAGAAGGTCGGGGAAGTTCACAGGACCTGTTCCTATTCTTATGCTAACTTACAATACAGACTCTAATGCTTACTGGTTTGGAAGATATAAATGATTGGACAATAATCCCGGCGCTCTTGGCTTTGCTGAGCTGCTCTGTTGCTAATTGCTGCTCGTCTGGCTCTTAATGAAAGGCTTGCGGTTGTTCTGCGCGTTTTTCTCCGTGGATCGTTCAGTATTTTGGGCGTGTTGCAACACGTTCTACGCCTGTAGCTTTGTGGTTTTTGTGGTTTAAATGTGTTTCAAACTTCCGTACATTTTATGTTTTGTCCAGTGAAAACACTTTTTAAAAATGTGCCGTTGTAATCTAAATATTTTTTATCTCATCACCACCCAATTTCTCATTTATTTTTAAATAAACATAGGCCTACGATAATTTTTTAAAGCAGCAAATAAAATGAGAAACAAACAGAAATAAATACACAACGCAAATATATAAAAAAGGTGTATTTTGTGTGTGTGTGTCACAACTGTGATTGTGTTTATAATTAAACAAGTGAACATAGGCTACTATCAGATTATATTTCTGTCATTTAACATCACACGACGTGATCACAAATCCATAAACTAAAAACCACGAGAATAATTATTTTCTCTCTTTTTAAATCTTTTGTGTTTTACACGTCTGTTGTCACCTCAGAAGGGTGGTGTTCATTATTTTAGTCATGTAGTTTATTTGTAATCTGTTAAATCTCAAAACGCTCCCCTAATGTACGCTTCTTTGTTTTCTTTTATATAACGAAAAAATGTGTTTTCTCTCTACTACATCACATTAATGTCTCAGTGTTTTTAAATAGGTGAGACCTTTATGCCTCCTTGTACAATGGTTGCTATTGATCTGCTTATGACAAGCAGAAAATCCGAGCAGAATAAACGAATGAATACAAGCGATCACACAGCGCCACGTGACTGAACACCTGCGGTTAGCGCGCGCACTTAGGTGGGTCATTTCCGGCATTTTTAGCGTTCTAATGCGTTCCATTTAATACACAACATGAAGAATGTTCGTCGGAATGCAGAACTCAGCAGAATACGGGGTAAGACTGTAGCCTACACTAGAACACATGGGTACAACGGCGAGTTTCGTGTTATGAAATGTTTTAATGTCGACGCTTAATTTTGTTATACAAGCTTAAACTGGGATGTATTTAACCTGTTTTATTTTGATAAAAAAGCTATTTTTATCTAGACATTTTTCGAAAATGAAATTCGTGTTTTGTCATAAATATAAATAAGGTCTAAACCTTGTTTATGTCTAGATGCTTTCAACTAAAATATGTTGATCTAAGATGAAAGAATGACATGATTTTTGAACAAGTCATTTGATTGGCCCTTTGGGACTAACTGGACAAACCACTTGACCCTAGCACATCACCTCTGACCCTTGTGTCAGCTGTGACTGGTCCTCAAGAGACTAGTGTTGACATCAACTTCAAATATGACACTAAAGCACATCAATGAGGGCTTTTGACTGCTGGATTGCAGATTGGTTCATATTTGTGTAAAATCAATAATAATATTAATATTAATAGAAGGCCTACATTTTGACAAAGGCCTAACTCTAACAACTCATTAAATGGATTCAAATGGTTCAGATGTTTGTGACTTCACTATTTTAGTTAAGTTAGCAATACATAGAGTAATGTGTTGCTTAAGCATGAAGAATAAATATCTCTTATTATAGAATAAGAAAATAATTCCCCTCCCCCACAGTCTCATCGTTTGCTTAAGCTGTGTTTAAGTTATTTAAGAGGCTTGTTTAGAGCAAAGGGCACGTGTCTGGTCGGTTCTGAGTCAGTCTGACCTTAAGGTCATAACCCAATTCTATTGCCTAAATCGCAGAGGTCAGCTAGGAAAGCTGTTGTAAAAAATAGGAGATGCTTAACCAATCTTGGGGACAAATTTGTACCCAAAAAGTTAGCTAAACTTGACAAAATGTCCCTTTGGGGAAGTCCTCATTTATAAAACAGTTTTTTTTTAAATATATATTTTTATTGTAAAAAGGCAGAAGGTTTTCTGCTAGGGTTAGAGTGGGTTATGCCTACAAAATGTGTAACTATCAAACAATAGTAAAAACAATAGTCTATGCAAAGTCCCCAATTAGATAGCTATGTAAACATGTACTTTTTTATTTATTGCTTGCTCCAACATAACAATGAGACAATTTATCTGCACATAAACATATTTATAATATTTTGTACAACCTGAGCAATTAATGTCAAGTACAAAGCGTGCTATACAACTGCCATGGTGGATAAAAACATTAATAGAAAACATGTACATTTTAAACATTTAAATTGAACAAAAATAGGACGATTTAAAGCAAAACCGCAAATGCATTTGGGAACAAACACATGCTAACAACTGTAAAAACGGACGTGTGTTGAGTGTGTAAGGCATTCTAACAGTCACTGTATCGTTCTCCTCAATATTTCTGGGTCCAGTAGAAGTGCATTGTAAAGTGTTACAACTCGTCCTGTCTGGTCAGATCTAAAATTTAGATTTTAAACATTTCAATAAAAAACGTGTGTATTTCAAATTAAACAAGAGCACCTGCTGATTCAGATGACATGAACATATAATAATAATTCATCAAACTAAAGAACGTGTTGATGCGTCTATATGTTTACAGTCTTCCGATCTGTTCTTCCACCTGACTGGAGCGGTGCTCATGTATATGATGCTGATTCCCCTGTAGCTGATTTCTAATGGCAAACTAATGGTGTTACAGCAGTCCAGGACAGGTCTCTCCTACAATATGAACTCGATATCCGACGACTGACGAGTCTCTTCTTTCTCCACAGGCTTATCCAGATATGAACACTGTGTGTTTGTTAGATGCAGATTGCTGGAAATCTAATACAGAGGTTGTTTATTGCTTACAGTAACTGTTTATTGAATAACATGTACCATGGTTAGTTGTTCAGTGTTTTTTTTAAATAAAATATTAGAAATGAATGCGTTCCGTTGATATCGTCAGATTGTTTCTTCACGTCTTTTTTTGTTGCTTTAATTAATGCAAGTCAACTCCGCCATAATAAATGATATGTACAGGTGGAAACGAGTTATGTAACAAAATGCAGAAAAGTTTCCGCGTCTCTGTTAAACTGTATCTTTTCCGCTTAAAGACAAAACAAGTCTCGACATTAACGGGCTGTCAAAATAGTTCATGTACATTACCCATAATTTGTTCCCAACTTATTCAACGCATTTTACGATTGCCAGCAATATATTGTGGGAAGATGATATTGAGAAAGTATGCTACTAAAATCGTATTAATCACTAAAATGATCTGCATGTATACGCGCCACAAAAACTGAAGCAACATAATGATAATGTTATTTTTCTAAATAGAATATTCATCCTCCGATTAGGTTAAATATTGCTTGAAAGTAATCCAAGTTAAAGCTGGCCTATCATAAAACATATCTCAATTGAAGCATACGAGATATTAAGCCGTTCGAGTTCACCTTGACATCATCGCCAGTTACTCTTCATTTCTAAAGGTTTGACGTTTAACGAACGATACTCTTTAACGAAGAGTTTGTGTGATTCTGGAACTGCGGATTCAATCTGGTCAGATTTGGCACAGAGACATCATCTTATCTTGAGAAGCGTGCGTGAATCCTTCTTTTATGGCTTAATGTAATTTAACCTGTGTTTTATGTCTCATCAGCTGTCAAGGTGCAGAATGAGTATTCCTGCTCAGACATAGAAATGAACTCAATTTTCGCTCAAAATAATGTTTTACTTCATATGTTAACTATTTTGATAATCTTTTAAATATGTATGCATGCTTCATAATCTTAGTAAATGTAAACATTCATTGACAATATCTGCCAATCAAGCAAATCCTATTGACCGGATTATATTAAATCGTTTGATCTCCTTCCTATAAAACACACACATGGCCTTAAGCACACAGCACCGACTCACTCCAGAGCAGCACATATGTTTGTGACTTCTGCGTGGATAAGAGAGGTGATTCACTGCTAGTCGTTTTGTCACTTGCTCATTATGTGCTGCCCAAGGTGCTGACAGGAGACTGTCAAGCTGTCTTGCAGAAGATGGCTAGAGAACAGCCTGTGGCCACTATATGCGAAGCTGTGTTGACGTCCACCTCCTATTACAGTACATTTCTATACAGAGTATAACTTAAAATCGCTTTTTCAGTGTCAACACCCATTCACTCAATGCTTTAATGTCGTTTATTTGTGCAGTTTGAACAGTTTGTTTCACACAATCAGACAAATGATAATCCAGAGATAAACTGAGCATAATTCTTGTATTAAACTCCATACATACAGTAGCCATACAAAATATCTGGATTAAGCACAATTTCTTGTACATCAACTGAAACGAGCACATTTTATAATAACATGAATCATGAATGACTAACATGAAAGTTCATAAAAAATACTAGGATTTAAAGTAGGGAATGCAAATTCACAGACACTGATATTTTTCAATTACAACAACTTTCATTGTAAACTTTTCACACATTAAGGCACATCATTCTCTTCAGTTTATACAGCACTGATAAGATTGTACAACACGTTTTCTAACATCTAAGATGGGTGAACAGCCCAAATCCACACGCCCATCCAGTATTAGTGATTGTCTGAAGACTGCAAGGTTTTAAGACCCCCAGTTCAATCAATTTAAACCATCCCTCATCTGCTTGTTTAATTTCCACAGCGAACCATCTGGAAGAGATGCTGGACGCTGGATCCTGAGGTGATGTGACTGACCATTTGAGTCAAACATAGCAGGATGGCCTCGGTTTCTCCAGCAGCTGATGTCAATGATGGGGATTTTTCACAGTTTCATTGCCAGGAGCCTGGTTAGAGAGAAAAAATAAAATAATTAATATGACATGGCTTACTGTTATGACATAAATGTCAAAAAGACAACATTAACAACAATGTACAAAATCAAAACTAAATTTGCGCTGATGTTAGTAAGTGTAGTGCTGTTCAAAATAGTGGAAATGAAAAACCATATTAATGTTAACATTAGAAATAGACCTAAAGATCTGGAGTTGCATGGACAAAAGAGATGTCTGATTTTTCAACGAAGCCTCTGAAGTTGTTTTCTACGTTTCTGAAAGGAAAATAAAAATACTTCCAAAACTAATCCAGTGTACTGACGTTTTTGATGTCTCAATATCAACTTGAATATATCTGATGGACTGAAATGCACATGACAACCCTGCTGTCTTCTGTACTGCATTCCAGATAAAGCTATGATCCTCTATGAGAGGACGGTTTACAATGATCAATCAGTCCTGCTACAAATATGGTCAACTGAAACAATGTAATGCAAATACACTATGTTTAGCAGTATTTTGTTCTTGTTTCACCCCAAATAATAGGAAGTGGATTTATGGATTTGCAACACTGCTAATATTGTTTTTTAGAAATGTTGGAGTCCATTTTGGATGCTTTTCCAATAGTTTATTTTAATGAGTACAATCAAACATCTAAATTGCAGTTTGGGGTAACGCTGTGCTGTCGGTCCTTTGTGTGTGTTATTGGACAATTTTACAACATCACCATGTTCACTCAGCTTAGTGGTCATTATAGTTTTAAAGAGGATGACATTTCGAAATCATTGAGCATTTTTATATTGCTCCAAATAATGCAGTCAGTAAAACAAATGCTGTTATCTAGCGAAGGGTAATGCATGCAACTTCACAACGCTTTTACATGCATTGACAGTATTTGTTTACAATCCCTCATTCTTCATTTGCTTCCAAAAGTGGTGCGAATCATTTCTATACCCCGTCACCCTTAGAATTTGTGTACGATGTGTACCAACGCCATTACCAGTTTTCCCAAATTATATGTAGAGAGGTTTATGGACAATTTAATCCCTGCAGGAGACTTGGCAAGACCCTTTTCTCTGTCAATTTTCACCCTCTGCTTCATTCAAACCCCTCTCTCCTTCTGCGCCTCTACAATGTGGGGTTTCTTTCTGTCTCTTTTTTTATGTTCCCGCATATCTTTTTTTTCCTCAAGCTCCCACCGCCCCCCCAAAAAACCCTCAGACAGCATGCAGCTTATGCAAATCACTGGCCTTTTATTCTCAATTCTCGTCCTCAGCCTTGAATGAGACCTCAAGAAAACACACACACACACACACACACACTCACTTGTTCTCACCACACTCTACTGTAATGGGAACGGAGCCCTCCGTGACATTCTAATGCACTATGTGCCACAGTGCTCCACTATGTTGATTATACTAGAAACAATTATATTAAAAAGTTCTTAATATTGTTGCAACAGTCCACTAACTGTGCAAAGAACTACACTCTTAAAAATAATGTTTCAAAAGGGAGTTTTCACAGCGATGCCACAAAATAACTATTTTTGGTTGCCCAAAGAACCTTTCAGTGACCAGTTCTTAAGAACCATTTTAAAAATCTTAAGAACCTTTTTCTACTAAAAAGAACCTTATGTGAAATGGAAATGTTACAGCTTCTTCATGGAACCTTCGATGCCAATGAAGAACATTCTTAAAAATAAATGTCCCAGAAGGGAATTTTTGCAGCGATGCATTAGATAGAACAGGGGTGCCGGTGTCCTGAAGACTTTAGCTCCAACTTGCCCCCACACACCTGCTGGGAAGTTTCTAGTATGTCTAGTAAGAGCTTGATTAGCTGCTTCAGGTGTGTTTAACTGGGGTTGGAGCTAAACTCTGCAGGACACCGGCCCTCCAGGACCGAGTTTGGGCACCCCTGATAGAAGAACCAATTTGGGTTCCTCAAAGAACCGTTCAGTGAACAGCTCTTAAGAGACTTTTTTTTCCAGCGTTAAAAACATTTGAAAAATCTTAGGATCCTTATTTTCACTAGAACCTTTTGTGGAATGGAAATGTTATCATGGAAGCACTGATGCCAATAAAGAACGTTCTTAAAAATAAAAAAAAATTCTTAGTGTGAAGAACATTTTAATAACCTAAAGAATATTTTTCCACTATAAAGAACCTTTTGTGCAACTGAAAGCTTCCGTGGATGTGAAAGGTTCTCAATGGAAGCATCAATGAAAAAGATCCTTTTTTTTTTTTAAGTGTGTACGCTGGAAAAAAAGGTATAAAAACAGTTTTCACTCAGAAATGGTACATTTCACAAACAATTACAAACAAAGAGAAAGTAACACCAAATTGAATGTGAAATTCCTGACAAATGTAGGCCAACAATCTTTGTTCTATTTACAACTTTTGGAAAATAATTTTTTGTGTACATTACACAGAGTATTGTGTATTCACACCTAATATCCTGCAATCATCTACCAAGAGTCACAAATATTGTTCCTATAGGAGAAGTTACAATGAGGAGGATTATGGGATGGAAGTAGACTAGACATTTTGGGAAGGAGGGGGGCTGTTTACCAAAGTCACTGCGACAAGAGGGGGGGGGGGTGATGAATATAAAGTGCTTGCTGCCATTCCCAGGGTCTAGAACACACACACACACACACACACACACACGCACACGCTGTAAATATAAGAGTGTGTGTGTACGGAGGGGCGAGCCAACCAGCCTGACTTCCCTCAGACACTTTGACAGGCGGGCCTTTTCACCAGCGCATTGCTGGGCCAGCCAGCTCTCGCTCCCTTAGCAACGGCACAGAGTGGAGAGCCCCCTCCAGCCCGCCACCAAAACCACAGGGGTGGGGGGACGGGGCAGATAGGGTGTGGGTTACAAGGGGTGAGCTGGTTCACAGGGGTGGATGAAGAAGTTCCCAGTCTGGCTGGGACTCCCACAGGCAATGAACTTGAACTTGACTCTGACAGCATTAATGAGGATCACACGTCCTTACACAATATTTGCATATGCACTGGAGAGGGTGATTATACTAAAACTAAAAGCATGAAAAGGATGTTCATTATTTAAAATAAAACAAACATTAACTGAAATACAACAAAAAAACTTAAAAATGTTCAGTTAATGTTTGTTTTCTTTCAAGTAATGCAAATGTTTTATGGTTTTAGTTAATAATAATCCAATAATATTAATAATAATAATCCTGAATTGAAGCAAGTTTATTGTTAATATAATTGTTTATCAAAATAATTGTCTTAAATTAACTTGTTTTAATTCAGTTGGTTGCCAACATTTCTTATTTTCATTTAAAATTTAAATTTAAGCACTAAAATAACAAACTAAAACTTAAAAACTATACAGACATAAATAAACTAATAAAAATGACGATTTTTCACGAGTTAGTATTTGAGATGAAGGGAAAGTTCACTCAAATGTACATTCGGTCATCATTTACTCACCTTCATGAACAAAACATTAAAAAGATAGAAAATGCCATTTGTCCATACATTGAAAGTCAAAGAGTTTCAAAGTTGTTTGGACCACAACATTTTTCTAAGTAAACAATGACATTTTTTTTTCCTTTGGTGAACTATCCATTTAAGAGCAAACATAAAAATGATGATCTTTCAACAATATAGATTTCCTTTCTATTTAATTCTCTTCATTAGGATGTAAAGTGGGCAAAAAGCGAAGCTTAGCTACAAAGTGAGGATAATTATATCTCAAGGTCTTTTATAATGGTGGGGCCAGGATGGAGGTTTAAGTGTTCCCTGGTCTCCACCCTCCTGTTTTTGAATTCCTAGTCCTGCCCTTTGCTCTCGCATCCAGGATACAGTTACTGATGCTCCTGTGAGTGCTTAAAGGATTTACAGGGAAGTCCCAGCTTCTTTTATTTCATTGCTTTATTACAAACTACATCGGCTGAAATTTGCAGCGTAACTCTAGTCAGGTCGCTCCAAACTCATCTTTAGCACTCTGCATTGTTATCAACAAAAGAAAAGTCTTTGAAAGAACTGGTTTTCAAAGTGACCTCATTTTTCTTTCAAGGTTATGCCCTCAATACAATACAGAATTATGATTTTAATGGAATAGACCTGAATATTAAGGAACAAAAAAATATCATCTAAACTGATTTGAAGTCACATGAGGGTACTTTTCTATGCTTAGAATTAGTCTAAAAGGCCACTTAAAGGAACAGTTCACCCAAAAATGAAATTTGCCATCATTTATTCACCCTCATGTTGTTCCAAACCTGTATGACTTTCTTGTTTCGGTTGAACACACGAGCACAAAACAAATCTATTTTGAAAGACGATCTTACTTTCTTTTGTGTTCCATATTAAAAAGACATGAGGATGAGCAAATGATGACAGAACTTGTATTTTAGGGTGAACTGTCCCTTTAAGGTACGACACTCACTTTCATCCATCTCTCAAGTTCATGATCTGGATAGTTCTGTGATCCTTACATCTCCATTGTAGCTCTGGATTACCTGCGTTTAATAGTTCAGTTTAGATCTACCACTCTGCTGACTGTGGTTCTTTTTGCTGCCTGTTATTCCAGCCAGAGTCCTGCTCGGGAATCCCAATCCCAGGCTTTTCATGGCCACTCGTCCAAAGAGGAGAGAAAACGGTGGGGGGAAACCATTTCAAAGCTCCCCCGTAGCTGATACAAAGCTGAGAACAACCCTTCGTGGGATAATCGCGTTTATCCCGAGATTAAGACGAGATCGACAGCTGAGGTATCCAAGGGGAATTTAACCATAAACCACACAATGGCCTTTAACACGGACCCAAGAGATGCTTCGGAGTCATTTCTCGCCACTGTTCACTTCTTAGTTATGATGAGCGATGAAAGCGATTCGTAACTCGTCTACCCTTGTTAAGTGTCTTCATTAACACCATCTATTCTCAACTTGTCCTCCAGAGACGTCTTCGGTAAAGCCTGCATTAAAAAGGACTTCTATATAAGATATAAATATGCATTTATACACAGTACAAGTGTGAAGTTTCTCAGAAAGCAAAAGCAGCTTCCATTCTCCCTGCAGTCAGATATGTTTCCAAATATAATCTGGCACTGAGTTTTTATCACAAGAGCATGAAATGAAATCTCACAGAGCTGGCTTTTAGAAATAAATACGTGAGCTCCTATAACACTGGACATAAAGATGAAATATGACTGGGAGAAAACTGTTAGTATGCCAGACAAATATTCCCAGATAGCCACCTCCCATAGGCCTTTGATATTAACATGCCAGCTGCAGAAACTGCCACATGGGGCCACAGACTGAGCCAGACAGTACAAGCCCTCCCCCACCTCCTCTATTCTCAGCCAAACACACGTTTCCTCCATATTTCATCGTTCATCAGAGTATTTATTAACGTCAATTGTTTATCTCACCCTATTTTTTTCCAGCTGCGTTGCTGTCGAGAGCAGAAAACCTCAGTTGGTGACACTGTCCTCGATGACTTTGTATGCAAGTCTTCTAACTCTCATGCAATACTTGTTTTTCTCCTCCTCACTGCATCCATCTGCTTTTTTTATTTTATATTTAGCATAAATAATTCCTCCTTTCTTTGTGATTCCCCTTTTGCTTTGCTGTGAAATACTGTCGCTGTCCCAGTGCAAACTTTCTCTGTGGTTTTTCTGTATCACTGCTTCCATTTTACTGGGTAATATATCGTAATGGAGCTTTAATTAATTGCTTGCCCAGCTGCTGTGCCCCAGCAGAAGGTGGAGAGGAACAAACTGTCCTTCAATTTCAACTCGATTTTACATGCAAAATGCATTAATATATACACAGAACTTTATGATTCCTACATACTGCACATCATGCATGATATTAAATACACTACATTTATGCATTTAGCAGATGCTTGCAAAAGCAATTCGTCAAAGAGCCAACAATAATTGCAATACGAATAAATAATTATACTGAACACACTAAGACAAAAGATATACAATAAAATGCTGCACATTAGAATACTCACTCACACTAATCAATTAGCATTGACCTTTAACGAATTAAACTCGATAACAACTCTAGCAGGCACTGCAAATATACGTCACAGAGAGGAGTGCATCTACTGCGCGAGCACACGTGATTGTGCAAACGCTCACACAAATCCTGACCGCACAAGCATACGATGCTGCTAACAACACACTCTCAACACAGCCAGAGAAATAAAGCCCCGTCCTCAGCCGTTCCCTGAGGATAGTCTCAAAGGTGCTAATTTAGGCATCTGGCTCTGTCTGGGCCTGAGCATCTTTCTCAGCGTATTACCCTCCACTGTCTCTGGCACTCCATCCGTACAGACAATGGTGGGAAACAGGGGGGACCGCGGACCCATGTCAAGTACTCGCTGTACAATGCTGCTATTGTAGAAGAGGAGAGGGGTCTGGAATAATAATGTGTGCATTATCAAACTGTTTACCAACACAGAACCTACAGCTGACCATTTGCTCCTTATTTATTACAAATCATCATTTGTGGTATTGCTACTGATGCTTGCACATGTGTAAGGAGAAGTGGTGTACAAAAACACTGAAACTGATTGGCTTTCTCACACACGGACTCGAAAACACATTTTTCCATCATCCACACAGATGCAAATGACCTTGTGTTGAAGTGATTATTGTGCCAGCCACCTTGGGAGACATTTCAAGGAATTGCCCTTTTCAGTTCATGAAAAAATATAAATCACAGTCATGCCTAAAATCCACATATGCCACTCCATAAAGCACATTATGTTGGACTGCTACCAGAGAGAGAGCTATAGACAGTAATCCAAACGTGCTAAGGATTTTATTTTTTTACATTTTAATTCTTAGATTTTCTTTAAAATAATTCCATTCATGCATAGACGCTTGTATGAATTTAGACTGGAATTATTTCACAGCACTACAGTGCATTATTCGCTAGCCTTGGTGCTTGCTTGATGCAAAAAGGGAAAAAAATTATATTTGTTTTTCAGTCTCAAATACTCATGTGCGCATTCTGTTTGACTGAAAACACAAAGAACTGGTAAATCACAAAAACAATACACAGTTCAGCGCATGATTTGCATATTGAAAACTGGAAAAATCTGGTATGGGTTTGGCACCGTGCCAAGCGGCATAATTAACACTTTTCAGCCACTGCTCTGCAGCAGTCACATTATGCTCTGACAAGCACCCACTCCCCCTGCTCGACCGCTTATACTCACACACACACACACACACACACACACACACACGAACGTGAACATTTATTCTTGCTTCTATACGTTTGTAAACCCGGTTAACATTTGCTGTCAAACCATCTACAGTTGTGCTACAATTATGCGCCATTTGGGCAAATGCAGTGTTGTTGTGTAACAGTACCGCATTAGACTCTCTGTTCAAGGGTATAAAATGAGTTTTGTGTCCCTATGTGAGATTTAAGCACTGAAGGTCTTTTACATAAAACCCTGAGAGATGCAGAGGGAGGAAACCCTCCCCCTCACAGCAAGATACACAGCCTAATTAGAAATTCTCTATTAAAGGTACAGTCTCTCATTTCCAGGCTACTATTTTGTCCAAGGATGAGTTTAAAATGTACGCTGAGTGTTTGGTTGTAAATCATCAGTCTCGAATGTAGATGGAGAAACAATTTCCATGTATTAATAATATAACAACATAAATTGAGACAAATGTACAGTGTTAAATATTAAATCTGAAGCTTTGTGTTGTAGTGTAATCGCTTTTTTGTTTCTATTACAGGCTCAACAAATTTCCTAAATTATTATTTCCTTTTAAAATATGAACATGGATTGTTCTTGTCTCAAGCAAATGGTCCTGCTTAATGAAGATTGTAAAATTAATATTTTGAACTCAGAATGGACACATCTTTGCACTGTACATTTGTGTGTGTGTTTCTCCCTGGACATTTCTAGAATGCATGTATAATTCTCTGCAAGGAAAAAAAGGCAGACAGAACACAAGCACAACAGTAACATCAAAGTCTTTTTTTGCTTTGAAATCCAAAAATCGGAATTCAGATTTAAACGTAAACATTCAAAATATAGAACGCTGCCATGTGCCGTTGCTAAAGCGCCGCTGTGCCTTTAATTGGGGGCTCAGTCCTCTCTGCTTGTTCCTATGCAATTATGTTAATATGCAGAGCTTGTCTGGTCTTTTCATTAACAGAGGCGCTTGCATCATTGTTTCCTTTATTTGTAAGCTCCACGGGCACCTTCCGTACATCAGTGATCTTTTTTGATGGGCTTTTCTGCCAAGCCTCCTATTTTAGGATAAAATGTCAGTCTTTTTAAAAAAGCTCATTTATGGACAACGAGGTCTTTTAGGCACGCAGGGTTTCCACGCTCAGTAAGTATGCAAAAACGGTTTTCTGTTATTACGAGGAGGATTCAATGGCTTTAAATATTCAGCAGATGACGCGTCATTTGTCTCGTCTTCGCATTTCAATACGTTTCGATGTATTTTGAATATTTACGGTCTATTCGTTTGTGTTGTTTTGGTTACAGCAGAAAAACAAAGCAAATGTTTCATCCTAGAGCAAATATGTTTCAGAATGCCTGTATGTGTTCCACCTATTGTAATAATTGTCTGCATTGAACACACCAGCACAGCTCTGCATATCACCAGCAATCCATTATGACGCAACCAGTCACCTTTGTGAAGTGCATTTCAGTGTCTTCCATCCATTTCAGTGCCATAACACGCAGCACTCTGCAACCAAGCGGCCTGCGTCCATTTCCGTTTACCACGTAACATCCTAGTGAACCAACCGAGCGAGCAATGTGATGCTTTGCACCTCTCGCCTCTTAACCGGCTAATGATACAAACTGTGGCTATTTTAAAAGGCACCAAACATCATTAAAAGCACGGCACAGTGCGAGATCCTGCAGAGCTCTGTTCTAACATTAAAGTTGGGCAGGGTAGCATGCATGCTTTTGTAAGCTGGTGAGGGGCACTTGGCACCTTTGTGGTAGCAGTTTGATGTATCATTAAGCAGCAGAAACAAAAGTGCTCTTCAGTCCAGGTTGACTGTTGCTTTGGTCAAGAGGATGCTGTATGTCAATTAACAGTCTCTCGAGTGAGTTCAAGCAGCTCTCGCTTTTTGGTAATTTCGGTGTCGTGCTGAACCGAGGGTTTCATCTCGCATGGTTTCATCCTGTACACACACACACAACGCAACCTCCACTCAATTAACGGGGTAAGAGCACAAATTAATAGCTGCTTTCATTAAAAATACGTATATAGCAGCAAGAGGGATTCATTTGCGTCCAAAGCTTGCCACAAATCAGAAAGTCTTTGTGCATATCTCAGTGTGCGCATTTAGATAACAGGGATATTTTCTAATTAGTCAGGAAAGATGAGAGTGTGATAACTCTTTTTAAAGAAAATTATTTGGGCCTAATCTCACGCCGCCAAAAAAGCACTTTGTAGTAGGCATTCGCCCGATTGGTTTGTTTTACGTTTCGAACGACCCTGCAAACCCCCCGGTGGAGCTAAAGGCAGTGGCAATAACGCGGCGGCTAGTCGGATATAGGCAACGATGCAGCTTACCTCATGCCAACACAGCCATTTTAGGGAGCAGCAGCCAGCTTCTCCATCAAGATGGCTTCCTGAAAGCACACCCCTCATTCAGACTTGCAGTCTTCCAGCATCTGGTGGTCCGTGGCAACTGGCAGCCTCTTTGTCCCCATTGGCACTTGGGATGTAGAGTCTGACTCCTTTCTTTTTTCCTCTTTTCTCCGGGGGCACAGATGGCACTAAATGCTTCCGTTGACGAAGAAGGGAGGGGAGCTGGTAGAAGAAGGATGAGGGTTGACTATTATTTTTCTTTCATTTGGACAATTGCACCATTTTCCCTCTCTCCCTCTTGCTCCAAAAAGGCAGTGTAAATGGCTGGCAGTTGCTAAGGGGAAACATGAAAATAAAGGACAAAAAGCCCCTTTTATCACTGCCAAAGCAGATGTCATGGCAACTGCTATATATTGTTTCTTTGGATAATATAAACGGTATCAGGCGACCATAATGTCTTGCTCGTGTCATGCTAAGTACTGCACGTTCCTGGTATTAGTAATGTAAATAGTTGTGCATTGGCTCAACACGAATGGTGTGAAGGCACGAACGTCCGGCTTTTGTGTTCTCGTAGCCAGCTGTGCCATTGGTCACTGTGAAGATATACTGAATCGGCTCACATCAATTACTGTCCAACCATAATTTCATTGAATAACCCTTATTCAATTGTGCTAGGTAACCAGTTTAGCCGGAAAAGATCATTGTTAATGAATGATGACAGAATTTCTTTGCTCACATTAATTTTGCATAAAGTAATATGCCATGTGATAGTGGCCCATGCATTCTGATCATTATCGAGATGGAGACGGGCTTATAATTTCCTCTCTCCGATCATTTATCGCATTGAAGCCTTTGGCCTAATGTCCAGCAGTCATACTAACTACAGATTCTCATGCATGTTGATATATATTGTGATTTAGATTTATTTTCCTTCTTTTTACACAGGTCATGCCTAATGCTTTGAGGGGTTTTTCGTGAGATAATTATGCTGTTTTATGTTTAAGAGCATAGCGAGCCCTTTTCTTATTCATTTGCTAACATTATGTGTGAATTGCATGCCTGCTTGATATGATTTGAATCTCAAATAAACACACGCCATACAGCTTAACACAAAAATGTATCTATAGAAAAATAAAAAAAAAGTTTTTGATTATGATTTGCACTTTACAGTAAATAAATATTTGGTGTCTGGTACAAATTTGAAACTGATATTAGTGTCTTTAAAGGTTGATGTGCATTTATATATGCAATTTGTCAAAAAAAAAATGCATGAGGATCATAAAGGCCGGTGGTTGGATGAGTGTAAATTTGTGAGGAATCAACTCTAATGCACACATATGCAAAAACAGGAAAAGATTTTCACAGATCTAGGTCACGTAACCACAAACAGAATGCTTTTTATGAATATGCATGTATACGGTGAGAGAGGGAGAGAAGGAATGTATAGGTTTTCTGATGAAAGATTCATGTCATGCATATAGTGTCTTGGACTTGATTGGGGATTACTATTTGCATTTGGTTCCTTTCAAGTGCATGCATTCATTAGCATATACTTTATGATTTACTGCGTGTTTGAATCAGATTAAATCTACAACTAATTGTTCTAATTACAATGTTGCAGAGTAATACGCCTTGATTGCACTTACCAGATGGCGTTACCCCTTAGCTCCAGTCCTCTGGTCTCTCAGAAAAACACTGCGGTTTGAGAGGCTAGTGAGGTGAAGTAATAGAAGACACCAGGATTAGACAGACGATCATCAGAATATTTAATTTTACATTTAAACTATTGATATAATTCACAAACACATAGCTGACAGTCAGATAATGAACACTGAATTAAAAAGCTCAAGCAAGGCCTAATTAGCACCTTAAATCATATTTGGCATTTAAAAAAAAAGTAAAGTGATACAAATTTAGAGAATGTAAAATCTGCTCAGTCAGCTCATGAAACGCATTCGTTTTTGTTCTCTATCATCTCTTTTATTCTGGTCAGGTTGAAATGATCAATAATTTCCTCTTCTCTTCATTTAGTTGAATTGGCACTCTAAACTTAGACACCTTTCTTTATGTCTCTGATAATAAAAGTATGCATCTCATGTATTTAGCATGTGCATTTATTATTATCCATACAGCAGTAAAACAAAGACTAATATGTGAGGCAATGAGTCCAATAATATTGAGTCCAGTTCAGATTAAATTGGCCTAAATTTGAAGCACACTAATTTTTCGTGATTGCTTCAGAAAATGTCTAATATTGTGTCACTGTAATAAATACCTTAATTTAATATAACCATAAATGAAGGACAAAGCATTTTTAAACCGTGATTTACTGAAAAGTATCGTGACACACAGGCTAGTGTGTGTGTGTGTGTGTGTGTGTGTGTGTGTGTGTGTGTGTGTGTGTTTTGTGACGTGAAGCTCCAAAAGCGCTTACACCTCTAATGATTTAGAACTGTAAACATAAACTAATATTTGCATTGTTTCAGTAATTTTACAGTAATATAAGGGTGATGTATCACAATTACGTCTTATGTCATAAAAAAAGCCACAGGGATGGAAAAAATGCCTTCGTTTCCGCTTCATGTCGTCATCTTTGATGTGTACAGCCAGATTAATATGACCAATCATAATGAAGCTGCTTCAGCGTGATGTCATTGCTTAATAGTCGTTACTGTGAGTGGGTCAATGACGTCACTTTCATATTTTTTGGGAATATCAAGGTTGTTTAAAGATGCATTAAAATGCAGTTTATACAAAAAAAATTATGCGCAACTTTTATACTTTCCTAATGTACACTATTTGAAGTTTTTATTTATTATTAAGCCTATATTCTGTGGGGCTCAATGTCAAAAATGTCTAGTAGCCTAACTATCTAGAGAGACCGTAAAAAAGGAATTCTCACTAAAAGTCCGAGATTCTTTAGTGATTTAAGATTTCAAGATTATATTATTAATATTTTAAAACCTTTCCTAATAAATCATCACCAAAACGAAGGAAGCCATTTTGTGGACATGTGACAAACACGACTTCACCTTTCATCATCATCATCATCATCATCATCATCACATGTTTATTTGTCATCGCGTGAGTGTTGAGAGGAGGGGGGTTCAGCACGGGTTACAGCCTTCATTTATCCTCGATTAGTAAAATCCACGTTTCCCTTCCAGGACTAGTTAGGAAGTGTATAACTTATCCAACGCAAAGTTAACAATGCGCAAACTTGACAAAGATTTTGCGCGAAAATTAAAATACTAAATAGACCTGTTACGATTGTGATGCATAACCTAAATAACAGTAAAGGTTTGCTGTTTGTTTTCTCGTTAAAATAATAGTATAGGCTTTTTCTCCTTATAGCTTTTTAATTCGCCTATTTCTCAGACGAAATCACACATTTGACATCAAAAACAAAACTGACTGAACTGAAGTCAAACTATATATATAAAAAACAGTTAAGTAAATCATACATCAATTTTAATATTTAATAAAAAAAATGTTTTTTATTTAATATTTATAAAAAATATTAAAACTATAAATTGTAGATCTTTTATAGTGTCAAACACAAGTTACCTATAGCCTAGTCCCTTTTGTTTTTTTAACAAAGGCACTACAGTTGAATAGTTGCAGTAGTGAACGCGTCCACACCTGTGCATTTAACATGAGCAATCCTGAAACATTACTTATGACCTGTCCGCGCGATCATATTACACTATTGCAGTGGTTTAATGTTCTGTATGACTCACACGGAGCAGAGGGCCTGCTTACCTCATGCAGTTCCCTGGTCATTGCGTCCCAGCTCGTCCACTATGCAGTTAAGGAGGACGTTTCTACTTTCGGTTATCTAGCTTTATGAAGGCAGATAACACTCATACAGCTAGATAACCAAAGATAGCAACTACCTCCTGTCAACACTCTTTTTATGTGGAACATCTCATAAAGTTGACCTGATGAACGAAAACAGGGTTAATGCGCAATAAATAAACGACACACTCTTTTATAGACCTGTAAATACTGTTAACAAGTCAAGTGTTGAATGGACTTGTGAGGTTCTCCAGACCTCCAGCACGTGCTGAAGACATAATCCACAACAGCCAAGGCCTGAAGTCACGGTGTGGATGCGTTTCAAACCGAGCCTTTGGAGTTATTGTCCGGGTTTCCATTCATCTAAACGGGATTTTGTCCCTTCTGGTCACTAATAATCCTTCAAAATGACGATTATTAGGTTTAACCATTTCATCTGGCTCGTTAGCCCCAACAATCCAGACCGTTATCACGCCTCCACATGCCTGCATCACCATGCATCATTTCATATAATTCCTCAAACTGCAGCATAAGGCCTTTTAGCCAAGAGTTTAATGCAAATCTTACCTTTCCCTCCAAAATTACGCAATTAATAAATAAGACCCAAATAGCTTATACAGTTAATATTATATAACTTTCATTTTACAGGGACGCATGTTAAATATATCCCAACAGTTATGTATTTCATTTTAAACTATTAAGACGTTTTCTGACTGTTCAAAACGTGTCTGAACTCACGTTTCCCCTCACGTAAATGTGACGTCATATCGTTAAATCTATTGTTAATTACATTTGATGTTATTTCTAAATTATACAAATTATTTTATCAAGAATATGCACACTGTATTGTATTATAAAATATATTTATATAAGCATGCATTTTAAGCAAAATGTCCATAAATAGACTAAATTAATATAGCTATTTTTATTTATAAATATAGCATATATACAAGAGAAGTGCAATAAACATAATTGACCAAATCGAATGCCACTAATTTCAAAATCAAGTTCTTGAAGGGATAAAGCACTGCACACATACAGGTAGTGTACATAATCCAAAATGACTTAAAAACGGCTTCTTAGGTTATGTAGTCACTATGTCGCCCGCTCATTTTACTGTTAAAGATACACACGCTACATATTTGATGAAGATGTTCCAGACATTCCAGATGCACCTGCTGTGAGTGTACAAAGTGCAGAGGGCCACATGCACTTACCACTCAACATGGCCTTGTCTGTCACATGGAGTCAGTCATTAGCAAGTCACGTCAAATGTTAGTATCATACATATATGCATGCATTTTTACAAATAGCCTATGCATTTATTTATCATTTAAAGTCCACTTAAAGACTGCTAAGTTATTAAGAGTTATCGTGACCAAAACAATTCAGTGATTCAAGCAGCGCTACGAGTCAATTCACGTTTAAAAATACAAATGCACAAGAGTACGCAGAAATAACAGGTAATTTAAAAAGCTTACTTTTATCAATTGACGCGCATATTCCTCTCTGTCAGAAAGTACGCTACGAGTGGCCGTGTGTCGGGGACAAACAGAGGTTCCCGTGCGTCTCGCGTTAAAGAACATGACGCTAAAATCTCGGAGCAGCGCGGAAGGATCGAGTCAAAAGCCCAACTCTTCAGCGATGCGTTTTCCATTCAGAACTCGCAGTCCTTGAGTATTCAGCCATCCAGAGAACGGAACAGACAGTTTAATCTCCAAGATGGGCAATTCCTGCCTTGAAAAGCATGCTTAGAGTGTTCATGCGTGGACGTGATGCGAGGTTTACTTTATGAAAGCACGCACGCATGCGATGGTCTCGTTCCCTTCCCTCCTGCGCGCTGTGCATGCGATGTTCTCTCTCTCGAGCTTGAGAGAGTCTAGTTTCTGACTAAATGCATCCTCCTCTGGCAGTTCTCTCCTGCAGTGACGTCACTCCAGCAGCAGGCTGCCGAGCGGCCAATCACACGCGCGTGCTCCCTTTCTCCCCTTCGTTCTCTCTCTTGCGCGCGCGCTTTCCGTGGTTTGCTGAGTGCGCGCGCGACAAAGTGTCGCCTATAGGTTGCAGAGTTCTATAGTAACCTAAAACGAATCAAGTTATGCCTATAGTTTCAGCATTGCCCTAAAATATGTGCCTTTTAAAATAATTAAGAGATTTATTAAATTCAAATTATAAAACGTTGTAGAAGTCGGCTTTATGCATTTATCATTTTAATTTTGCACATACCTTTACATGGTAAATCACTATACGTGTATCTCTCTGTGACTGCAATCTGTTGCTCTGTTATTTTGTGTCTATTTGTCCTCAAGTACTGAAACTTCTGGAACCGATGAAAAAAAATCAGTTTAATCCAATAAAGCTGATTATGGGTCTAAATGGAAAATACAAAATACAAGAGTGTAATCGTGCTTTTAAAATATATCTGATAACCATATGCAGTTTTTTAGGAGAACATTATATATTTTTTTAGAAAAGACAAGGGACAGCAGATGTAAATATTTCCCGTTTCGTTTTTGTTCTCTGTCTCTGATGACCACTGTTGCATTATGAATTATTATTATTAAAACACGAAACAGAATACATTCAAATGTACACTTCTTATTGTTGCATCTGCTACAACTACAGTACATTACAAATTGCTGACAGCAGATATTTTAGCTCCTGTATTGCTACAGACACTTTATTTCGGCTTGATTCAATGTTTGCCTTAATTCAAAGGTTATGGCTTGTATATAGGCGATAGGCTATATCATATATACGTTTTTAACTTTAAAAGAAACAAAGGAAGACAGAAATAAAAGCGATCCAGATGTAAACTGCTCAGATAAATAACTATTCTTGAAATCCGCTGCTCTGATTGGCCAACTACAGTCTATATTCTCTTTTCCATGCAAATTAAAATCGCATTTTGGACAAATATTTCAAACACGCACTCCTTTTTCTCCACCTCGGTTGTTTTTAAATGATGTACTTACTGTCTATATACAATAGCAATATATAACATAATTAACACCACTTCTTACTGTAGCCTAACTATTACTATTATTATTATTATTATTAGTTCTTGCATGGCTATTAACTACAATATCGTTTTTTAAATCTCTTTATAATAACTGTATAACACGGATACGCGCGCACACATATTTAGACGAGTGTTAATTATAATCAATTAGATAGACGAGTGTTAATTTATAATCAATCAGTAAAGAAAAAACGCCCGTGTGCATCTTATAGGTCTGAAGGCAGAATGTCCATTCCGACAAAGGATGGAGACCAAACTGTGTGGTTTTCTGAAGTGTGTTTAAGTGAAGAGTGCGCTCTCTTCATTCACAAAGGTCACTTGGGTTAAATGCATGTCCTGTGACTGCTGACCGAGCTGTCTCTTGAGTGTTTGGACATACTGTGTTGAACCTGTAGAGCACTAAACGGGACTTTAAGCAGACAATGAAGCTTCAGTGACAGCAGAAGAGCGCGTTTCTGGCTCGGACACTGCATCTTAAAAATGACAAACAGGATTAATGAGAATAACTAAAAATACCCTGAATTATCATTCTGTTTTATACTAGTCTCCATGTTACATTAGCCTACACAACTAATTGGTTTACTGGTGTTATTAATATTTAAGATTTGTGTGTTAGGCTACTGCTTGTAGAGACGTTTTGCTCTCCTTCATGCTGTAGATAATTGCATATATTAGCACATGACATGTGGACACTAATGTAAAGTGTTGCAAGGGCTTTTATAATCCTGTATGTTAGGTTTTGGACATGTGACGTGAATCTACAGTGGTGACATCAGTGACCCCTGGTGGTGAGTTTTCTCTTATCAAGCGCATGCAGGCGCTTTAAACCATTAAACCCTGTCATATAACGAGCTAATGTTTCAAAGAATTGATACAATTGTGTAAGTTTTATGCAGACACTAATATTTCCCATGTTTTTGAAGTCTAAAGGCATAGAAGGAAAGTCTCAAACTTGCGCTGCAGCTTTGAATTGTGACTATATTTTAATGTTATTTAATCACCTATATAACGATATAAAAAGATACATTTAATTAATACAGTCGGACCTTGCACGTGCGTATTCCACAGCCATATAGATTATATGTAGTTATATTGCTGGGTTTAAGTGTTACTATTATTATTCACATTTTAACGTCAAATGATGTTTATTTAGACATCGCAGTAGTCACTAATTAGCTATCATTTAGGCAATTTGTTTGTAAAAAGTAACTATTTAATTGTATTCATTCTTTATCATAAATGAACAAAAGAAACTGAAACAAAGAGCCAAATAATCTGTTTCTCTGTGTTTTTGCCATTAAAGGTTGATTTGATACATTTGCAAACTGTGTTTCATTGTCATTCATTTATATCTATATTTACTCGTGCGTTATCATATTATTCTCCTCATATAGTTACAGATTTACATGTGCTCATTTATGACAAAATCAAGAACATTTTAGGTTTAAGATGATCATGTGTCATGCAAACGCTAAAGCATGATAATGTAAATTGATTAGTTATCAATAGCCTAATAAAAAGTGCCTAAACAGCCTCATAATGTATTTTTCAATGTACCAAAAACTTTTAGTCCGTAACGACTCCTTGCGTTGCTCTTCTGATTAAACTGTTTTAATTCCCAACATGTCAGAATATAGAAGAGAAGAATATAACTTGTAGCACTAGCAATATCCTTACTCTTTTCAATAGAAATATGTTTCCAAACATTATTTTAAGATCAACTTTCTCCCAAAGTGGGTGAAGTCCACAGATATCTCACTGTGACGCGGAGCAGAACATCTTGAAGTGTGGGGTCATGCCGCCACCTGGTGGTTATTTAGGATACGCGTCATTCTATTGTGTTTTACACGACAGTAAAAGCTTTTGCATTGGTTTTCAATGCTTTTGTTGATATTGAAGTGCTCTAGCTAAACAATTTAAGTAGCCAAGCCTACCATGTGTACATTGTGCAGAAATAAGTAAAAAAAAAAGAATAAAGTTAAAAAAATACACATCATTTAAATGTAAATGTATAGCCTATAATCAGCTAATCTCTTTCTTTCTGACTCACTAATAATATCGGGTACAAACATTGCAGTAGACTTATCCTCAAAGCTTTAAAATTGCGACCCCGGCAGGACTCGAACCTGCAATCTTCTGATTCGAAGTCAGACGCCTTATCCATTAGGCCACGAGGCCAACAAGCTTTCATCACAGGTCACATGTGAAAGCACCAAAGACTGAACGTTACCTGCACGAGCAGGTTTGTACACCGCCAGAGGGCGCAAGGTCTGTTCTTATTATCATCGCTTCCAATCCACAGATGGCCCAGAAGAGAGCGCAAACAGACAAAATATCAACTTATTTTCGAAACAAGACGTTTTAATCACAAAAAGAGTCGCTTCGAGTCTAAATGTGTTTAGATTTACCCAGACAATTACCCACTACAAACTATTTAGCCTGTTAATAGTCAACATCAGACGCGGTACTGTTACTAAAAATGCTCGCAGCTATTGCGCATTAGCCACTGCGTAGCATAAAAGCTAAAGATGATAGTTATTTTACACATCTCTGCTGACGGCATTGCGTTTTACGCCATTTTTTAAAAAATATTTTAATTCGCAAAGTAAGTATTTTAATTTCCATACAGTAAGTACATGTATATATTTTCAGTAAAACACCGGCAATACCAGTGGCGGGATAACGCGGACTACGGATCAGGATTCCAGGTTCGACGGCTGGCTCGATTAATCATTAGCTTTATTTGCCAATATGTCATCTTGACATATATTAATAATTATTGGTACTTCTTATATGTGTGAGCATTATTCTATTGCAAAAAATGTTTGTTTTGGTTTACTATTTATTATTTTCTTTGACTGATTTATCAAAATTGCATGCAAATGTTTGTTTTGGTTTACTATTTATTATTTTCTTTGACTGTTTATTTGCACTTCACACTATTTCATGCATTTTCACAAAACAATTGTTCAGTGTCACAGAAACCTGCATCAGCATGACACCAAGAAATGAATCATCAATCCTACGGAATGATGACATATCAAAGAACAATAATGAAAAAGTACAAAGTAATTTACACCAATGAAAAAGTCTTTATCAAAAACTAATTACTGACAATTTCCAGGTTCTGATTCACTGGTACAATACTACACCAATTGACTGTGACCGAACTACATTCCATGACTGACAATGAACTGGAGATATTCTGAAGTCCGAACTAACTGTACAAACTACACCGGATTTCTCCGAACATCAATTATCGCTGAACTGGAATGAAGTGGTCCTGTGTTGAGGCTCGATCTCCTTAATTCTCTGCGTGCTCTTGTCCCGCTCCAGTGTGTGGAGTTCATACCGGGCTGAATGATCCTGTTATTTGGCAGTTCACAAGCGTCTCTCTGCCTGAGCTCCTCCATGCTGTACTGGTCCTCCGTGGGGAGTGAAGAGCGCCTCCATGTTGGTGGAAGAGGAGCATGTACCAGCTCTCGCATCTCTTCTCTTGACTTCTGAACTCTCTCTGTATCAAGCGTAGACTTGGACTCTTCAGTAAGTCTGCCCTGGACACCGCTCGAAAGCCGACTGTCACAGTTTGGACCTGAGAAAAGGTGTAAAAAACATTCAACAATAATCAAATGGAGCCCCTGGCACATTAAAAGCAAAAAGTCAGACAAAAATGTCATTCCAGACCCATATTATTTCCTTTACTTCATGAAACCAACAGATTTGCAGTCATGTTTTCAAATGCACTGCAAGTGATCATGACAAACTATTTTTTTCCCTTTAAACACTATCCATCAAACCATCCATGTCACGTCCAAGGCATGATTGTATAACTAAACAAGCATAGACAAGATCTTTGAACTCTGGTTCTAGATGGTCAGGAGATAATGTCTTAAATATGAGTCTGTTCCTCACATACTGACTTCAGGAGACTTGAATGTGATGCACAAATGAACTATTCTTCAATTATGATTTTTTTCAGCTTTGATGGTATGAATACACTTCCATTAAGTGCAGAAAAGAAACTCAGACATGCTGCTTGAGATCACATTTAAAGAAAATAATAGGTCTGAACAACAAAAGATAAACACTGTTCAAGTAGTAATGAAGAAAACAGTTCACTATTTATTCACTACAACAAAACAACAACCCTGAAACCTTGTAATTTAATTTAGAAGCTGCCATTTCTTCCATAGAAAAATACAAATGTTGGCTAAAACACTGAATATATATATAAACAAAAATGTTTTTGTTATTGAGTGACAGCAGTTTCACCTTTGCTTTGCTCTCCAGCGTGATTTACAGGGCCACACATTCCCCTTAGTTTGACGTTCAGCTCCTGATTGGCTATTTTGCAGAAGTTGAGCTCTTTGCTGAGGTTGTGGATCAATCTCTCATACTGCCGCTGTCTGCCAGCCAAACCCTCATCCATTTGCTCTGGAAACAAGAAAATGACAATCCATTCACATGTTCATAATGAATTGTGAATTCATGGATGATATTGCCTCATTTTTAACACACTATAGATGCTATAAAACATGTGAGATATGTTCTAAAGTCTTGTTTTGCACTGAATTACATAACACTGGCTATGTTTTATAACCAAGGATAAATAATATCTAGTGAATGTGCTTAAAAGGATACTTCTCTCAGAAATCAAAATTTTAAATTACATTAAAATTGTATTTATTCGCATTCAGACTTTGGTTAATCTATGAAAGACCAATAAAGCTATTTTTAATATAACCCGAGAGGTTTCTATCCCTTCACTGAAAGTCCAGGTAACCAAAACTTAGAAGACACAAAATATCATAAAGGTGTAAATGAATCCACATGAATCGAGCTGTTTTAATCTCGTGACTCGTGAAGAGATACGATCAGTTTATAATGAGCAGATTTAATTTAGGATTTTATTTACATCCGGTATGTTTGCCAAATGTGATGTGCTCAATGTCTGTCGATCATTGTTTAGATGTAAATAAGAGCCTAAATTAAATCTCTACATCTAATAAAGTGACTGTATCTCTCTAGTTGGATCAGATGAAAACGCTTGATTCGTTTTTGACACCTTTATAGCTTTTTTGGATCTTCAACATTTTTATTACCTGGATTTTCAAGAGGGAAAGGGATTAAACATATCCTAATGTTAGTGTTGAGTGTTAAGTCTTACAGGTTTGGAACAATATGAGGGTGAGTAAATGATGACAGTTTAAATCTTTGGGTGAACTATCCCTGAAAACTGCAGTAGTCAGGACTCAAACCTCGGCACTGCTGCAGCAGTAGCTGGATGTTTCTCTCATGTTCCTTCTGCTGCTGGGTGAGTCTACGGTCTGCCTCGAGCTGCTGTCTATCCAGAGCTGTTTCCAACCACCCAACCAAGTTCTGCTGCTCCTCGACTCTCAGCTCCAGCTCAGCTAGAGCTATCTGCAGCCTGCGCTCCTCCTCACGAAGACACACGACCTTTGCAAAACACACAAAGCGTCATAACAGTCACATTCTTAGCTGAAGCGGAAGGTCAAGTGAATAAAGAAATATTTCAATTTACTTGTAAAGTGCTTCTCACAATAACATGCTGTAACAAAATCACAAGTCTTCGCCTTTCCCTAATGTGTTAAACAGCTAAACTTCTATTAAATGGCAGCGTGAATATGGAAATAATGTGAGAAAACGTGTTGTTAAAACCGTGTCTACATTTGCCAAAACAGAGTAAATGTGACCACACAGGCTAGAAGCTTACATGTGGCTGTGATAAAAACAGACGTGCAAGTGTTGTTATTGTTTAACAGGGATTCGGTGCTGCATTACGATGCTTTGCCAACTGATTATAGTTTGCACGTCTTTGAATAAAACTCCCCACCATGAACAAGTACACTTAAGTGTCACCCTAGAACTTCACAAACAAGATCATTTGAGGAAACTCAGACGTGTCTGACCTTATCAAAGTATTTACAAAGCAGAGCTCTAGTTTCAGAGGCAGACAGGTAGGCGAGTTTGGCCATCAGGTTCATCTCCCATTGGGTGAGCATGCTGCCTGACGCCCGCAGCTGCCTCTGTCTCTGGGTGATCGCCTCGTTTTTGTACTCGATAGCAGCATCCAGAGCCTCGATGGCCTCGTCCAGCTGGAACAGTGTTCGTTCTTCCTGATGTTTAACAGAGGACAGTGCAGCTTTAAAAAAAATTGTTATTTGAACATCATGCAAACAATGTTGTTTTTTGAGTTTTTATACCAAGAGTTTTAGAATACTAATATTCTACGGCACAAATGTGGTTATGATATTCTAATTCCAGAATTCTTAAACTTTACATTTATTTACATTTATGCATTTAGCAGACGCTTTTATCCAAAGCGACTTACAGTACATTCAAGTTATACATTTATTGTCAGTATGTGTGTTCCCTGGGAATCGAACCCACAACTTTTGCGCTGCTAACGCAATGCTCTACCACTGAGCCACAGGAACACTTTAACAGCATTTAAAGCAAATGTGCATGATTTTTCTGTTAAATGTATCGATTCCAACTGCCTAAAGCAAGGGTGTCCAATCCTGCTCCTGGAGGGTCCTTCCAGGACCCCTGGTCTTAAGTTTGCAGACTGGTTTGGACTTTAAGCAACAACAATAGACTCCTCCAGACTGCAAATAGGTGCAAAAATCAGGGCAGTCATATACTTTATTCCACCCTAAAGTTAGCTAGGACATTCTAAATCTAGCATATTAAACATCAAACACAGATGAGGAGATATTGAGTATGGAAACTGAATAAATATCAAATATGACAAATTCTTCATGTTTCTTCATATACTTCAAGGTGTGTGTTTTACGCTGTGCTTTGAGTGTTGCAAGTGCAAGGTGATTCACACTTGGATGATTTAAAGATTCAGATTCAAAGATAAACTTGTACAACATTCAAGACTTTTTGTGCACAGTTGTACATCCGTGAAGTGTATTTTGCATTTGTGAAACATTTTATGAATATACTTTTTGGTAATATATATATATTTTTTTATATAAAAATTGTTTTTTGTGCACATTAATTAGGTTTTACGCATGTGAATATGGCTACACGTGTGCATCATTTCTTTTGCATAAAGTATTATTGAGAAAAATATGCTTCTATAGCATTCTTGTATTTTACAGTAGCGAGACACAAGAAAAAGGGTTTTGTGTGAACTAGTCCATAGAATTTTAATGATGCAAAACAAATCTGGATAAGAGTTTCAACATTTCTAAAATGCTTAGAAATCCCAAAACTCTACATTCTAATGAATTAAAACAATGTTAGCTGGGACATTCTAACACTGTGTCTACACCAGGACAATAAAAAAGACACTAAATAATGATTTTGTTTACACTGGATGTGGTGCAACATACTGCTGATGCACTGTACTATTTCTGACATAACTCCAAATGCTTGTGCTACTTCTGACGTGAAGTTGTAAAGGTCACTTTGTCATGTCCAGTAGAACATCTCAAGCTGTTGTTGTGTGTCTTGTAAAGACACGGTGCAGTTCTGAAAGTTAAAGACGAAGTTAAGATTTTCACCTCAGGAGAGAGCAGGTCGCCCTGTCTCAGTTTGTCGTCCAGCTCCACCCTCTGTTTGAGAAGCAGGTCCTTCTCCTGCCGGAGGTTGGAGATCTCTTCTCTGATCTGCTCGGAGTCCTGAGCACTGCTACTGCGCAGCAGACCATTCCTCTCAGTCAGCTCCCGTTCCAGAGACTCGATTCGGCTCGACAAGGTCAACAGGTCTTTACTAAGAGCCTACAGAGAAAACAGACCATACCACAACATGTAAAGACTCATAACGCAGTGGATAATGGGACAAAGCAAAGCCACAATGTTTTACAGACTTGACTAGAGCGAAGCTTTTTGGATTCCAGGCCACTGCGTTCCATGAGCAAGGCCTCCTTTTTGGCTAAGATCTGTTCTCTCTTGGTCAGCTCTCCTTCCAGGTCTTCAAGTCCACGTCGTTGTTCCAGAACCTTCTCCATTTCCTCATCAAGCCAGCGTTTCTGCTCCTCTATCTTCTGCTCAACCACAGATCATTTGAATGCGATTATTTACATATTAAATATATGCTCAATAAGTTTGGAATTTATTCATCAGATGCTTTATCCACAGTAGAACTGAATTCAAGGTTTACATTTGAACTATATGTTAATTCCCTGGGAACATGACCTTGGAAAGAGCCAATGCATTGCTCCAAGATAAATAAAGCACATACCAATACCAGGCTGAGAGGGAATTTGGGCAGCAAACTGAACATGTTGAAACAAGCTATTGAAACCTACCCTCAGCCACAAGGAAACGATAATACAATTCTTTCAAACGTCAGTCAAACTATTAAACACTGAGCATCTCAAAATAATATTTTATTGCTGGGTAATAGCTGCGGGAGGGGTTTGATGAAAAGGAGCAGGATTTCGTTTTTCTGTCTCAACCCACCTGCTGTTCCTCTAGCGATACGAGCGAGCCGTTACTTCCACTTCTCCTCTGGCGCTGGAAGGCAGCGATTTCCTCCGTCTTAATCCTCAGAATTTTCTGCTGCTGTTCGTTCTTTATCTCCAGCTCCTTTGAGAAAGAGAAAGAGGCTGTTTGGTAAATGATTCTCTATTGAACGACAAGAATAACTGAGAGGCTGAGGTTTCGCTGTAGATTATTGTTCAGAATACAGAAACGCAGATGACTAATGCTGGC